>CM059271.1:31106505-31114005 GCA_030347295.1 Setipinna tenuifilis
TGTGTGTGTGTGTGTGTGTGTGTGTGTGAAAAACACAGCCGTGGGCTGTGAAGGACAGGGGACTGATGTCATTATAATAGCCTGCTTGGAGCAGCTTTGAGCACACACACTCCAAAATGGACACATTCCACAGAGAGGCTCTGGTTACACACTTACACCCACACACACACACACACACACACACACACACACACACACACTGCAGCATATGCGTGAGTCACAGTGCAGGTGTAAAATGAGCTGCTCACCTGGAGGGGCTTGAGTGGGGCTGCAAGGTGGGGGTGTGGGGTGTGGACGGGGTACAGGGGTGGGGGTATAGGGTAAGGGTATGGGTGGGTATAGGGGTGGGAGTATAGGGTGGGGGTATGGAGTGGGGGTGTTTGGTGGAGGTGGTGTGCCTTTGGGGGTGTGGGGGTGTTTGGTGGGGGTGAAGTGCCTTTGGGGGTGTAGGGGTGTTTGGTGGGGGTGGATGAGTGCACTTTGATGTCTGAAACCCCACCCACGATGCATGCTGATTCACATTCAAAGCAAACGCCCTGACCTGAGCCTGCTCATACACACTTGGAACAAGCACATGTGGGCACACACACACACACACACACACACCCAAGCGCAAACACAATCATCCCACAACTGCACACACACACACACACATACGTACGTGCACACACACGTGCACACGTCTCACACCTTGGCCTGTCATCTTTCTGCTGATGATAGGGTGTCTACTTACATGGAAGACAGCGGTGAGGAGGCCCGAAGCCAAAATGCAAATATATCTCCTCAGCACAGATACAACATCACAAGCAGTGGCCACACACACACGCACAGGCATACTCATAATACAAAAGTTGTTTATTGGAAAAATGTACAAAAAGTATCAAACAGCTGTTGAAATTCATAGGCACTGAAATGGAAGATCTAGTGTAATCTGTCTCTGGAGGTCTTTGCTCTGCCCAAGGGATCTAGAATGCTGCTGCAGAATCGTCTCTGTCTGTTGCTACACAACCAGGGAACAGCATTCCGCTGCATTGTGACATCAGAGAAATGGAATCCACCCTCCTGGGCAGCACTGGTGGCCCTAGGGGGGGGGTCGGGGACAGCAGCAAATGGCATAGAAAGATTACCTACACAGCCCCCCTTGAAAGATGACCAACACAAGTACATACAAGAGTGTAGTTTAGAACCAAAGGCAAGTTTGAAATGAAACGTTTTATATAAAATATTAAATAAAGCTTTTAAAGGGTTACCCCCCCCCCCCCCCCCACAGTGCACCTCTGTGTCTCAGTGTGGCGTGCGTGTGGCTGGCAGCGGTGAAAGGGTGTCTGTGCGCCTCCTGTGTGGCAGGACTGACAGCAGTGTCACATGTCCTGTAGTGAAATGTGAGCCAGTAGCTACCTAGCAAGCTAGCCTGCGCTTGGCAGTGTGCCAGCGGTGAGAAGCAGATACCCATGAGGGCCAGCTAAAGGGGAATGTGGCCATCATCAGTGCAGAGGGAGCTTCACCATATAGACTCCAGAGGTGAGAAATGCTGTCCTGTGGCCTGACACCGCTGTCCCTACACAGGAAGAGGACAGTGCAGATTATGTACAGTGACCCTGTCCTGTCCTCTCCTACAGGCCTCCACTGCCCTGCTACAGGAGGCCTGCGCTGCCCTGCTACAGGAGGCCTGCGCTTTGAAATAAGGACTCTGTGAAATAGACCCCAATACGCCTCTGGTCACACATGAAGCCGCAGGTGGCCAGATCATTAAGAGACAAGGCAGTGTGTGTGTGTGTGTGTGTGTGTGTGTGTGTGTGTGTGTGTGTGTGTGTGTGTGTGTGTGTGTCTGCATATGCACATCATTAAGACATAAGTCCAACACAGTCCCTTCAGCCCTTGCAAGATTCCGATAGTCCCTTTGCTTTGTACAGCTGAGGCCTGAGCCAAGTGTGTGTGTGTGTGTGTGTGTGTGTGTGTGTGTGTGTGTGTCTGCATGTGTGTGTGTGAGTGTGTGTATCTGCATGTGTGTGTGTGTGTGTGCTTCAGGACTGTCCCCTCAGACAAACGGGGTGGGGGGTGGGGGTGAGCACAGCAGAAGGCTCCTCCTCACTTGATGACCCAGAGGGTGGGGGGGTGTGCGTCTGGCCGGGGGGGGGCTCTGGGGGTGTGTGTGGGGCTCTGGTGTGTGACGCAGCGCTGGGGGGGCAGGAAGAGGGGGCTGCTGGGGGGGGAGGAGGAGGAGGAGGGAGAGGGGGGGGTCGAGGAGGAAGAGGCGGAGCTCTTGATCTGGTGCCACTTCTCGCCGAGCGCCTTGGCGAAGTGGTCGTCGACGGAGCCACTGATTGACAGGGGGGCGGCGGCTTTGGCGTTGATTGACAAGGGGGCGGCGGCTTTGGCGTTGATTGACAGGGGGGCGGCGGCTTTGGCGTTGATTGACAGGGGGGCGGCGGCCTTGTGGTAGTTGGGCCCCAGACTGCGCTGGAAATGCTCTTCTACACGATCACAGCTCCGCCCCGACACCACTGCAAACACACACAACACAGCTTATAATGCAGGAATAAAACATACACACACACACACACACACACACACACACACACACAACACAGCTTATAATGCAGGAATAAAACATACACACACACACACACACACACACACACACACACACAACACAGCTTATAATGCAGGAATAAAACACACACACACACACATACACAAACACACACACACACACACAACACAGCTTTACAATGCAGGAATATAACACACACACACACACACACACATACAACACAGCTTTATAATGCAGGAATAAAACACACACACACACACAACACAGCTTATAATGCACAAATAAAACACACACACACACACAGATCTACTTGTCTGTTATTCTGACTTCAGAGGAGAGGAGAGGACAGAGGAGAGTAGAGAGGAGGAGAGGAGGAGAGAAGGAGGAGCGAGGAGAGGAGAGGAGAAGAGAGGAGGAGAGGAGGGGAGAGCAGGAATGAGGAGAGGAGAGAAGAGGAGCCATTAGACCTATTGCTTTTGACAGGTTTGAGGAACAGATGGATGCTAGAAGTTGTTCCACCTTTTTAAAATCAGCTCATTGTACAGCTGGGCTGCAGACACCTGGTCAGTTCCAATAACACTACTCTAAGCCCTAAACACACACACACACACACACACACACACACACACACACACACACACACATACACATACAGACACACTGCAGAGGTGTTAGATGTGTTAGCCAGGGGCTACCATGACTTGGTAGATTCTTGGCCTACTCTGTCTCATGTGTGTGTGAGTGCATGTGAGTATGTGTGTGTGTGTGTGTGTGTGTGTGTGTGTGTGTGTGTGTGTGTGCCCTCTCTGCTTACCCACCTGTGGTGTGAGTGCAGCGCTGCAGGGCCTGGTTGCCGTGGCGAGGCCTGGTTGCCGAGGAGACACAGGTGATCACAGACGGCCGCATCTGCCAGAAACACAAGATGGCCGTCACTCCTGGCCTGTCACTCCAGGCACACACACACACACACACACACACACACACACACACCTGTGCTCACACACACACGCCTACACTGAGCCAGTGACAGCAATTGTTAGGATGGGTCAGGTTACATTAGGAGAGAATGTCTGTGCAGTGATTAAAGCACACACACACACACACACACACACACACACACACACACACACACACACACACACACACACACACAGCAGCAGCAGAGAGGGTCTGAGTAGTGATTAAAAGAGCTTACTGTCCCTCAGCCTAGGGGGTGAATTACGCTATCACAGTAGCATCTTGGCTAATACATGTCAGACACACACACACACACACACACACACACACACACACACAGCTACAAAAGCAGCAGAACACAGATGTTACATAGCCAGCCACTGTCTCATAACGCAAATGTATTACATGTTAATATCCGGCCAACACTGCCACTGTTAGCGCCATATTTATTTCTGTCATGTCTAATGCTAATTTGAATATTTGAAAGCTGTGACCACGCCTAGTGTGTAGTTTGACATGTGTAGTTGAGTGCTGCTTATTTGAATGAACAGCTCAGGTGTGTGGAGGTGTGGAGCACAACAGTCTCTGGCTGTGACTACCTGGACTGATTCCTCTCCTTTAGCTCTTTTAAAGGCCTCTACATTTTGAGAGTTTTATTCTTGACAAATTTGTTCAGTAAGTGGTTGAAATTTTCATAAAAGTGTCGCATCAATGACTTAATGTCAAAAACTGGTCTTAAAATGGAACAAAAGAAAAGTACATCTACAGCATTGTGTGTGTGTGTGTGTGTGTGTGTGTGTGTATATGTGTGTGTGCGTGTGTGTGTATGTGTGTGTGTGCGTGTGTGTGTGCGTGTGTGTGTGTGTGCTCTGGGGAGCGGGTCAGCTGCCGTGGAGGGGAGCGGGTCAGCTGCCGTGGACTGTTGTAGCTTGTTGCTGACATTCCTACCCCCCCCCCCCATCCCCCTCCACCCCCCCGTCTCGCATTCCCGCTGGATCCGGCTGGACAGCATACCTGGGGCAGGTAGCGACCTGACTACAGCACTCCGCTCTGTCGGGAAGAACACATTCTCAGCCCGTGTGTGTGTGTGTGTGTGTGTGTGCGGGAGCCCACAAAAGCTTTGGGAAGGGAGAGCCACATTTTTTCGACCCCCCATCCCCCCTCCCCGCTAACAAGGATGATAAGACAGCAAGAACAGCCTGGGGGAAGAGTGAGAATGTGTGTGTCTTGTGTGTGTGTGTGTGTGTGTGTGTGTGTGTGTGTGTGTGTGCGCGCATGTGTGTGTGTGTGTGTGTGTAATACTTGAGGGCATAGGAGTTATGGGAGCAAAGGCCAAGCGAGAGAGATGAGCTGTATGCTTTGATGCTGTAAGGTGATCTGTGGGCCGTGTCGGGGTTGTGTTTGTCCCACACACACTGGAGCTCTCTGGGGTTGATTTCGCAGCGAAATATTATATCATTATTTCAGCTCTTATCTGATTTTGTCCCATGACAGATGTCTCTAGATTTCCCTGTCGTTGTCCGTCAATGGTGAAACAACCTATCCGTTGCGAGCAGCGACATTCCCTCTCGACCTTTAAAAAGCTTGTAAAGACCTTTCTTTTCCGAAACTGCTTCCCTTCCTAACAAAGCTAGCTACTACTAACCAACTCTTTTCCAATCCTAGGTGCCTCATGCTTGTAGAACTCTGTGTGTGTGTAGGAGGTGTGTGTGTCTGTAGTGTATAAGTCTGTGTGTGTAGGGCGGGTGTGTCTGTAGTGTCCCTACTCTGGGAAAAACGTACTTAGGCACATGCATCTCCTTGTGTGTATGAGGGTAGTCTGCTTACTCTGTGTTCCTCTACACCTCTGTTAGCTTATTATGTCCTCCTTTTGGAAGTCACTTTGGATAAAAGCGCCTGCTAAGTGTAATGTAATGTCTCTAGATATGACAAGAAAAGTATTTTTAATTTTATTCTGTGTTAGCACAGATGTCTCTGGGGCTCCAGGTATAACTCTGTGTTAGCACTTAGCTTAGCCCCTCAGTGCTTATCATTGTAAAGCTAGCACATGGTCCACAACACATGGGCCCTTTGTGTTTGCTCTTTAGTCTCTGTTTGTCCCCTGCAGGCTCCCGTAGTTAGGCGCTGGCCACAGATAACAGGTCATTTGAGTTTGCTTTTATAAACACATTCCCATAATGACATTTATATAATATGAGGCTTATAATGCATTCATGAGGTATGTATAACTGCAGCACTGAAGTATTTTGAACTATTTAAACATACTCATGCCTGTTCTAAGGTGTTATAATGCTGTCATAAGCCCTATTCCAAGTGACACAATGCATTCTTGGCTAAAGAGCTTTAGCTGCCTATGAGTGCAGTCATGAGTATGTGTAAATAGTTATGAATACTTCATAAAAGGCGTTACCAAGCAATTACAACCCAAGTTTTGCGTTTTGGTTTGTGTTGGTTGTGTGTGTCCCTCGTGGGCTGCGGTAGCTACCTGTATGTGGCTGGATGGGGGGGTGGAGGAAGCGGTAGCTACCTGTATGTGGCTGGATGGGGGGGTGGTGGGGACAGCTCTGGGCCGCTCCTGGGCCGAGTCCGTGCCGGGCTCTCGCTCTCGCCGGGGCTTCTTGATGAGGGCGAGCGGCTCGTCGAGGGCGGGGGTGGCATAGGGGGGCAGGGCCAGTGGGCTGGAGGCGGGGCTGGGGGCGGGGCTCCATGTGCACGTGGAGGAGGGGGAGGGGCTTTCAGGGACGCTGGTGACTGACGACCTCCGCACCGCCGCCGCATGCTTGCTGAGTACACGCTCCCTCCTGCGCAACACACACACACACACACACACACACACACACACACATACACACAATATATTATATACACACATAAACACACCGCCGCCGCATGCTTACTGAGTACACGCTCCCTCCTGCACAACACACACACACACACACACACATACACACATATACACACACACACATACACACATATACACACACACACACACACACACACACACACATACACACATATACACACACACACACACACACACACACACACGCACACACACACAAAGACTCAATCGCTATGCATATATCTGGCTCTGATCTTCATTTCTAGTGGCATTAGTTAGTTACTCTAACATTACTTATATTATATTACACACACATAAATACACATAATGTATTATATATTACATTACACATACATAAACATACAGCAGTGGCGTTTGTGACGTACCTCTCCTCCAGGGTCAGGCCGCGATCTGAGCTGTGCTTGCGTTTGATTGGATGAGCCGGGATCATGCGCATCCGCTCACTGGTCACATGTCTGTACCTGTCCTCACTCCGCAGGTGGGGTTGACCTTTACACACACAAACACACACACACAGAAAGAACTTCAGTTAACCTACATTATCAATGCAGATAGACAGACAGAGACACACAGACAGACACACAGACAGACACACAGACAGACAGACAGACAGGCAGATAGATAGATAGATAGATAGATAGATAGATAGATAGATAGATAGATAGATAGATAGATAGATAGAAGAGTGCTCAAATGGTGGCCTGTGTGTGTGTGTGTGCGTGTGTGTGTGTGTGTGTGTGTGCAGGTGTGAGCATGCACCAAGGTACAGAACATAAAGGTGTGAGCGTTCACACAGGTAACCGCCAGCAATTCTTTGGATTGCAGCAGGGCTGCATAACGTTCCAGTGGGAACATACACACACACACACTCCGTTAACAGTTGACTCCGTTAAGTGGCAGAACCCGATCTTCTGGATGTGTGAGTGTGTGTTTGTGAGTGTGAAAGCCCGTCACAGCTGATTCACCACTAACTGTAAATGTCACAGTCACACACTCACACATCACAGTGCCACACACATCACACCTCACAAAAACATGTCCCAACTTACAGCGACACAGACACACGCATACATGCAAACACACACACACACACACACATACACACACACACGCATACACACAC
>CM059271.1:31121505-31124005 GCA_030347295.1 Setipinna tenuifilis
CCTACCAAAGACGATAAGAAAGTACAAAAAGTGCAATTATCTACTGGCTCAGGGAGAGGAGACATGAATGGGGAGTCTGAATACCAGGAGTGGAGGGGTGGAGGGTGGTGGGGAGGGTGCGTTAGTGTCCCACGTGTGTGTGTGTGTGTGTGTGTGTGTGTGTGTGTGTGTGTGTGTGTGTGTGTGTGTCTGTCTGTCTGTGTCTGTGTCTGTGTCTGTGTGTGTGTACATATATGTGTGTGTGTGTGTGTGTGTGTGTGTGTGAGCACTGCTGATGACTTTACCGTCAGCAATGTATTTCCATATAAAGCACGTCAGTGTGCTGCCATCAGATGTCATGGCACCAACGTCACCATCCTCAGGACCACTTAGGCGTAATCTGTGTGTTTGTGTCTGCGTGTGTGTGTATGTGTGTGCGTGTATGTGTGTGTGTGTATGTGTGTGTGTGTGTGTGTCACGGCACCCACGTCACCGTCCTCAGGACCACTTAGGCGTAATCTGTGTGTTTGTGTCTGTGTGTGTGTGTATGTGTGTGCGTATGTGTGTGCGTGTGTGTCATGGCACCCACGTCACCATCCTCAGGACCACTTAGGCGTAATTTGTGAGACAGACTCACGGTGGAACCCAATCTCTCTCCGGGTTCCAGCGAAAGGCAGACTGCCTGAGTCAGCTTTCGGCCCACTCCTGGCCCTGGGCCACACACACACACCAGTCACACACTCTTACGCCGGATACACTGACGGACGGGAAGAGCAACAGTATACTTTTAGCAGCGATATGAGTGTGTGTGGTATGAGTGTGTGTGATATGAGTGTGTGTGGTTGTGCCGGCTGCAGCCTCACCCAGACAAGGCCACACAAGCCCCAGATGCCCTGCCTGTGCTGCCTGTCTTTGTGTGTGTGTGTGTGTGTGTGTGTGTGTGTGTGTGTGTGTGTGTGTGTGAGTGTGTGTGTATACAATATGTGTGTGTGTATGTGTGTGTATGTGTGTGTGCCTGCTCCACTCGCCTGCTCCTGCACGCCAACCACACATGGGTGTGTGTGTGTGTATGTGTGTGTGTGTGTGTGTGTGTGTGTGTGTGTGTGTGTGTGTGTATGTGTGAGTGTGTTTGTGTGTGTGTGTGTGCCTGCTCCACTCTCCTGCTCCTGCACGTCAACCACACGTGGGTGTGTGTGTGTGTGTGTGTGTATATGTGTGTGTGTCTGTATGTGTGTATGTGTGTGTGTGTGTGCCTGCTCCACTCGCCTGCTCCTGCACGTCAACCACGTGTGTGTGTGTGTGTGTGTGTGTGTGTGTGTGTGTGTGTGTGTGCTCCACTCGCCTGCTTGTGCATGTCAGCCATGTGGGGGTGTGGCTTTGTTTGAGACAGAGAGAAAATTGAGTAAAAAGGACAGTGAAAGAGAGAGAGAGACAGAGAGACAAAGAGACAGAGAAAGAGATAGGGAGAGATAAATGGATAGAGATAGATAGAGAGAGAGAGAGAACAAGAGATAGAGAGAGACAGAGAGAGAGAGAGACAGAGAGACATAGAGACAGAGATAGGGAGAGATAAATGGATAGAGAGAGAGAGAGAGAGAACAAGAGATAGAGAGATAGATAGATAGAGAGAGAGACAGAGAGAGAGAGAGAGAGAGAGAGAGAGATGTGGAGGGGCAGACAGGGTGAGTTGGCCTAGGGCTGGAGGATGCATTGGGACACAGGTTGGAAAAGTGTGTGTGTGTGTGTGTGTGTGTGTGTGTGTGTGTGTGTGTGTGTGTGTGTCTGTGTGTCTGTGTGTGTGCTGTGACATTGTGCTGTGACTCACTCATATCATGAAATGCACGCAAACATCCTCCACAAAGCGTATTATCTTCCATCCCTCTTTACCTTTTCCCTGCTGAGCCATCTTCCTTGCACCCTTCTCCTCCTCTCTCCCTCCCTCCCTCTCTCCCAGAGCGGACAGGCGGAGCCGGGAGCTGCCCTGGCCACGGGCCGTGTGCAGGAGGCAGAGGGTCTGCGCCAGAGCCGCTGTCCATGGTTCTGAAGCGCTCAGCGCAGAGGGATGGGATTCCACCATAAACACTGACCCGTTAGTGGACCTCTCACGGCCATGTGGTACCCGACAAGGCTGGGAATGCACACTAGAAGGAGGCGTAGCCCATTAAAGGGGGTTCATATCATACCAAACATTCACATGACAGAGGGATGCTTGGGTTGGCCTACTGAATAAAGATTAGCCTACTAAGGCGACATAACACACGGCGCTAATGCATGAGGAGCCAGTGACTTCTATTAGCAACAGCACAACACATACTAAACGCCTGTCCTGAGCACAGCCGCCTTTAATTCCAGTAAATGACTAAATGACACGCAGTTGTGCACCTACATAATAACGCATCTGAATGGCTTTCATTTACCGACTGCCAATTATATGCCATTATATGGTGTGGGCTCCTGCACTATGCTAATGCCCTCACTGGCTCCGGGATCCAGTTAGCTGATTGATGCTTTTATCCCCAGA
>CM059271.1:31129005-31134005 GCA_030347295.1 Setipinna tenuifilis
GTGTGTGTGACTGAGTGTGTATGAGGGAGTGTGTGTATCTTAAACTACACTGTCACCCCTCCCGAAATGCACGCGCACACACACACACATGCACACACACACACACACACACACACACACACACACACACACACACACACACACACATACATTCACAGGCATTCACACATGGACAGACACATTTTCAGTCTTGTCCTCCTCTGATGGCGTTCCTCAGGTCTTTCAAACCGGATTTCGTGCTGGTGCGGAAGCACGCGTTCAGCATGGCGAAGAACGGAGACCACCGCAACATCGTGATCGGGCTGCAGTACGCCGGCATCCCCAGCGTCAACTCCCTGCACTCCGTCTACAACTTCTGCGACAAGCCCTGGGTGGTAAGCAGCCAATAGGAATCCAGTAGTGTGGGAGATGAGCAGCCAATAGGAGCCCAGTAGGAGTGTGGGAGATGAGCAGCAGCCAATAGGAATCCAGTAGGAGTGTGGGAGATGAGCAGCAGCCAATAGGAATGCAGTAGGAGTGTGAGAGATGAGCAGCCAATAGGAATCCAGTAGGAATTTCAGTCAATGTCGATGCAAAAAGCAGGAACAGTTCAGGTACTCCTTAAAGTCAACATGAAAACGCCATTATTCAGTATTGTCTGCATACTGTGTTTTTGCTGTGTGCCTCAAATGTTTCTCAGATGAACTAAGTTGTAAGACACTGGACTTCTTTTTAGTAGCTTGAGGATGGGTGATGGGTGTGGCTTACAGCTCCACCCCCAGTGATCCAGAGTTTTTAGCTCCTGGTTCTCCACCATCATGCCAGAACTGAAGAAGCCTTTCGGATGAAAGGTGAAACATCTTCAAGCTACTAAAAAGAAGCCCAGTTGCTTACAACTTGGCTCATTGGACTAACATAAATCAGAATCTTCACACACACTCATTTTTTTCTGTTTTTGCATCGACATGTTGTCCCATTGCTGATGAGCACCCTGTTTCACCCTTTATTCTGTTTCTGACCTGGGGGGGCAGTCCGTCCCTCTTTCTGTAGGAATGTTCACGTGTGTAATGCTTCACTGCTGTACCCACTGCTGGTGACCAGCTGTGTGTTAGCGCGCTGGTGTGTGTTAAAGCGCTAGTGTGTGTTAGAGCGCTAGTGTGTGTTAAAGCGCTAGTGTGTGTTAGCGCTGGTGTGTCTGTGTGTTAAAGCGCTGGTGTGTCTGTGTGTTAGAGCGCTACTGTGTGTTAGCGTGCTAGTGTCCAGCTGTGTGTTAGCACGCTGGTGTGTGGTTCTGTGTTAGCGCACTAGTGTGTGTTAGTGCGCTGGTGTGTGTTAGAGGGCTAGTGTGTGTTAGAGGGCTAGTGTGTGTTAAAGCGCTAGTGTGTGTTAGTGCGCTGGTGTGTGTTAGTGCGCTGGTGTGTGTTAGAGGGCTAGTGTGTGTTAGAGGGCTAGTGTGTGTTAGAGCGCTGGTGTGTGTTAGTGCGCTGGTGTGTGTTAGTGCGCTGGTGTGTGTTAGAGGGCTAGTGTGTGTTAGAGGGCTAGTGTGTGTTAAAGCGCTAGTGTGTGTTAGTGCGCTGGTGTGTGTTAGTGCGCTGGTGTGTGTTAGCGCGCTAGTGTGTGTTAGTGCGCTGGTGTGTGTTAGAGGGCTAGTGTGTGTTAGAGGGCTAGTGTGTGTTAGAGCGCTGGTGTGTGTTAGAGGGCTAGTGTGCGTTAGAGCGCTAGTGTGTGTTAGAGCGCTGGTGTCCAGCTTGCCTCAGGGAGACACTGCAGCAGCCTGGTCTGCAGGACGGTGGAAGAGGACCTTTATTTATTATTAACCACCCTGACCATGTGGCGCCCACAGCTCTCTGTCTGCAGTGGCATAGAGTGCTTTTGTTGTTCCGCCACAATGTGTGTACCCCCTCTCCGCAGTGCTTGATGACGCTGGTGCCACCGTATTGAAATGTCCATGGCCATACTGTGTGGGTGATGTTGGTGTCACCGTATTTAAATGTGCATGGCCATACTGTGTTTGTGTGCAGTAGCGGTTTTAGGCACGGGCGAACCGGGTAGCCAAACTGGGGGTGCTGAGAGGTGGTCTCGCCCGGGTTGTAAAACACTATAGAACCGCCACTGGTGTCACCGTATTTAAATGTGCATGGCCATGCTGTCTTGGGTAGTGTTAATTTCATCACGATGTTTTAAATTTCGTTTAAGTCTTAGTCATCCACATACAATTTTTCTTAGTCAAATTGTAGTCGACTAAAAGTCTGGTAATATTAGTCTAGTTTTAGTTAAGGTATTTTAGGCTAGCTTTAGTCGAGACATTTTCTTCTTATAAATAATAAAAACACATTGGTTAAGGTTAATTTTGGTTAATTGTTTTACATCGTGAAAGTTTTCACACTGTTATCCCCCCCCCCCCTTTAATAGCTACATTTCAAAACGTGCCATGCAGTGTTGGGGGGGGGGGGGGTTAGTGTGTTACCTCATTAGTGTGTGTGAGAGTGGCGTTGCAGTCAAGTCTCCCCCCACTGGTGTTTCTCTGGTTAAAACAGGTGCCAGAATCACCTGGAAGAGTGTCAGGTGATTCTCAGTGTCAGAGAGAGTCGTATGTGAACACAAACAGGGACAGTCATCACCAGAGCCACAGTATTCACACAAAACACAAGCTGACAAACACTCAGTCTCATCCCTCATCCTCATGTAGTGTTTTGTGCTGTGCTGTGATTATTGATGTGAACAACACTACTGCCCTACAGCCAAAAGGCAGTAACTGCATCATTTGTCAAATTGAGTTTTGACAAGAAAATGATTTCACAACACCCCCTTTGTCTTGTGACTAAATCGCTTGCTCCTTGCTATTAAGAAGGTCCGTAAAAGCATCACCACTATTATATCTACAACCTGTCTGACTGTGCAGTGTGACAACTTTAAAAGCGTTTTTCTCAGTTTCTATATTTGCGTACCTACTGCACCTTGCCTTCGTAGGGCAGACTATCTGTCTCGTGTCTGCCAGTGTGATGTGTGATGGTGATCTATGGTACTCTGCCTGTGTAATTGTAATGTAAACTCTATGGTAGTCTGCCACTGTAATATATGAAGGTAATGTAAACTCTATGGTAGTCCTCCACTGTAATGCATGATGGTAATGTAAACTCTATGGTACTCTGCCACTGTAATGTGTGCTGGTAATGTAAACTCTATGGTACTCTGCCACTGTAATGTATGGTAGTGATGCATACCATAGATATATATGTAACTCTATATATCTATGATGTATATTGTATGGCAGTCCTCCTCCTCCTGTGCTGAACTCTATGGTGTTGTGTGTTTGTCCGGCAGTTTGCTCAGATGACCAGATTGTACAAGCAGCTGGGGCCTGAGGAGTTCCCACTGATCGAGCAGGTTTACTACCCCAACCACAAGGAGATGGTGAGTACACACACACACACACACACACACACACACACACACACACTCTCATATAGACACAAGCACACACACCCCAACCACAAGGAGATAGTGAGTACACACACACACACAAACACACACACACACACGCACACATACACACACATACATATATATATATATACACACCAGCCATAAGGAGATGGTGAGTACACACGTACACCAACAGACACACACACACACACACACCAACCATAAGGAGACGGTGAGTACTGGGGCCGCCCCAACCATCTGCTACTCCCTACTCCAGCCCAGACACACCCCGGTGCAGAACACACACACACAGACACACACACACACACACACACACTGATATAGTGGCGTTATTACACCTTTGCACGTTGCACGATTTCAGCCCAATTTCCCTGAGTTTGTCGTGACCAACACATGTCCAGCATCGCAGCCGATTCCAAAAGGTTGCACACGACAGCGAACATGAGTGAACATTAATGTGACATACAACCTGCCATTTATTTGGTCTGTGCCACTCATCAACAGCCTGACAACAAGACTAGCGTGTGTGTGTGTGTGTGTGTGTGTGTGTGTGTGTGTGTGTGTGTGTGTGTATTGTGCACCAGGGTGTATCTGGGCTGAAGTAGGGAGTAGCAGACACTATATTAGTGTGTGTGTGTATGTGTGTGTATGTATGTGTGTGTGCGTATATGTGTGTGTGCATTCATGCACGTGTGTCATATGACGTGTTTGTTAATATTGGCAGTCCTGTCAGCAGCACCCAGTGGAGACCACACAGTAACACATATGCACACACACACACACACACACACACACACACACACACACACACACACACACACACACACACACACACACAGTAACACATCCCTGGCTTATAGTGTGGCCAGTCTCCTGACCAAGACCTGTGAAGACAAAAACCACTAAATGTAGTGTGTGTGTATGTGTGTGTGTGCACCCTGTGTTTGCTGCTTTTGTAAGTCTCTTTGGACAAAAGCTAAGTGTAATGTGATGTAATGTAATGTAATGCATGTGTGTCGTATGATGTGTCCATTGTTAATATGGGCAGGCCTGTCACCAGCACCCAATAGAGACACAGCAATAGATCACTGGCCGGCCTCCCGACCTGTGAAGAATGTGACCTCAAAATTTAAATGACAACATTTAACATTTCTGAAAAACAATTATATTTTTTCATATTCCCCCATGATAGGGTGGACATGTTAAGCTTGACACCTTGCAACAAGAAAGAAAATATGAAGAAAATTTTGAAATGAAGGTGTAAATACTTACTGACAAGAGGTCACGTGTGTCAACCAGACGTGTAAAGAACTGGTGGTGTATTTGCCATAAAGTCTGACCCTGGCATTAGAGTCTGTGTGATGGATGGAGACTCACTAGGGTGGAGGGGTGGTGTAGGGTGTAGCCCAGTAAGGGTGGTGCTCTGACTGCCATGCCAGTGAGTCTGGCTCTTTGGTGTCGTGTTCAGAGTGCATGTTTAGTAGCCCGGAGAGCCGGGGGGGGGGGGGGGGTGGGGGTGGGGGGGGGGGGTGACCTCTCTTCTCCTTCCCTACACTCTCACTCGCCTCTTAGAA
>CM059271.1:31139005-31141505 GCA_030347295.1 Setipinna tenuifilis
GGACAGACTAAGAAGCTTGGATAAAATTCCTCAGTAATTGTGTTCATCCTGCATATGAAGAATGTTTTCTTTACCACACCCCCATCCACTTATCTCAGTTACACAACATGCCTCTTGCTCATTACTGAAATGACTGATTACCTTACAGGTGGGCAGAAATGCGGCGTAATTATGCCGGGATCTAAGGGTTCTACAGGTGGGCTGGAATGCGGCGTAATTATGCGGTGATCTAAGGGTTCTACAGGTGGGCGATGCCAAATGCCGAGGAACCGAACATCCTGCCTGACTGCTCACCTGCGTCGCCTCCCTGTCATGCATGCCTAGCCCCTGTGATTTCTCAGAGCTTGCCAAATGATGACCTCATTTCCTGTTTCAGATCACTGCGCCCAAGTTCCCAGTGGTGGTGAAGATGGGACACGCCCACTCTGGCATGGGAAAGGTAGGCCACACCCCCTCTGGCATGGGAAAGGTAGGCTTAGGCTGGCATGGGAAAGGTATGCTTAGGCCACACCCACTCTGGCATGGGAAAGGTAGGTAGGTAAGCTTGGAATGTGCTGATTGCTGTTTGCTCTGAGGTCTCGGGCCTAACGCGGATTAAAGCTGATTAGAAAGCAACAGCACTCCCACATTCTTACTGTACCGGTGCAGGCAGAAGACTGGGATAATGGAGGGTTTAGACAGAGTCCCTCTGGGGAAAACCCAAATGAATTAAACTCGTTACCTCTAACGAGAGCGGCATGGCGCTGTGCTGGTGAGAACTAACAGGAGCTGGCGTCCTCTCTGCCTGGCAGATAAACACATAAGAAAGCTCAGCTGGGAAACTTAATCCTGACACAGTTTGACATTCCTGCATAAAATAATAATGACTTTACCTGACCACAGCACAGGTGTTGCCCATGCCAGTGGCTAACGAGGTGACCACACAACAGGTGTTGCCCATGCCGGTGGCTAACGAGGTGACCACAGCACAGGTGTTGCCCATGCCAATGGCTAACGAGGTGACCACAGCACAGGTGTTGCCCATGCCGGTGGCTAACGAGATGAGCCGGTGTGATTGCAGGTGAAGGTGGACAACCAGTATGACTTCCAGGACATCGCCAGTGTGGTGGCCCTCACCAAGACGTACGCCACCTCCGAGCCTTTTATCGACGCCAAGTACGATGTCAGAATTCAGAAGATCGGAAGCAATTACAAGGCTTACATGTGAGTGAACTTTGACCTTTATGATCATTATCAACATCCTGTCTATCCTGTCTGTTTACCTCAGACACAAGCACACATACACACACACACACACACACACACACACACACACACACACACACACACACACACACACAAGCCTTATGGACTAGTTATGCCTGCAGGCTGATTGTTGATAATTGTTGACTGTGGAAATCCAACTGAAATACTGTCACAATTAGATGGACAGAAAAACAAAAAAGACACACAGAGAAACAGACAAAGACAGACAGACTGACTGACAGGGAGGAAGACAGAGAGTGAGAGAAAGACAGTGAGACAGACAAAGAAAGAGAGAGAGAAAGACAGAGAGACAGAAGGGTGGACCTGGGCTTGTTAATTGGCACCTGACAGACACATGCACAGACAGGAAGACACATAGAGAGAGAGAGAGAAAGAGAGAGAGACACACACACATGACAGACAGATAATCAGAGAGATAGACATACAAGCAAAGAGAGAGAGAGACAGACAGACAGGCAGAGAAAGAGAGAGATAGACATACAGACAGAGAGAGAGAAACAGAGAGAAAGAGAGACATACATAGAGACAGACAGAGAAAGGTAGAGAGACAGACAGAGAAAGGCAGAGAAAAGCAGAGAGACAGACAGAGAAAGGCAGAGAGACAGGCAGAGAGACAGACAGAGAGACAGACAGACAGAGACAGAGAAAGGTAGAGAGGCAGGAGGGTGGCCCTGACGCATGTTTGTTGGCACCTGAGCGTGTGTGTGTGTGTGTGTGTGTGTGTGTGTGTGTGGTGGGAACGCTGGCAGCGGCTGCGGTTGAGGTGACAGAGGGAGGGACAGATAAAGAAAGGCAGAGAAAGGCAGAGAGACAGACAGACAGAGAAAGACAGAGCGACAGAGAGAGACAGAGAAGGCAGAGAGACAGACAGACAGACAGAGAAAGGCATACAGAGAGAGAAAGGCAGAGAGACAGACAGACAGAGAAAGGCAGACAGAGAGAGAAAGGCAGAGAGACACACAGACAGAGAAAGGCAGACAGAGAGAGAAAGGCAGAAAGACAGACAGAGAGAGAGACAGAGAAAGGCAGAGAGACAGACAGAGAGAGAGAAAGGCAGAGAGGCAGGAGGGTGGCCCTGACGCATGTTAGTTGGCACCTGAGTGAGTGTGTGTGTGTGTGTATGTGTGTGTGTGTGTGTGGTGGGAACGCTGGCAGCGGCTGCGGTTGAGGCGACAGAGGGAGGGACAGAGAGAGCGAAAGGCATAGAGACAGACAGACAGAGAGAGAAAGGCAG
>CM059271.1:31151505-31154005 GCA_030347295.1 Setipinna tenuifilis
TCATCAGTGAGAGTGTGTGTAAGTTTGCTGAGCTGTAGAACTCCATAATGGCTGGGAAGCATCAGTGTGTGTGTGTGTGTGTGTGTGTGTGTGTGTATGAGCGTCATCAGTGACAGTGTGTGTGAGTTTGCTGAGCTGTAGAACTGAGTTGTAGAACATAATGGCTGGGAAGCATCTGTGTGTGTGTGTGTGTGTGTGTGTGTGTGTGTGTGTGTGTGTGAGCGTCATCAGTGGGAGTGTGTGTGTTTGCTGAGTTTTAGGACTCCACAATGGCTGGGAAGCATCAGTGTGCGTGTGTGTGTGTGTGTGAGAGAGAAAGAGTGTGATCAGTGAGAGTGTGTGTGAGTTTGCTGAGTTTTAGAACTCCATAATGGCTGGGAAGCATCAGGGCCATAAGTCAGGTCACTCCCCACACAGCAGGGTGACTTACTGCAGAGACACACACACACACACACACACACTAACACACTGGCCCTCTTTTTCCTCAGATTAACGGCGTGAGGAAAGGTGTGGTGGTGGTTTGAGATGTAGATACGCCTGATGCAGAGGGACTGAGGCGTCACGATCGATGTGTCTTTGTGCTCCGCCTGTGCAGACAGCATTAATCTATCACAGAGCTCGTTAATCTACGCCAACATCGTTAATCTGCGCCAACATCGTTAATCTAGCCCTGATTCCTGTAGCACTGATGTGGGGCTGTGTTAGCCTGTTAGCCTACAATGGCTAAGTGTAAAAATGACTCGGTGTGACGCTATCAGTGGTTGGCCGACCTGTAACTGCAGTATCAATCATGTCTGCTTTTCTCGTTTCGCTCTCTCTCTCGCTCTGTCTTTCTCTCTCTCCCTCTCTCTCTCTCCTGCTCTGTCTCTCTCCCTCTCTCTCCCTCTCTCCCCTCACTCTATATCTGTCTCTTTCTCTCTCTCCCTCTCTCTCTCCCACTCTCTCTCTCCCTCTCTCTCTCTCCTGCTCTGTCTCTCTCCCACTCTCTCCCTCTCTCCCCTCACTCTATATCTGTCTCTTTCTCTCTCTCCCTCTCTCTCTCTCTCTCTCCCACTCTCTCTCTCCCTCTCTCTCTCTCCTGCTCTGTCTCTCTCCCACTCTCTCTCTCACTCTCCTCACTCTATATCTGTCTCTTTCTCTCTCTCCCACTCTCTCTCTCCCTCTCTCTCTCTCCCTCTCTTTCTCTCTCTCCCTCTCTCTCTCGTCGTGTCTTTCAGTAGCCCCTCTGTGCAGAAGGCTGTATCTCATGTATGCTTTTTTCCCCTCTGTCTCTCTCTCTCCCTCTCTCCCCCCCTCTCTCCCTATCTCTCTCTCTCTCCCTCTCTCTCTCCCTCTCCCCCCCCTCTCTCTCCCTCTCTCCCTGTGTCTTTCTCCCTCTCTGCCTCTCTCTCTCTGTCTTTCTCTCACTCATGTCGTCTGTGAGTAACCCCCTGTACAGAAGCCTGTATTTCATGTCTGCTTTTCTCCCCCCCCCTTCTCTCTCCCTCTGTATCTCTCTCTGTCTCTCTCTGTCTCTCTCTGTCTCTCTCTGTCTCTCTCTGTATCTCTCCCTCTCTCTCCCTCTCTATCTATATGTGTCCTTCCCTCCCTCCCCCTGAGTAGCCCCCTATGCAGAAGGCTGCATCTCCACAGCCAACCTCTCAGCAGCGTGTGCCGCAAGCTCAACAGCGCCCCCCGACACAAGGTAAGGAACTGCAGGCAAAATGGAATAGTCTTTAAATAAAAGAATCATCTGCCAGTTCTCCCAGTGTTTGAGTATTTGTGTTTTTTGGAAGTGTTGAGACTGTGAGTGTTTGGATTTGCGTCCTTTGCTGTGTGTGTGTGTATGTGTGTGTGTGTGTGTACAGGACGGAGCAGAAAAAACTGGGCCAGTTTGTAAATGACAAATGACCGTAGTGGACGCTTTAGTGCTCATAAATCGTGACATGTCTGTGAAGAGAACTGAATAAGCTTTAATGTGCATTTACAATTGTGGTTGCATAAATGATTCAGGAGATATAATCATTTAAAAAGTGGTCAATGTTTTGCAGTCCGCCCTGTATGTTTTTAATGCTGATGTGTTCTGTGCCCCCCCCCCCCTTCTAAAGGTGCCTCCCCACCCAGCTCCTCTGGTGCCCCCAGTGCCCCCCGCCCTGCCCCCCCCTCCCAGCAACGCCCCTCCCCCCAGGGCCAACCAATCCCCAGCCAGACCCCCCCCACCTCCGGCACCCCCACCCCCCAGACGCCCCCCCAGCAGCCACGGCCAGCAGGGGGCCCCCCAAGACCAGCCGGCCAGGGCCCCCCCGCACAACAGAGGCCCCCTCCAGCCCAGAGCGGAGCTGGCCGAGGCCAGGCAGGCCCCCCCCAGGCACAGAGAGCCCAGGCAGGGGGGCCACAGGCAGGGGGGCCCCAGCAGCAGCAGCAGCAGCGGCCACAAGGGGGCGCCCCAGGCCCAAAGCCAGCCGGGGGTCCGCCACAGCAGAGGCCAGCCCAGCCGCCCAGGCAGGCCAGCCAGGGGGGG
>CM059271.1:31156505-31174005 GCA_030347295.1 Setipinna tenuifilis
GGGCCTCATTACACCCACACTGGGCCTCATTACACCCACACTGGGCCTTATTACACCCACATCCGGGCCTTATTCGGCCCACACCCACTCCTTATTACACGCGGGCCTTATTACACCCACACACGGGCCTTATCCACATCCGGCAAACATGCGGCCCACATCCGCTCCTTATTCGGCCCCCATCTGTGCCTCATTCGGCCCACATCTGCTCCTTATGGGGAGGCTACACCAGATGCCTTACAGATGTGTTAAGTTGAAGACGTGTCTGCCTTAACAACTACACACAGACACACCACAGCTGTAGAAATAGTGTCGTCTTAATAAAGTTTTTATATTTTATTTATCCTACTAAAATTCTCTACAAGGAAAATATGAGAGGAAACTGTAAATCTGCAAAAAAACGAAATGATGTTGTTCTGCTTTTGAGTTAAAGCTATGTGCACTCAGTGTAGCCTGTCAAAAGGAGAAGGTACAATTCCAGAACCTGACGGCAAACATGCGGGCCACATCTGGCAAACATGCGGGCCACATCTGGCTGAGGTGTGGGCAGGATCCGGCTGAGGTGTGGGCAGGATCCGTGGCAGAGTCAAATGCCATACTCTGGGATGATGTACTGTCTTCCTGGTTGAGTATTTGCATTTGGTTGTCAAGTCCAACTTGCATTTGGTTGTCCCTTTACATCCTCAATACAGGTCCTGTGCAGTGAGAGGTCAATGGGGGGTGGAGTGGGTGGAGGGGTAGTTAGCATTGTGAAAATGTAGATGATACATGTTGTCCTATTGGGGTGGGGGGGTAAACTGCAGGGGGTCATGGGGGGGTCATGGGGGTCATTGCCACTGACTGCGTTCACATGGTGGGATTGGTTTGGTTTGGGATTGGTTCACAACGGGTGGTCTGTCCCCCAAGTCCCTGTTCACATGCAGTTCGTCTAAGCGGATTCGGCGAGAGTTCCGGCCCTTTCCGCTACGCTAGGTGGGGGCGCTGTAGTCAACTTCTATCTTTCTATTATTATCTTTTAATACAAGGAACGTCTCTTCCACGCATAACTCTTGAACCACTCATCCGCTTGATCTCAATGATTTGGACGGCGTCATCATAATGTTACCAGTGTGTGCAGTACCGAGTTTCGTGTTGTTTGGGCAAAAAATGCCAAAGATATCGGTCAAACCGTGCCGACCCAGCCATGACGACCCAGGCTGATAAGATTTACAATGCTAGCTGCTACAATGTTGGACATAACGCGACTAACGACACATAACTAAAATAATGGACATAACAGAAGTAAACATTTGCCCACAACAAAGCTGCTACGAAGGTAAGATGTATCTTATCGTATACGCAACAGCAGACTACAGCACTGCACACATATGCCTACAGTGCATACAGACGACACGTAGAGGAGACTGAACTTTTCACCTCTCATTCCGGTTATTCCACGTCGCAAAACAGTGGCTAAAGAAAATCTTACAAGTCAGTCAGTGCAAATGTATTTACATAGCCTCCTCCTTTCACCTGATATTATTACCCACTTAAACAATAAGGTGGTCTAAACAAAAACGTAATACTCTGGCACATCTTCTATGGGCTCTGCACTGTTCCTACTAAATAAAGACAATATAACAAACTTTCTGGCGGCATACAAACATGGTGTTCCAGGAGTTTGACGCATTCGCGTACGTGTTGTGCATTCTGCTGTGTTAGAAAGTCCGTATGAAGGAACAAACTGCGTTTTTTATTTCGTTGATACATGCGTAATACCTGAAATCACTCCAATCCCCGTTCACATGGCAGTCGAAGTGGTTTCGAAACAGCCCAGGCTCGGCGTCGCAACTGGATAACGAAAACCAATTCCAAACCAAACCAATACCCGTTCACATAAAGCTGGTACGATCCCAAACCACTTCCAAGTGGTTTCGACTTGTCCATGTGAACGCACTCACTGTTGAGTGTTGAGGCGTCAAAGTCAGGGTCAGGGGCATGAGTGTGTGAGGATAAGGGGTGAGGGGTCAAGGTCAGGGTCAGGATTGCATGAAGGGAAGAGGGGGAAGGTCAGGGGTGAGGGGTCAAGGTCAGGGTCAGGATTGCATGAGGGGAAGAGGGGGAAGGTCAGGGGTCAAGGGTCAAGGTCATGGGCAGGAGATCTACAGAGCCTGGATTGAGGAGCTCTGATGATGAAAATCAGGTGATTTAATGCATGCAGAAAGAGAGAAAGAATGAAACATGCACACACACACACACACACACACACACACAGAAACATATGCTTACCCCCACACTTTCTCCTTAAAACACACACACACACACACACATGCACACACACACGCACACACACACACACACACACAGAAACATATGCTTACCCCCACACTTCCTCCTTAAAACACACATACACACACACACACGCACACACACCGTGTCTTTCTCTCTTCTCCCATGCTCACGCCATGATGCCATCACATGAGTTTGCTGCATGACGTTAATAGGTTCTTCCTCTCCCCTATTGCCGTTCTCTCTCTCTGTAGCAAATCGCAGTCTCTTACCAATACCTTCAACATTCCAGACACGGCGCAGGGGGCGGCGCCCCGCCAAAGCCTCAGTCAGGATGAGGTGAAGGCCGAGAGCATCCGCAACCTCCGCAAGTCCTTCGCCAGCCTCTTCTCCGCCGAATAAGGCCCTCCCCCCGTCCCCCCTGACCCCTCCCCCCGGCCCCTATACACCCCCTAATCCCTCCCCCCGTCCCCCTGTCCCCTCCCCTCACACAGCACTGGACAGACTGTGAGACTGGATGACTGACGGACAGACGGACAGACCAATAAAAAACAGCAGTAGACAGACAGACTGACCGACTGACCAATAGAGTAATAGAATGAGCAGTAGAACCCCGCCTGGCCGTCATGGGCACCGGTGTTGAATCTGAGCGTGACGTGAGAGACACCGATCCACCAATCCACTGCCGACTCCACTCCTACTGGACAACCACACGGACACAGCTGTCACCAGAGGAACACACACCAGATGTGTGTGTGTGTGTGTGTGTGTGTGTGTGTGTGTGTGTGTGTGTGTGTGTGTCTGAAGGAAACATTCCTCCTCATCTTGGATCTTTGTAACAAGGCATTTAAAAACACCAAAAACATACACCCACAAAGTCACACACACACACACACACACACGCACACACACTCTCTCTCTCTCTCTCTCTCTCCCTCACTCTCTTTCTCAAGTGTACATTCAGAAACACACACTTGTACTATAATACTAATATGGTAAGCTGTCTGAAGTGGCACTGTACTGCACTGTAGTGTTTGGTGTGTAACACTGAGGATTTGAAATATGAAATGCTTGAATGTCCAATACGTAGTCAAGCAGTAGATCATGTGGTTGACTCTTTAACCTGCGATACGCCAGGCCAGGAGATGTAGCCTCAGTGGAGGCCTCTCTGGCCTGCTTGGCCAAGGACTGTTTTCACGACAGACATTCTTAAGTCTTAAGTCCACCATTCTAGTTCTGACTTGAAATTGCCACACATGCATACAAAGACACAACCGCTGAGACACAGAGACACACACACACACACACACACGCATACAAACACACACACACACACACACACACACACAGACACACACACACGCACACGCACACACAGACACAGACACACACACACACACACACACACACACACGCACACACACACACATCAGGCAGGCCTGTGGTGAGCTATCAGACATACAAGTGCAGCTTTGTAAACGTGCTTCTCTCCCGCCTGCCGCTAGCTAGCCGTCGCTACTCCTCCACATTTTAGTGATGTCACTCGACCTTGCATGACCTTTAGAAGGCCGTGGTTGTGCCCCTCCGCTCTTCTGCCCCTGGGCCCTCGGCCGCCCCCTCCCCTGCCCCTCCCCCTGCCCCCCCCGCTCACCGCTGGGCTCCCGGTCGTGATGTCATCATGGCTAGACTGTCCTAGTGCTGGTAGATGTAGATGTCCGTGTGTGTGTGTGTGTGTGTGTGTAGTTTTCTTTTCCGGTGAGATCCCTACTGCTACTGCTGCTGCTGCCGCCGCTCCCCTCCCCACCCCTCCCCTCCCCTCTCCTCTCCTCTATCCTCCAACCAGAACCACAAACGCAAAACCAATGCTTCTGTGACCAGCCCCGCCCCCCCCCAAGAGAACATGCCTTACCACAGACATGTCAGCGAGACCCCCCATCCCCCCCAGTCCAAAGCACGCTGTCTCAGGGACATCCTGAAGATTGTCACACGGGGCAAGCATTGTCACACGGGGCAGGCATTGTCTTTGATCAGGTCTTCCAACCCCAACTCCAGTCCCACCGCTCATTTGGTCCATGACTTGAGCAAAGAGACGCACATTTGCATAATAATGGCTTTTTGTTTCATAATAATGGCTTGAAACATGAAATGTAGAGGTTTTGCACATGAGATGGGATGTACTACTGCTATACTTGAGTAAAGGTGACGTGTGTGTGAGGGGTCGACACTGGCCCGGGTCACCAGGGCAATAAGCACAGTGGTGACGGTGCCTTAGGCAGCCACACGAGTGCTTGTGTGTGTGTGTGTGTGTGTGTGTGTGTCTGTCTGTTGGAGACAAGCGAATAAACGCACATACACACGAGAGGCCAGCCTCCCCCTCCGCACGATGCACAAGCCAAGGATCCATTAGTGAGTGTCCTTCTGAAGCACACGATGCAACACGAGAGAAACGTGCTTCGCCAGACTCATTAGGTGTTTCGTCATGTTCCCCAATATTGCCATCGTTTTTAAAATTTCTGCACGCCCCCCCTCCCTCCCGACCCTTTGACCCTAAACTCTTTCAGGCCCCCTCCCTCCACGCTAAACTCTTCCAGGTGCCCCCCCCCCCCTCTCCACGCTGTGCTCCTGCTGTTGCGGACATGGAGAAGTCTTCCAGACGAGAGTTGAGCGTGGAGATGGTAGTAGGGTAGGTTAAAATCCTCTTCTGGCCCCACACCCAACCTCTTAATGCCCCCACCCCCCAGCCCCCCACACCACCCACCCGCTTGTGTGCGCACCGGCCTGTTGTGACCCCCCCCACCCCCCATGGTGAAAGGTGCATTAATGTGTCAGTGTCGTATCGTAGCCTGTAAACCAAACTGCAGTGATGTACAGACGTGTGTGGGTATTTTTGGGGAATGACGGATACCTGTGATGCTTCTGTTTATGTTGTTTGTTTGTTTGTTTGTTTTTCTCTATCCTGCTCGCTCTGCTTGTCCGTGTGTCAGTGTATGACTGGTTATTGTAAAAGTGAAGTTAAATATCACTTTTCTATTGGCATTTATAATTACATTTTCTGTGCAACTGTTACGTTTTCCTGCTAACGTTGGTCTAGTTTATTGTCTGTGATTTTAAAGAACTTGGAACACTTGTTAGACTTTTTCTTTGGAACAGAATCAGTGGCAGATTATAATCTTAATCTATGTTTAGGTTAATCCCAGTGTCCTGCCAGTAAATAAATGTCATGAGATTTCTCAGTGTGTAGGTATGTGTACACTGCAACCTGTGTGTGTGTGTGTGTGTGTGTGTGTGTGTGTGTGTGTGTGTGTGTGGGAAGAGGCTCAGGTAAACCTTATAGCTCTAGTTTGGCCCGATGAGGTGAACGGGATGTGTGTATGTCAGGTGATGTAGGGCGACTGTGAGGTGAGTGTGTGGGATGAGAAGGTAGTAAAAGGTGCTTGTTATCGAGTCCACGGAGCAGAAAGTGACCATGAGAACGGAGCCTGATCCTCCTGAGAATAGTGCACTCCTCCTGCTCACCGAAGCAAGCGACATGCTCTCCATCTTAATTAGTGATCGGGCACACACACCAATTAACCAATTAACCTGCCTTTCACTCTTCAAGTGCTCATTTTATTTTTCCTGGCTTCCGAGACTGAGTGTTTACAAGTTGTATTTTGTTTACCTTGTTTTACACACTTTTATTCATTGTGACTATATATTGACTCTCATTTGTAAGGATTTGAATTCAATATTGTTACTAATTCTTTTGAATGTTTTTATCTGCCATCGATGGTTTGAATTTAATTAAAATATATATATTGTCTATTGTTTCTGCCTGCCTGGTGTATAGAGATATTTATTCATCCAAAAGATAAAGAGACCAAGAGATATTATTAAAACAAATGTAAAGATTAATATTGTGCAGCGTTGAACTTCACTGAAATGCAACCTTGATGTGATTTTAATTGTAGCTTAATAACTGTGTGAAATGACTATGCTATCGCAATGCACACTCTCTCAATAAAGTCTGTAAACAACCCAAAAAAGGGAATCTGTGGTGGGTGGAGTTTGTGTTGTCTGTCTGTGTGTGTGTGTGTGTGTGTGTGTGTGTGTGTGTGTGTGTGTGTGTGTGTGTGTGTGTGCATGAGACCAAACCATGCCCTATATTAGCCAGTAGTGGCAGAGCCTACTCTCTGGATGGCCTGGTAGACCAGATCGATTAGTAGCTACCAAGCTTTAGCCTGACTATAAGCCTGTCTACGCACTTCCTCTCGATTATTTGGGTTTGCTTTGAAGTGTTTGTGAGTGACGGCGTTGACGTGTTTGTGAGTGACGGCGTTGACTTTGTGTGCTACATTTGTATTGTACTGCATAGAGAAGTTTATAGCCAGGCTAATTGCATATGTCACGACCAGAGCGACCATTAGCAACTGGGTAAAGGCAGATCCGATTGTTTTGAACTTCAGCAGAGTCTACACCTCCAGAGTCTACACCTCCAGAGTCTGCACCTCCAGAGTCTACACCTCCAGAGTCTACACCTCCAGGAAGCAAATGTTTCTCAATGCAGCACAGCCAGACTTTCTGTACGAAATGAGGTGCAGTACAAGGGGCTAGTTTACCAAGCTAGCAGAGCCAGACCAAACCATGCCCTGTATTAGCCTAGCCTCTGGTCAAACCAAACCGAGCCCTTCGTTAGGCCTATGTTAGCCATGGCATCATGGACTTACTGGTACAGCATCACGGACTTACTGGTACAATATCATGCTGGTAGAACATGTAATAAAATCTGGCAATGCAATGACTCCCAATAATGTAATAAGATGCATTTCCTAATCTTATAGTATAAAGTTTAGCCTTCAGTTTTACAGAACCTGATAATGTAATAATACTGCAGTATTATTGATTTTAATAACTTTGTAATAACTTCGGCCAGTGCTACAGTAGTTATAGTAGCAGGCGTAGTTCACTCTGGTAGCTCACTCATCAGCCTTTACCCTGCTCTTTAGCTTAGCTTAGCTATACGCAATGACCTTCACACTGCTGCGTAGCTTAGCGCAATCCCCTTCAGCCTGCCTTTTAACTTAGCTTAGCTATACGCAATGACCTTCACCCTGCGTAGCTTAGCTTAGCTATGCGCAATGACCTTCACCCTGCTTAGCTTAGCTATATGCAATGACCTTCAGCCTGCTTAGCTTACCTTAGCTTAGCTATACGCAATGACCTTCACACTGATGCTTAGCTTAGCTATGGGCAATGACCTTCACCCTGCTGCTAATCTTAGCTTAGCTATGGGCAATGACCTTCACCCTGCTGCTTATCTTAGCTATGGGCAATGACCTTCACCCTGCTGCTAATCTTAGCTTAGCTATGCACAATCCCCTTCACACTGCTGCTTAGCTTAGTTATGGGCAATCCCCTTCACTTTGTTGCTTAACTTAGCTTAGCTATACATTACATTACATTACATTGCATTTGGCAGACGCTTTTATCCAAAGCGACTTACAAAAAGGAGGACATAAGCAAACAGAGGTGTAAAGGGACACAGAGTAAGCAGACAACCTTTCTACATACAGGGAGGTGCCTGTGTCTGAATATGTTTCCCGGGGGAGGGACACTACAGACATATGTACTACGTATACGCAATGACCTTCACACTGCTGCTTAGCTTAGTTTAGCTATATGCAATCCCCTTCACTTTGTTGCTTAGCTTACCTTAGCTATAGCGCAAAGTCCAGCTTCTACGCACCCCTCTGCCACAGTCTGTGTGTGCGGTACTGTCAGCTGCAGCTGAGACCAGTGCATACGTCAGTAGTCCACTACTGGGGCTGAGACCAGCATACGTATACGTACGTCAGTAGTCCACAGCATATGCATACGTACGTCAGTAGTCCACAGCATACGTATACGTACGTCAGTAGTCCACTGCTGGGGCTGAGACCAGCATACGTATATGTACGTCGGTAGTCCACTACTGGGGCCACAGGTGGGCTGGGGTGGACCTGTGCCGACCTACCTCACCTGTGAATCAGTAATAAACATAACCTGTGTGTTCTGGGCTTGGCCCGTCTGATTTGTTTCTGGGCTCACAAATTTACATCCCCAGACTGCTCCACATGGGCCCTCACACAGAGTGTGTGTGTGTATGTGTGTGTGTATGTGTGGCCCTCACACACACATCCCCAGACTGCTCCACATGGGCCCTCATACAGAGTGTGTGTGTGTGTGTCTGTGTGTGTCTGTGTGTGTGTGTGTATGTGGCCCTCATACACATGTCCCCAGACTGCTCCACAATGTGCTGTCATACAGAGTGTGTGTGCGCGCAAGTGTGTGTGCGCATGCCTGTGTGTGTGTGTGTGTGTGTGTGCGTGTGCGTGTGTGTGTGTGTGTGGCCCTCACACACACGTCCCCAGACGCAGGTGAATTATGCATGTCTCAGGCACACCGCAAATAGCAGCAGAGCCGCCAATAGCTGACTGACTACAGGGAGAGAGAGACAGGGAAAGGGGGACAGAGAGAGAGAGAGAAGGGCAGAGAGAGAGATAGAGAAGGAGGGAGGGACAGAGAAAGGGGGACAGAGAGACAGATAAGGAAAAGGGCAGAGAGACAGAGACAGAGAAGGAGGGAAGGAAGGAGAGAGAAGGAGGGAGGAAGGGAGATAGAGGGAGAGAGAGAGAGAATGAGAGGGGATGGAGGAGATAGGGGGAGAAGGAGGAAGGGAGAGATAGAGAGCGAGAGCAGGAAGGGGACAAGGGGAAATAGAGGGAGAGAGAAGAAGAAAGATAGAGGGAGAGAGAAAAGGTGGGGAAGAGGAGAAAGGCAGGGAGGGAGAGAGAAAGGGAGATACAGAAAGACAGAATGAGGGAGGGAGGGAGCTAAGGAGGGAGAGGGATTGGGAGGGAGGGAGAGAATGAGGGAATGATAGAGGGAGAGAAGGAGGGAGGAAGGAAGATAGAGGGAGAGAGAGAATGAGGATGGGGAGGGGGGTAGAGGGAGAGACAGAAGGAATCAAGAGAGACAGAAGAATGGAGGGAGAGAGAGAAGAGAGGGAGGGAGGGAACATGTCAGATGAAGGGGGACGTGAGATTTGGGCGGCTAAGGTCTGGAGCGCATCTCCAGTTATGGCCACAGGGTGGCGCACGTTTGCAACATTTTCTCTTGTTCAGAGGAGGAGAGCTGCCATGCACACACACACACATGCACACAGACACACACACAAACACAACAGGTTGAAGTTAGTGGAAGCATTCAGACAGATAGATAGATAGATAGATAGATAGATAGATAGATAGATAGATAGATAGATAGATAGATAGATAGATAGATAGATAGATAGATAGAAAGAAAGAAAGGGAAGTATATATAGTACATTAGATAGAGTGTGTGTATGTGTGTGTGTGTGTGTGTGTGTGTGTGTGTGTGTGCAAGCAAATAAATAAATACATAAGCAAATAGCTAATAAATAAATAAATAAATATTCTGCAGATTTCTGTGTGTGTGTGTGTGTGTGTGTGTGTGTGTCTGCAGATTTGTGTGTGTCTGTGTGTGTGTGTGTGTGTGTGTGTGTGTGTGTGTGTGTCTGCAGATTTGTGTGTTTATATATACAGAGGAAGAGAAAGGGGGCACTGGAGCGTAGGAGAGGATAGAAGGAGAAACAAGAAGTGTGAAAAGATAGAGAGATAGACTGCGAGAAGGAGAGAGAGAGAGAGAGAGGTGGAAGTAGGGAGAGAAAGAGATGGAAGGAAGGAGAGAGATAGAGAGACTGAAAGAAAGAGAGAGAGGGAAAACAGATGAGAGAGAGACGGAAAGAGAGAGAGATGGAAGGAGGGAGGGAGAGACGGAGGGATAGAGGGATGGTGTAGAGTGGTAGGAGTGAGGCTGAAGGAGGCATGGGAGAGAGAGAGAGAGAGAGAGAGAGAGATGGAAGGATGGAGAGAGTGATGGTATGGAGTGGTAGGAGTGAAGATGAAGGAGGCATGGGCTGATTCATGATTTATGCACAGTTGGTGGTGAGATGTGAAATTCTCAGCTAAGCTATTCATAGATTTGGCCAAGCGATTGTGTGTGTGTGTGTGTGTGTACTGGAAAGTACTTCAGCTGGTGTTGCTGGCTCACCACTGTGTTGCATTATGTTCAACACTGCGCTGTGCTCCACTTAGCTACTTGTGTGTGTGTGTGTGTGTGTGTGTGTGTGTGTGTGTGTTTGTGTGTCTGTGTGTCTATGTCTGTGTCTGTGTGTGTCTGTGTGTCTCAGGGAGAAGCAACTCAGTGGAGTCTCCTCATTACAGGGCCTTCTTCACACACACACACACACACACATTCCACACACATACCACACACACATTCCACACACATACCACACAAACATACACACACACACACACATACACACACATATTCCACACACATACACTCATACCACACACACACACACACACACACACACACACACACACACACACACACTCAGACATACACACACACACACACACACTCTATCTCTCTCTCTTTCTCTCTCACACAACTCTCCGGCAGGTCTCTGTGCTGTGAGAACCAACTAACGTTCCTCCAGTGCAGTCTGCATCTCTGTGCTGTGCAGTGCAGTCTGCATCTCTGTGCTGTCTGAATCTCTGTGCTGTCTGAATCTCTGTGCTGTCTGCATCTCTGTGCTGTGCTGTCTGCATCTCTGTGCTGTGCAGTCTGAATCTCTGTGCAGTCTGCATCTCTGTGCTGCCCAGTGCTGTCTGAATCTCTCTGCGCTGTGCTGTGCTGTGCTGTGCTATCTGAGTCTCTGTGCTGTCTAGTGCTGTGCAGTCTGCATCTCTGTGCTGCCCTGTGCAGTCTGCATCTCTGTGCTGTCTGCATCTCTGTGCTGTCTGACTCTCTGTGCAGTCTGAATCTCTGTGCTGTCTGAATCTCTGTGCTGTGCTGTGCAGTGCTGTCTGAATCTCTGTGCTGTGCTGTGCTGTGCTGTGCTATCTGAGTCTCTGTGCTGTGTAGTGCTGTGCAGTCTGCATCTCTGTGCTGCCCTGTGCAGTCTGCATCTCTGTGCAGTCTGCATCTCTGTGCTGCCCTGTGCAGTCTGCATCTCTGTGCTGTCTGAATCTCTGTGCTGTGCTGTGCTGTGCTGTGTAGTGCTGTGCTGTGCTGTGCTGTCTGAATCTCTGTGCTGTGTAGTGCTGTGCTGTGCTGTGCTGTCTGAGTCTCTGTGCTGTGCTGTGCTGTGCTGTGCTGTGCTGTCTGAATCTCTGTGCTGTGCTGTGCTGTGCTTTGCTGTGCTGTGCTGTGCTGTCTGAATCTCTGTGCTGTGCTGTGCTGTGCTCTCTCTGTGCTGTGCTGCGCTGCACTGTGCTTTGCTGTGCTGTGCTGTGCTGTGCTATCTGAATCTCTGTGCTGTGTAGTGCTGTGCAGTCTGAATCTCTGTGCTGTGCTGTGCTATGCTCTCTCTGTGCTGTGCTGCGCTGCACTGTGCTTTGCTGTGCTGTGCTGCCCTGCGCTGTGCTGTGCTGTCTGAATCTCTGTGCTGTGTAGTGCTGTGCTGTGCTGTGCTGTGCTGTCTGAATCTCTGTGCTGTGCTGTGCTTTGCTGTGCTGTGCTCTCTCTGTGCTGTGCTATGTTGTACTGTGCTGTTTTGTGCTGTGCTGTGCTGTGCTGTGCTGTGCTGTGCTGTGCTGTATTGTGCTGTGCTGTTTTGTGCTGTGCTGTGCTGTGCTGTGCTGTATTGTGCTGTGTTGTGTTGTGCTGTGCTGTGTTGTGTTTTGCTGTGTTGTGCTGTGCTGTGTTGTGTTGTGTTTTGCTGTGCTGTGTTGTGTTGTGTTTCGCTGTGTTGTGTTGTGTTGTGTTGTGTTTTGCTGTGTTGTGTTGTGTTTTGCTGTGTTGTGTTGTGCTGTGTTGTGTTTTGCTGTGTTGTGTTGTGTTTTGCTGTGTTGTGTTGTGCTGTGCTGTGCCGTGCTGTCCTGTGCTCTCTCTGTGCTGTGCTGTGCTGTGCTGTTTTGTGCTGTGCTGTGCTGTGCTCTCTGTTGGCTGTGCTGTGCTGTGCTGTGCTGTGCTGTCCTGTGCTCTCTGTTGGCTGTGCTGTGCTGTGCTGTGCTGTGCTGTCCTGTGCTCTCTCTGTGCTGTGCTATGTTGTACTGTGCTGTTTTGTGCTGTGCTGTGCTCTCTGTTGGCTGTGCTGTGCTGTGCTCTCTGTTGGCTGTGCTGTGCTGTCTTGATCTCTGTGCTGTGTAGTGCTGTGCTGTGCTGTGCTGTGCTGTGCTCTCTCCTGGTTCTGAGTGGATTGGGGAGCTATGTAGGTAACAGGATTGCTTGCATGAGAAAAAATTCTAAAAAGCACACGCAGACACACACACACACACGTGCACGCGCACAAACACACACGCGCGCACACACACGTGCACACACAGCACACACACACACACATGTGGATGTGAATAAGTCATGAAAACAAGCCAGTGAGCGTGAGGCTGCCAGCATCCATTATCATCTATTAGTCATGACATCATCACACCCTTACTCTGCTCTGGGGGGGGGCTGTGTAATCTGGAAGGGGGTGGGGGGCATAGAGTGGGTCCCCCTTGTGTAATCTGCTGGGCGGGGGCCCCCTCCTGTCTGATCTGGAAGGGGGTGGGTGGGGTGGAGTGCCCCCCACAGTCTAATCTAAAAAGTCATGACATCATCACATCCTTACTCTGCTCCTGGGGGGGGGGCATGACATCATGACATCCTTAGTCTTTTCTGGGGGGGGGGGGGGGGCATGACATCATGACATCCTTACTCTGCTCTGGGGGGTGACATGCCCCCTCCTCTCTAATCTGTGGGGTGGGTGGCATGGAGTGGGTCCCCCCCCGTGTAATCTGCGGGGTGGGGGGCATGTGCCCTGTGTAATCTAAAAGGGAAGGGGTGTGTGTGTGCGCCCTCCTGTCTGTCATCTAGGGGTGCAGCTGTGAGCAGCTGGATAGTGACATTTTTATTCCCAAATATTTCACATCTCACATGTTTACAGCCAAAACTACAGTACACTTTTATTCGCTGGGTGTAACTCGTTCAAACGGGCGTTTGGCTTTTTTGCAGTGTGTTGTGTGTGATGATTTGATATCCGCAGTTGCATAAGAGTCTGTGCTTCTGTCAGCTCTGCCCTCCATCTGCTGCGTCTGTCCCACACTGCCGTGGTGGAGTGTGTCAGAGTGTGTGTCTGAGTGTGTGTTGGAGTGTATGTCTGAGTGCGTGCCTAAGTGTGTGTTGGAGTGTGTGTCTGAATGTGTGTCTGAGTGTGTGTTGGAGTGTGTGTCTGAGTGTGTGTTGGTGTGTGTGTCGGAGTGTGTGTGTGCTCTTGTTTCATGTTCCATGGATAAGCCTAGCCTAGTCCTGGACCAGAAGACCATTTTAGTGCTGTCATCTTTAGTGCGGTGATCTCTGCTAGTGTGGGGGGGAATGTTCTTTAAATTGTCTGTTGCTGTCTGATCTGTGTTTGTTACTGTGTGTGTGTGTGTGCTGGTGATTGCAACTGTGTGTGTGTGTGTGTGTGTGTGTGCGTGTGATTGCAGCTGTGTGTGTGTGTGTGCCTGTGTGTGTGTGTGTGCGTGTGCCGTGATTGCTACTGTGCTGTAATCCTGCTGTAGTTGCCCCACGGGGGTCATAGAGTTGCTCTGGGGGAGGATGGGCTCTTTCGGCCGCTGCTGTGTGTATGTGTGTGTGTGTGTGTGTGTGTGTGTTGCCCCATGGGAGTAATAAGTTGCTCTGGGGGAGGATGGGCTCTTTCGGCCGCGGCTGTCCATCTGTCTGTCTGGCTCAAACAGAGACGAGATCGGACAAGGTTTGGTCAGTGTGTGTGTGTGTGTGTGTGTGTGTGGATACATGAGAACAAGGTTTGGCCAGTGCCACATAAGGACAGGGTTTGGCCAGTGGTGTCGTGCGTATGATTGTGGATGTTGTGCGTGTGATTATGGATGTGTGTATGATTGCGTATGATTGTGGATGTTGTGCGTGTGATTATGGATGTGCGTATGATTGTGGATGTTGTGCGTGTGATTAGGGCGTGTCCTGGTGTCCTGGTGCTGGGCTGATGGCTAATGAGGGGCATAAGGGGCCTGGAGCAGCACACTGGGGGGCAGCACATTAAAAGATGATTATGGAGCCATCGCCCGCTGGGTGGACCTGCCCTCCCTACCCCTTATCATCCTTGCCCTGTGTGTGTGTGTGTGTGTGTGCGCGCGCGTGTGTGTGTGTGTGTGTGTGTGTGTGTGTGTGTGTGTGTGTGTTAATGTGCTAGCACAGGTACCAGTTACCGTCCTTGTCATGATGTGTGTTTATGTGATAGCCTCGCTCTGGTTGCAATTGCTAGCACATCTGATGTGTGTTTATGTGGTAGCACAGGTACCAGTTATCCTCTTTACCAGTCATCATCCCTGCCCTCGTGTGTGTGTGTGTGTGTGTGTGTGTGTTTATGTGCTAGCACATGCACCAGTCATCATCCTTGCCGTTGTGCGTGTGTGTGTGTGTGTGTGTGTGTGTGTGTGTGTTTATGTGCTAGCACATGCACCAGTCATCATCCCTGCCCTTGTGTGTGTGTTGATATGATAGCACAGGTGGAGCATGGCGTTAATAGCAGGTGCAGCAGTCAGGCTCCCTGATGCACACACACACACACACACACACACAGGTGTCAGAGGTAGCATTTGTGTGTGATGCATGGGTGCTCCTAAGCGTTTTTAAATGGTTATGGCTATTAGTGTTATTAGCCCCCTGGCAATGCCTCAAGCCCCGAGGCCACAGCACAGCTCTTATTCAGCTTTCACAGAGATACAACACATCCCCCTATGTGTGTGTGTGTGTGTGTGTGTGTGTGTGTGTGTGTGTGTGTGTGTGTGTGTGTGTGTCTGTGCGTGCTTGACTGTGTCTCTGTTTCTGTGTGTGTGTGTGTGTGTGTGTGTGCATGTGTCTGTGCGTGGTTGACTGTGTCTCTCTTTCTGTGTGTGTGTGTCTGTGTTTCACTCTCTCTCTCTCTCTCTCTCTCTCTCTTTCTCTCTCTCTCTCTCTCTCTCTCTCTCTCACGCATGTGTGTGTGTGTAATTGTTTGTTTGTGTTGATTACATGAGCTTGTGAGTTATTGGATGCATCACCGCTGTTGTGACCATGATGATGAGGTGAAGCTGCTTTGGAAAAACCCACAATGCATTGCAGAGGGATAACACAAATGCCATCAAAGATGGGTAATATTAAAGCCATTATAGATCAGTAATATTAAAAACATTAAAGATGGGTAATATTAAAGCCAATTAATATCAGTAATAAAATGCCATTATAGATCAGTAATATGAAGGCCATTATAGATGAGTAATATAGGCATCATTATAGATCAGTAATATTAAAGCCATTAAATATCAGTAAAATGAAAGCCATTATGGATCAGTAATATAAACGCCATTATAGATCAGTAATAAAATGGCATTACAGATCAGTAATATGAACTCCATTATAGATCAGTAATATGAATGTGATTATAGATAAGTTATATTAAAGCCATTAAAGATGAGTAATATGAATGCTGGCGTTGTCAGGTTGGCCTGTGCTCAGGGCTTCAGTCCCGCTGTGAATGGGGTGAATGGGTCTGTTCAAGTCATTAAAGTCTGAGACAAGTGGTGCCTCGGCCACTGGTGGGTACAGAGGAGGACTGGTGGGCTCATGGAGTGTGTGTTGAGGAGCTGAGTGTGTGAATGAGCCGCCTGTCTGTCAGACTGCCGGCCCCTGTGTGTGTAGAAGAGTGAGTGTGTTTGTGTGTGTGTATGTGTGTGTGTGTGTGCATATGCGTGTGTGTGTGTGTGTGTGTGTGTTGAAGAGCTGAGTGTGTGAATGAGCCGCCTGTCTGTCACACTGCCGGCCCCTCTGCTGCGGTCAGTGTGTGAACCACTAGGCTGCCTGCCCCCCCTAACAGGACACGTGAATGGTCAGTCTGTCTGTCTGTCTGTCTGTCTGTCTGTCTGTCTGTCTGTCTGTCTGTCTCTGTCTGTCTCTGTCTGTCTGTCTGTCAGTCTGTCTGTCAGTCTGTCTGTCTGTCTGTCTGTCAGTCAGTCTGTCAGTCTGTCTGTCTCTGTCTGTCTGTCCGTCTGTCTGTCTGTCTGTCTGTCTCTCTGTCAGTCTGTCTGTCTGTCTGTCTCTGTCAGTCAGTCTGTCTGTCTGTCTGTCTGTCTGTCTGTCAGCATCTGAATAACTAGGCTGTCTATGCACCCTTGCAGGACGTGTGTGTAGAACAATGTGTGTGTGTATCCTCACCCCTTATGTAGGAGTGGTGGACGCCCTGTGCCTGTTCAGTGAAGTGTGTGTGTGTGTGTGTGGAAGAAGTGTGTGTGTGTGTGTGTATGTGTGTATCCTTACCTTTGATGTAGGAAAGGCGGTCAGTCTGTCTGTCAGCATGTGACCTCCACAGAAAAGGAGAGAAGGGATGTGTAGCCCTAGTCCAGCCCTAATGTAGCACTAGTGTAGCCCTAATGTAGCCCTAGTCCAGCCCTAATGTAGCCCTAATGTAGCCCTAATGTAGCCCTAGTCCAGCCCTAGTCCAGCCCTAATGTAGCCCTAATGTAGCCCTAATGTAGCCCTAGTCCAGCCCTAATGTAGCCCTAATGTAGCCCTAGTCCAGCCCTAGTCCAGCCCTAATGTAGCCCTAGTCCAGCCCTAGTCCAGCCCTAATGTAGCCCTAATGTAGCCCTAGTCCAGCCCTAATGTAGCCCTAATCCAGCCCTAGTCCAGCCCTAATCCAGCCCTAATGTAGCCCTAGTCCAGCCCTAATGTAGCCCTAATGTAGCCCTAATGTAGCCCTAGTCCAGCCCTAGTCCAGCCCTAATGTAGCCCTAATGTAGCCCTAATGTAGCCCTAATCCGGCCCTAATGTAGCCTTAATGTAGCCCTAGTCCAGCCCTAGTCCAGCCCTAATGTAGCCCTAGTCCAGCCCTAATGTAGCCCTAATGTAGCCCTAATGTAGCCCTAATGTAGCCCTAGTCCAGCCCTAATGTAGCCCTAATGTAGCCCTAATGTAGCCCTAATGTAGCCCTAGTCCAGCCCTAATGTAGCCCTAATCCAGCCCTAGTCCAGCCCTAATCCAGCCCTAATGTAGCCCTAGTCCAGCCCTAATGTAGCCCTAATGTAGCCCTAATGTAGCCCTAGTCCAGCCCTAGTCCAGCCCTAATGTAGCCCTAATGTAGCCCTAATGTAGCCCTAATCCGGCCCTAATGTAGCCTTAATGTAGCCCTAGTCCAGCCCTAGTC
>CM059271.1:31181505-31184005 GCA_030347295.1 Setipinna tenuifilis
AGAATCTGACCAGAATCCAACAAGTTGGGCAGGTGAACTGGGTCATATGCTGCCCTTGTGATTGGACAGGTGGACTGGGTCATATGCTGCTGAACAGGTGAAATGAGCAATGAATGGGTCGCAGGGCTCATTTCTGCCCCCATTTTACTTAGCCAGTTAAGTACAACATCACTGACTGACGTGAGGTAGAGCAGAAAGCTATGTCGAGAAAGGGCATTGGCATTGGATGTTCAAAGATGGACGGTGACGTAGTTTGGGGACACCCTCATGCATGAGCTGAGAGTGGAGCACCCACCAATCAGCATGGGGGAAACGGGGGCGGATATGATGACATTTCTGTAAAATGGCGACGAGAAAGTGCCTTGCTAATCGGCCAACTCCTGACCCCTCTGGTCTCAACTACTTCAGCCTTTGCTTTGGACTCTCCAGTGCAGAGCTGCATTGCACCAGGGCTCATGACAGAGTGCCCATGCATCCCGCTCACTCCACTCCTCATCCTGCACCCCCCCCCCCCCCCCCCCCCCCCCCCCCCATCACCACTGCCACCCCCCATGCATCCTGTTTAGCCTTCATCCTGCACCCCCCCCCCCCCCATCATCACTGCCACCCCCCATGCATCCTGTTTAGCCTTCATCCTGCATCCACCCCCCCCCCCATTCACCCACACACCCCCATCATCACTGCCACCCCCCATGCATCCTGTTTAGCCCTCATCCTGCATCCACCACCCCCCCCCACACACACATCCACCACCCCCAGTAGGTAGTGCCTGCTGCTGTCTTTAATTAATGTGTGTCTGTGTTTTTATGGTGCAGATTTTTCTAAGTGTATGTGTGTGTGTTAACATCAGTGCTACTCTGTGTTTGTGGTAAGGTGTGTGCGTATGTGTTTCTGTGTGTGTGTGTGTGTGTGTGTGTGTGTGTGTGTGTGTGTGTGTGTGTGTGTGTGTGTGTGTGTGTGTGTGTGTGTGATAGTCATTTAATGTGGGCTGGTGGTGCACTGGTGGTGAGATAAGGGGACAGTTGCTCTCACTGTGAGTGTCTTCATGACGAAGGATGTGAGGTGATCTGGAGATCCTCTTCCTATGTTTACATATCGATGACGTCCAATCCCTCCCTCTCCCTCTCCATCATCCAGCCTTCTCTCTCTCTCTTTCTTTTCATTCCGTCTCCATGGAGAACTCCCCACAATATGTAATTTCCATGCTCTCACAAAAAAAAAACAACTATATAAAAAAAACCTCAAGAAAAGCTCTGTGACTTTCTGGATTCTGCTTCCTTGTGGTTGCCATGGCTACCAGCCTCGGTGTGCCCTGTACAGTCATAGGCTTCAGAGCAGCAGCAGGCAGCATGCACACACACACACACACACACACACACACACACACACACACACACACACACACACACAGCAGCTTCCCTCATACAGCACTGCTTCCCTTCATAACAACACTAACCAACTCTACTAACCAACTCTACTAACCAGCTCTCTACTAACCAACTCTTTACTCGCTAACTCTTACTAACTCACTCTCTACTAACCAGCTCTCCACTAACTCACTCTCTACTAACCAACTCTACTAACCAACTCTCTACCAATCAACTCTCTAGTAGCTAACTCTCTACTAACCAGCTCTCCACTAACCCACTCTCTACTAACCACCTCTATAGTAACCAACTCTACTAACCAACTCTACTAACCAACTCTCTACTAACCAACTCCCTACTAACCAACTCTCTACTAACCAACTCCCTACTAACCAGCTCTTTACCTAGGTGTCTCGTGCTTGTATAAGTCTGCATGTGTCGGGGGTGTGTGTGTCTGTAGTGTCCCTGCTCCGGGAACCTTACTTAAGGCACATGTATCTCCTTGTGTGTATGAGGGTAGTCTGTTTACTCTGTGTTCCTCTACACCTCTGTTAGCTTATTATGTCCTCCTTTTGTAAGTCGCTTTGGATAAACCGTCTGCTAAGTGTAATGTAATGCAATGTAATGTAAGAAAAGAATGCTAGAATGCTGTCAGTGCTCTAATGTGTCTCAGGCTTGGAAACTTTAAAGACCCTGGAAAAGGATGGATGCATGGATGAATGGATGAATGGATGGATGGATGGATGGATGGATGGATGGATGAATGGATGGATGAACAGCTGGATAGATGGATAGACACATGTAGATAGACAGATAGATAGATAGATAGATAGATAGATAGATAGATAGACAGACAGACAGACAGATAGACAGATAGACAGATAGACAGATAGATAGATAGATGTCCTCCACTTTAGTTCCTGACTCTGCATCAGGACATGAAGGTGTAGCATCACACTGGTGCGGAGCCTGTGATTATGTAAACGTAGCTATTTTAGCTGAAAGGTCGTTCTTGGAGGCTAGACCGGAGCCATGGCCCAATGACCCAGTGTGCAGCTCTGCTCATGAAGGATGGGGTCAGAACAGCGCATTGACTCTATATAAAATAACACAGCAGATGTAGATAATATACA
>CM059271.1:31196505-31209005 GCA_030347295.1 Setipinna tenuifilis
GCTCTGTGTTAAATAATCGATGTATTTTCGGCCGTATCTGGGTCTGCATGGGAGGAATAATTTCGGACCCAAAGCCTGACTTACATAATGCATGATTTGTACTCGCTCTACAGGCGTTTACTGTGCTTAATGACTCGACGCCGTTGCAAACGGGACAGGACACTACGCATAAACAAGGCTTTGACAGTGGGGTGCGGGCGGTGTGTGTGTGTGTGTGTGCGTGCGTGTGTGTGTGTGTGTGTTTGAGGGGGGGGGTCTCCACTGAAAAAGAGCCGTAACCTCCATGACTCAAGCTCGTTATCTGTCCTCCCCGCGCAAAGATGTACAGTAGCACCGCATTCATCCGTGCATCAGCAGAGGCGCCGTACGCAGGCGCACTCTCACCCAGCCTACCCTACCTTCACTACACACACACACATACACACACACACACACCCGTACGAGAGGGACAGGCACACCCCCTCCGTCATAGTCCGCCCCCCGGACCCGTGGGCGAAAAATAATAACTCAAAGAGTTTGATGCGGACCAGTCAGTCCAAGTGCAGCGCCACGGATAAGGCACGAGAGATGCAATGAATGAACAGCAACAGAAATCGGAGCTTTCCCAGAAAATACAGCGTGCATTTTGATAACAGAAGGATGCTACTGGACTATAGATGGAAACGGTATGTTTTGAATGTCATGCTTCATCAGTAGGGGTGATAAAGGATAGGCCTGGTGCTGAAAGTGATCGGAAAACTTGTGCCTAATCGTTTACCTACCTAAAATGTAATCAGTTCAAACAGGCTTCGGCATGATGTCATGTGCACGAAGAGGCATTAGGTCATTTTACGAGATGCTGTAGCGCGCGGGGGTTGAGCGTGCCGCAGCAATAAAATAGAACAAAGTGTGCTGTTTGGCTGTATGATTCTATGGATCTGAAATATCATAGTCATACTTTTCAGTCAATCTGGAGGCTAGGATAAGATTGCAGCAAAAAAGGGTCTCCAATGACGTTTTGTGGAGATGTTTACTTTTGCTTTCGCCTGAATGCGTCGTCTCCGAGATATTATTTGTGAAATATTACCCAAGATTTGCATCTGCTGTCGTGGTTTGTCCTAATTTTTGTTCTGCACCCGTGTGTCGTAATCCAACTGTATGCGTTCTGTGCAGAGCGCGGTATCTAAGCGACGGAGCATCTGGTATGTGGTAGCCGTGAGGTGGCAGGAGTCGATCTAGCTGACGTCTTAAACAAGTCCCACTCTTACACAAAAGAGTTCGAGTTTCTGGCAACAAGGAAACGAGTTTCTACCAATAGATTAATTAGAAATTACGTACTTAAACAATTTACATATCCACTAAGTAGATTAGGTTTCTGCTTATGTCCTTGTAGTTTGTAGGCTAGTGTACTTAGCGCTGTTACTTACTTTCTACACATTAAAAGATTACATGCTCTAAAGGGACGAAGGCATAGTTTAATATTCGATATTCATTGTAGGCTACCCTCGACTGATGATGGTAGAAACACTTCATATAGTCTGTAGAGAACAAGCTACAAGCTAAAGGGTAGGAATGGGAGATCAAGTTTAATATGGTCTAAAAATGGTCCTTTTGTTCAAAAAGTAAATTCCAATTCATAAAGTGATGATACTCTGTGCTTTTGCAAGTGCTTTTTGAATGATTGCTTTAAAAGGCCTCTAATCAAATGCAGCGTGTTATGGGCTGTTTTGACTATGCTGTAGCCTCCCGTTAAGCCATGCAGTCACCAAGTCAGAGATCAGTTAGATCATTATGGTCAACCTGGAGGCCACAGGGAGGGTCACTGCGGGCTGTCCCATAGTGGGGTGTCCCATAGTGGGCTGTCCCATAACGGGGTGTCCCATAACGGGGTGGCCCATAGTGGGGTGTCCCATAGCGGGGTGTCTCATAGTGGGGTGTCCATAGTGGGGTGTCCATAGTGGGGTGTGCATACTGGAGGTGTCCATAGCGGGGTGGCCCATAGCGGGGGGTGGGGGGGGCATAGCAGGGTGTCCCATAGTGGGCTGTCCCATAACGGGGTGCCCATAGCGGGGTGGCCCATAGTGGGGGGGGGGGCATAGCGGGGTGTCCCATAGTGGGCTGTCCCATAACGGGGTGTCCCATAGCGGGGTGGCCCATAGCGGGGTGGCCCATGGGGTTATGGCATACAGAAAGCCCCAGAGTCCCAAAGTCAGGCGTGCTGGGGTCTCGCCCAGTGTGCGTGTGTGTGTGTGTGGGTGTGTCAAGGATGGAAATTCGCACCAGCGACCAGCCAAATGCTGGTAAAATATAAAAGGCTGTAGCTTTTGAACACAAAATTATAATTTACTATTGGATTTACTGGTGAATGTAATCATTTATTTTGCAGGGGCTGGTAAAAGTTCACATTTTACAAAGTTAATTTCCACCTCTGGTGTGTGTGTGTGTGTGTGTGTGTGTGTGTGTGTGTGTATGCTTGTGATGTTCATGGGGGCATATCAGAGACTGAGAGGGGAGGGCCTGAGGAGTGTGTCGTTGCCTACATGTAGTCTATAAATACACCACTGGTGTTGCTCTTACACCACCTGCTTGGTAGCCTATTGGAATGATGAACATGATGGTGATGTTGAAGACTGCATTCTTAATGTTACAGTACATTACACTTACCAGATCCTTTTACCCAAAGCGACTTACAAAAGGAGGACATAATAAGCTAACAGAAGTGTAGAGGAAAACAGAGTAAGCAGACTTCCCTCATATATACAAAGAGATGCATGTGCCTTAAGTAAGTTTCCCAGAGCAGGGACACTACAGACATACTGTATGCTTTATGCTGTTACCATAGAGATCATGGAATACTATGTAGCTAATGGAACACTGAAACTATGCAAAAGTGAAAAGTCTTGCCATAGCCATGCAGCACTGTATAGCCACTGTAACACCATGTCGGAGACTGTGGAAAAGGGGGAAAGTCTTACCATAATTGTGCTGTAGCTGTTTATTGGGAGAAGTGGCCAGAGTGCCAGACAGAAAATCAATCAGGACAAATAACAAACCACAAACAAACAAACAAGCAGCAGCCTGTTTCAAAGGCTCCCTGGGAGGCGCGAGTCTAGGGGACCTTCACATCTCTTTAGGCTCTCTGTAGGATAGACAGCCATGCCTATGCACCCCCACTTCTCTTTAGGCTCTCTGTAGGCTAGACAGCCATGCCATGTACCCCCACATCACTCCATCGCCCCAGCCAGCCATGCCTATGTACCCCCACATCTCTTTAGGCTCTCTGTAGGCTAGACAGCCATGCCATGTACCCCCTCATCATCCCACTCCCCACAGCCAGCCAGTGTTCATGTTCCCTCACCTCTCTCCACTCCATCTCTCCACTCCATCTCTCCACTCCCCACAGCCAAGTAGAGCTATGCTGGCACAGAGGTCCATGTATAACTATGATATATCCTTATATGGCATAACGTGATGAGGAAAATGCTTCCCATGATATATCCATGGGGTAAAATGTTTTCCGTGATATATCCATGGGGTTAAATGATTTCCGTGATATATCCATGAAGTAAAATGATTTCCGTGATATATCCTTGGAGTTGAATGTTTTCCGTGATGTATCCTTGGCGTAATGCTAAAGTAAATCTGCAGTAGTGTAAATGATGGTCTGGAATCGGAGAGGAGTTAAGAGATAGGAGTTAAGAGATAGGCCTAGGCTTGTGTAAATGATACTGCACCATCTCAGCACAGACTAAAGTGATATCAGAGATGATACTCTACCTCGTGTGAGAGTAATGTAGCGATATCGGAGAGGATACTCTACCTCGTGTGAGAGTAACTGAGAGTAAGATACTGTAAAAGATACTGCACCCTATCACAACAATACTACAGAGATACTGCACCCTATCATAGATACTACAGCAATACTGCACCCTATCATACAGATACTACAGCGATACTGCACCCTATCATAGAGGTATTATAAAGATACTGCACCCTATCACAGAGATACTACAGCGATACTGTAAAAGCTGCTGCACTCCACTGCAACTCTGGGTGATGACCTGCTGCTCAGAATGATGCTGTTGTATTACACGGACCGTCATACATAAGGTGCTCTAAAATATGCTATATTCCATCTTAGTATACACTTCAAGAGTATTTGCCACAGCTGTTATTACAGTATTATTCAGTACTATGTAGTGTGTTATTCAGTACTATGTAGTGTGTTATTCAGTACTATGTAGTGTGTTATTCAGTACTATGTAGTGTACCCATACAGCGCAGAGTGACACTTCAGTATGATGACATAAGAGGCCTATATTGTCACACAGTAAAACTGTAAAAGTGCAGCGGCCCAACAGTGAAGTATTTAAAACACATACTCACACACATAATGGCTCATCGAAAGATAAAGCACAGCATTATTTACAACACAACATAGGAGGAGCTGAACCACAAGTGAAATACAAGTCTTAAAAAGAGCATGGGTGGTAAAATATAACACTCTGTAATATGTAATAGGTTATATAATATATGTTGTGGGTAATATATAACGCACTGTAAAGTCTGTTGTACCTAAGCGCTCAGAGGTGGTGGCATATTCAAGAGGAATTATTTTATAGATTTATTATAAAATAGTAAATAGTGATGTATTGCGAAAGACAGTAGATGGTGTACGTATTAGGATGGTGAAAGACCGTATATACATAAGTATTGAATATTATAAATTATTGGAAGACTTGGAAGACATATTGTACATGTACTACCTCACAGGGAGAGAGTGTGTGTCTGTGAGAAAGTATGTGTCTGTAAGAGTGTGCGTTTGTCTGTGAGAGAGTGTGTGTCTGTGAGAGAGTGTGTGTCTGTGAGAGAGTGTGTGTCTTTGAGAGAGTGTGTGTCTGTGACAATGTGTGTGTCTTTAAAAGTGTGTGTGTGTGAGAGAGTGTCTGTGAGAGAGTGTGTGTCTGTGAGAATGCGTGTGTCTGTGAGAGAGTGTGTGTGTCCGTAAAAGAGTATGTGTCTGTGAGAGTGTGTATCTGTGAGAGAGTGTGTGTGAGAGAGTGTGTGTCTGTAAGAGAGTGTGTGTCTGTGTGAGAGTGTGTGTCTGTCAGAGTGTGTGTGTCTGTGAGAGAGTGTGTCTGTGAGAGAGTGTGTGTGTCTGTGAGAGTGTGTGTGTCTGTGAGAGAGTGTGTCTGTGAGAGAGTGTGTGTGTTTAGTCAGCACAAGAGCTAGTCACGGCCAACTCTGTCAGGATGACATAGCAGATCGGATGAAGTTATTTTCGCGAGCACCTGCCCTCTGGGACAAGACACACACACAGCGGCCAAAAATACACATGCCGGCAGGAGAGCACAGAGGTCCACTACTACTACACACACACACCCATACACACACCCATACACACACCCATAGGGGTCCACTACTACAACACACACACCCATACACACACCCATGGAGGTCCACTACTACTACAACACACACCCATACACACACCCGTACAGGTCCACTACTACTATAACACACACCTGTACACACACCCGTAGAGGTCCACTACTACTATAACACACACCCATACACACACCCGTACAGGTCCACTACTACTATAACACACAGCCGTACACACACCCGTACAGGTCCACTACTACTATAACACACAGCCGTACACACACCCGTACAGGTCCACTACTACTATAACACACACCCATACACACACCCGTACAGGTCCACTACTACTATAACACACAGCCGTACACACACCCGTACAGGTCCACTACTACTATAACACACACACTCGTAGGGGTCGACTACTATTAAAAGATACAGCCGTAGGGGTCGACTACTACTATGAGACCCGTACAGGTCCACTACTACTAAAAGATACAGACGTAAAAGTCCACTACTACTATGAGACACTGTCGTAAAGGTCCACTACTATGCGATATGCTCGTATTGTCATATGGTCGTCTGAGGTTATTATGCCTTTAGATACGGTCATACATTCATACAGGTTACTATGACTACGGTCGTACATTCATACAGGTTACTATGACTGCGGTCACACAGTCATACAGGTCAGTATGACGCAGACCTTAGATGCGGTCATACAGTCATACAGGTTACTATGACTACAGTCATACATTCATACAGGGGATACTTTGCCTACGGTCATACGGGTCACTAAGGATGCAGCTGTTAGATATGGTCATACAGTCATACGGGTCACTGTGACTACGGCCATACAGTCATACAGGGGTTACTATGACTACGGACATACAGTCATACGGGTTACTATGACTACGGTCATACAGTCATACAGGTTACTATGACTACGGCCATACAGTCATACGGGTCACTGTGACCCGGCCCAGAGCGCAGTGGTCCATGTGGAACTCAGCCTGCCTTTGCAGAACCTTCCCCGTCCTTCGCTGGTCTCCTGGTACACCTGTCAGTTTAACAAGTACCATTTCAGTGTCCCCCAAGCCCACAGATGAAACTGCACTCGGCAAACACAATCTGCCTCTTCCTCCCTCAGCCAAGTCCTCTGTTTCCACCCACCCGTGCGGAGAGAGCCCGCAGAGAGTGCATGGGCGATGAGCGGAGAGAAGTTTCCGGATCTCCTGTTAGCCAGAGAGTGCATGGGCGATGAGCGGAGAGAAGTTTCCGGATCTGCTGTTCACCAGAGAGTGTGTGTGTTGCCTGAGCTGGAGGGAAGCTTACTACAGTGCCGATAGCGTCAATAAAGCAGCGTGTAGCAGCGTGTGTCAATAATTAAACCACACAGCAGCGCTCCATCACTGTGAGGAGAGACAGCAGTCGCTCCAGCTCACACACACACACGTCAGTCTGACGGTCTTCACGCCTCAGTGCCCGTGTCAGCATCCTCATCCTCACCCTCATCCTCATCCTCACCTCCCGAGACACCTGCACAGCCTCATCCTCATCTTCATCTTCATCCTCCCCCTCATCCTCACCCTCATCCTCACCTCCCCCTCATCCTCACCTACATCTTCATCCTCACCTACATCTTCATCAGCATCCTCCCCCTCATCCTCACCTCCCCCTCATCCTCACCTCCCCCTCAACCTCATCTTCATCCTCACCTCCCCCTCATCCTCACCTCCCCCTCAACCTCATCTTCATCCTCATCCTCACCCTCATCCTCATCCTCACCTCCCGAGACACCTGCACAGCCTCTGACACTCCTGAAACATTTATGTGGCAGTGAAACATGAATGTGTGTCTAATTTCTGCAAACCAAAATGCTATCTGCTGGTGTTTAGGCTGATACCCTACAGTGCACCCAGTCTATGGGAGCAGCCTTGTGTTCTGAGAGGTGTGATGAGGCTTGTGTTCTGAGAGGGGGGGGCACACACACACACACACACACACATATATACACACACACACACACACACACGGGCTGGAGCACAGGCTCTGGTGTGAGTGTGTTTTTGCTGACTCTACTAAGACGCTTAGAGATAACCAATTCCTCAGCCGCAAAGATGAGCATTAGGTGCTACAGTGTGTGTGATACACACACGCAGCCTAAGGTACAATACAGTGTGTGTGATACACAGACACAGATTAAGGTTGTTAAAGTGTGTGTGATACACAGATACAGCCTAAGGTTGGTACAGTGTGTGTGATACACAGACACAGATTAAGGTTGTTAAAGTGTGTGTGATACACACACACAGAGATTAAGGTTGTTTAAGTGTGTGATACACACACACAGATTAAGGTTGGTACAGGGTGTGTGATACAGGTTGCCAGCTGCTATAGAAACGTGCAGCTATGTAGTGATCGCACAGGTGAATGGACTGATTTGATTATGTGTGTACATTGTAGTTTTTGGTTTGCATGACCTGGTGTGGCTGCTTGTAAGGGACGTGTTTGTACATGTGTGGGTGTTTTTTGTGTGTGTGAATGTGTGTGTCTGTGTAGCTTCATGTGTGTTTGTGAATGTGTGTGTCTGTGTGTTACGTAGTGTGTGTACATGGACATTTGTCTGTGTACATAGGCATGCATGATATTTATACTGATATTTGCGTACATGTATAGAAGTGTATGTGTGTATGTCCATGTTTATGTAATTGTGTGTGTGTGAGAGAGAGAGAAAGAGAGAGCGAAAATGTGTGTGTATGTGTGTGTGTGTTTAATTAACAGTGTGTGTGTAACTGTGTGTGTGTGAGAGAGAAAGACAGAATTTGTGTGTGCGTAACTGTGAGTGTGAATGTGTGTGTGTAACTGTGAGTGTGTGTGTGTGTGTGTAACTGTGAGTGTGTGTGTGTGAGTGTGAATGTGTGTGTGTGTGTGTGTGTGTGTGTGTGTGTGTGTTTACATGTCCAAGGTGTTTTGAGGAGAGGGACCCCCAGTGGCAGGAGCAGATGGTTAGCAGGGCTGGCTGATGGCCCGCGGCCAGTAAATGGCCAAAACTGGGCCTCCCCATCGCCAGCACTGCGCCTCCCCCTCACCTCCCCCTTACCAGCACTGCGCCTCCCCCTCGCCAACACTGCGCCTCCCCCTCACCAGGATTGTACCTCCCCCTCACCTCCCCATCGCCAGGATTGCACCTCCCCATCGCCTCCCCCTCACCTCCCCCTCGCCTCCCCATGGCCAGCACTGCGCCTCCCCATTGGCAGGACTGCGCCTCCCTCTGTCACCAACAGTCTGCCGTGAGATGAAATATCAGGCGCAGCAAACAAGCCCCCTCGCGCTAGTGTAAGCACGTAGCATTAGCATTAGCGTGAAATGAAGTGAAGTTTCTGGCCTCACGAGTAAACCATTTATCGCTCGTGTCAATGTTAACATTAGCATAAAACATTAGTTTGGAATCAAATATAACTCAGTGTGCTTTAAATCAGGTTAGCTGATGGTGCTAGTGTTAGTGTGTGTTTAATTAGCTTGGAATGAGGTGAAGTGTCTGTCTCTGCAGACGAGCCCGCCGGTGCTAGGGGTAGAGCTTAGCGTAGCTCGAGTGTCTGAAATAGGCCATCGCAGCCCAGTGTTGCTGTGTGCTGTAGCGTATCTGCTAATCTGCTAATGCATAGGCCACACCACACCGCCTGATAACCCTACCTCTTCTTCTCTTAATCACTGTATCATGTTATTTTAAAGTGTAACAAATAAGGGTTTGTTTGTTTATTTATTAATGTTGTGCTTGTTAGCAGTAAATGTGGGCTTGCGTTTTAATTAAGTGTGTGTGGGCAGCCAGCCACAGTAGTGCGAGGGCCCCTCGCAAGGCGGCAGATTAAAGCTGACCACAAACAGGTTGGGGTGAGTGTTTTCAGGAAGGTGAGTGTGTTGGCAAACAGAGTGTGTGAGCACATAGTGTGTGTGTGTGTGTGTGTTTGTGCATGTTTGTGTGTGTGTGTGTGTGTGTGTGCGCGCGCGCGTGTGTGTGTACATGTGTGTGTGCGCGCCCGTGTGTGTGCATGTGTGTGTGCATATGTGTGTGTGTGTGTGTGTGCGCATGTGTGTGTGCGCACACGTGTGTGTGTGTGTGTGTGTGTGTGTGTGTGTGTGTGTGTTGAATCCTTAGCCGTTCTGGGGCTGACAGATGGCTCGGTGGGCTGTCGGAGTCAGAAGCTGCTGCACCCCACTGACAGCTAATCAGATCTCTGGAAAGCTGTGACACGATGATGTCAGGGGCGTCAGCGTCTTGTTGATGTGTTTGGGTTTCATCAAAGGTGTGCTGTGCTGACAGAGAGAGGCATGGCACAAAGATCTGACAACCTTGACAAGCGCCAGATCCTGTGACATTAAATATGTCAATACAAGGACAGGCTGCTAGTGCTAACAAACATTTATCTCCCTAGTCATGTACTGTAGTCTCAAAGGACTGACAGTTAATGCTAAGAAATGGTTATCTCCCTATTCATATAGTCTCAAAGGACTGACAGTTAATGCTAAGAAATGGTTATCTTCCTAGTCATGTAGTCTTACAGAGAGAATACGCTACTGACTTAGCTAACAGCCTAATAGCTTTTGGAGGATACGCTACTGACTTAGCTAACAGCCTAATAGCTTTTAGAGGATATGCTACTGACTTTTAGCTCACTTGGTAGCGTGGTAGCTGGTAGTTGCTCCCAGTCCAGAGTTGTTGAGAGGTCTCGGGTTCGAGCCTGGGGCTGGACTACACAGGAAGACCTCTGTCAGCGTGGTGCTGTGTACCTGAGTGAGCCTCACCTGAGTGAGGTGTAGGGCCGTGAGTGTACCATCTGTCAGCTTGTCATGGCCAAAACACTGACCTGTGCCCAGGGGCGAATCTAGACCATTTTTAGGGGTGCCAAGGCACCCCTGTGAAACTGCTCGGCACCCCCTGGCTCAGTGCAAAATGAATAATATATTATATATAATAATAGTGTTGTGTGATAAGCACTGGGGGCCGGGCACCCCTAAAGACCAGATGCTAAAATCGCCCCTGCCTGTGCCCAGAGCTGTAGCGGTACAAATGTAAATGTAAACAATGAAGTTGGTGACCCCGGTAAGGTGGATGCCCAGTACAGCACCAGATTAAAAACAAAGCTATCTCTCTAGTCATGCTGTCCTGAAAGGATGTACTCTTTAAAGGACGCACTCTTTAAAGGACGCACTCTTGAAAGGATGCACTTTTTAAAGGTTGCACTCTTTAAGGCCAGGCGCTTACTATCTCTCTAGTCATGCACTCTTGAAAGGATGCACTCTTTAAAGGTTGCACTCTTTAAGGCCAGGCGCTTACTATCTCTCTAGTCATGCACTCTTGAAAGGATGCACTCTTTAAAGGTTGCACTCTTTAAGGCCAGGCGCTTACTATCTCTATTATATATAATAATAGTGTTGTGTGATAAGCACTGGGGGCCGGGCACCCCTAAAGACCAGATGCTAAAATCGCCCCTGCCTGTGCCCAGAGCTGTAGCGGTACAAATGTAAATGTAAACAATGAAGTTGGTGACCCCGGTAAGGTGGATGCCCAGTACAGCACCAGATTAAAAACAAAGCTATCTCTCTAGTCATGCTGTCCTGAAAGGATGTACTCTTTAAAGGACGCACTCTTTAAAGGACGCACTCTTGAAAGGATGCACTTTTTAAAGGTTGCACTCTTTAAGGCCAGGCGCTTACTATCTCTCTAGTCATGCACTCTTGAAAGGATGCACTCTTTAAAGGTTGCACTCTTTAAGGCCAGGCGCTTACTATCTCTCTAGTCATGCACTCTTGAAAGGATGCACTCTTTAAAGGTTGCACTCTTTAAGGCCAGGCGCTTACTATCTCTCTAGTCATGCACTCTTTAAAGGTTGCACTCTTTAAGGCCAGGCGCTTACTATCTCTCTAGTCATGCACTCTTGAAAGGATGCACTCTTTAAAGGTTGCACTCTTTAAGGCCAGGCGCTTAGTGTTGACAGTTATCTCTTTGGCCTCTTGAAGGAACTATCCTCTCAGGTCACTAACAATCTGCCCACTTTTGCCAAGCACAGTAAGGATATATCAGTGTGTGTCTTATGGTGCGGTAGTGTTTTGTGCAGCACTGTAAGGATTTATGAGTGTATGTCTAAGGGGGCGGTACAGTAAGGATTTATGAGTGTGTGTCTAAGGGTGTGGTAGTGTAAGGATATCAGTGTATGTCTAAGGGTGTGGTACAGTAAGGATATATCAGTGGGTGCGGTACAGTAAGGATATATCAGTGTGTGTCTTAGGGTGCGGCACTGTAAGGATTTATGAGTCTATGTCTAAGGGTACAGTAGTGTTTGTCCCGCAGTGTAAAGATATATCAGTGTATGTCTAAGGGTTTGGTAGTGTTTTGTGCAGCACTGTAAGGATATATAGTGTATGTCTAAGGGTTGGGTAGTGTTTTGTGCAGCACTGTAAGGATATATAGTGTATGTCTAAGGGTTGGGTAGTGTTTTGTGCAGCACTGTAAGGATATATAGTGTGTGTCTAAGAGTGCGGTAGTGTTTTGTGCAGCACTGTAAGAATATATAGTGTGTGTCTTAGCATGCGGTAGTGAGATGAAGACTGCTCCTGGTCTGAGACTCCATGATGCTGATGAGTCGGCACCTGTGTCAGGTGTGCAGCCATGACTGTGCTGTGCTGTTAGTGCTAGTAGGGTGTGTGTGTGTGTGTGTGTGTGTGTGTGTGTGTGTGTGTGTGTGTGTGGTGGTGACTGCATGACTGTGATGTGCTGTGCTGTTAGTGCTAGTAGGGTGTGTGTGTGTGTGTGTGTGTGTGTGGTGACTGTGCTGTGCTGTGCTGTTAGTGCTAGTAGAGCGCCTGTGTGTGTGTGGTGATGACTGCATGACTGTGCTGTTAGTGCTAGTAGGGTGTGTGTGTGTGTGTGGTGGTGGTGACGGCATGACTGTGATGTGTGTGGTGGTGACTGTGCTGTGCTGTGCTGCTCCGCAGTGCTAGCAGGCCGTCTGTGTGTGGTGGTGACTGCATGACTGTGCTGTTAGTGTTAGTAGGGTGTGTGTGTGTGTGTGTGTGTGTGTGTGTGTGGTGGTGACTGCATGACTGTGCTGCTCCGCAGTGCTAGCAGGCCGTCTGTG
>CM059271.1:31214005-31251505 GCA_030347295.1 Setipinna tenuifilis
TGGTCAGGCATCTGTAAATGTGGCACCACGCATATGTGAAGGGGTGGCCAGCTCTGCAGAGTCTGTTTTGGCTAAAAACATGGGCCTGCTGGGGAGGAGATGGAGAGGAGAGGAGGTGGAGAGGAGGTGGAGAGGAGAGGAGGTGGAGAGGAGGTGGAGAGGAGAGGGAGAGGAGATGGGGAGGAGGTGGAGAGGAGAGGGAGAGGAGATGAGAGGAGAGGGAGGGAGAGGAGGGGGAGAGGGAGAGGAGATGGAGATGAAGAGGAGGTGGAGAGGAGGGGGAGAGGAGAGGGAGAGATGGGGAGGAGAGGGAGAGGAAGTGGAGAGGAGAGGGAGAGGGAGAGGAGAGGGAGAGGAGGTGGAGAGGAGAGGGAGAGGAGATGGAGAGGGAGAGGAGAGGGTGAAGAGATTGAGAGGAGAGGGAGAGGAGGTGGAGAGGAGATGGAGAGGGAGAGGGAGAGGAGAGGAGAGGGAGAGGAGATGGGGAGGAGAGGGAGAGAAGATGGAGAGGAGATGGAGAGGAGATGGGGAGGAGAGGGAGAGAAGATGGAGAGGAGGTGGAGAGGAGAGGGAGAGGAGGTGGAGAGGAGATGGAGAGGAGAGGGAGAGGAGCAGTCAAATGTTAATGCCCTCCCCTGGCCCAAATGACAGCAGCCCTCTGCAGCAGCTCTGGTGCTCCAGGGCTTAATCAGGGCTGCGATGCACTGCTCAGCTAACACCCCCCCCACACCCCCAAATGATGACTGAAGTAAATCCTTCATCTGCTATTACTTCTCCCAGACACACCCACTCATAGACACACACACAAACACACACACACACACTCACAAAGTCATAGACACACACACACACACTCATAGACACACACACACACACTCACAAAGTCATAGACACACACACACACACTCATAGACACACACACACGGACACACACCCACTTATAGACACACACACACACACACACAATAAAGGACTCAATGTCAGTATTGATGGTATGGTCGACATTTGTTATTGATGTGTATTACAGTCTTTGTTTATGGTGATGTGAGTGGTTTGGTCTGATGTGTATTGTGTGGTTCTCTTTGGCAGGTAGCCCCCATGCCAGCCTGCCCTGAGGGGCAACCTTAGAGGAGTCCCTTTAAGATGACACGGGAGTCCCTTTAAGATGACACGGACGGATCCTCCGGACATACTGGCATCCACGCTGTACCACGACATCGGAATCGGAATTAGCCCGTCCGCCGGGCCCCCCATGCTCTTCGCCGCCACCGCCACCTCCAGCCAGCGCGACCCCCCGATGACCGGCACGCTGGACCAGCAGCCCGAGGTCATCAACAAGAGGCACTGCCGCAGCTTCGACTTCATCGAGTCCCTGGACGACCCCAAGACGTCCCTCTGCGGCTTCTCCGACGCCCCCACCCCCACCCCCCGGGGGCGAGCGGCAGCCGGCGGGCAAGGACGGGCTCTGGAACACCCTGGGCCAGCCGGGACACCTGCGCTTCTCCTCCCCCGACCTGTTCAACACCAAGCTGCCGGCCCCCCCACCGGTTCCCACAGAGACCAGTGGTGGGGGGGTGGAGGCCAGCGCCAGGGCTGATGGGAAAGGGAAGGCCGCTCGCTCCAAAAGCACGCCGCGCGTCCGCGCCACGCTGACCCCCGTGCCCATCACGGTGTCGCCGCCGTCGGCACGGAGGACGAGGGAAGGCCAGCGCCCCCCCTCGGTGGACCCCCAGAGGAGGTCGGAGGCGTCGGGGTGCACCTCGTTCCCCACCACCACCCAACGGGAGGCCTCCCACTACCCCAACCGTGCGCTGGTGAACGAGGTGCACCCCATTAAGCTGCAGCCGCACGCGCCCCTGTACGTGTCGGACTGCTTCGAGGAGCCCAAGGCGGACAAGCCCAGCACCAGTCCGCACGTGCGCTGCCGCGTGGACATCAAGCCGGACGCCGCGACCCTCCAGCACGCCACCCGCAAGCCCACCCCCCCAAGGGACCTGGCCTGGCAGCGCTACTCCACCTCGGGGCTCTCCAACCTGTCCGTGCCCCGGCAGGGGGGCGGCTCCCGCACGCCCACCCCCAGCGAGTGCTACTCGGTGGACTACCGGCAGCCCTACCCGTACCCCCCCTGCATGCCCGGCCCTTATGTGCACCCCGCAGACGTCCCGCTGGGCCGCACGCCCTCTCCCATGGACCACCGAGACGCGCTGGGAAGGGAATACCGTACCCTCTCCGCGCCCAACATTCCCACTAAGTTCTTCTACACGGAGGATCCGTGCCGGTACCCCGTGCAGCCCCCGGGCAGGGCCTACTACCAGGACGACCAATACAGCCTGGCCAGCAGCACCAGCCACATCCCCTCCCTGAACGGGCACTACCCCCAGGACCCGCGCATGCGCTGGGTGCACACTCTCCCGGTCAGGCCGTGCTACACGGAGGTCAAGGCGCGCCGAGACCCGGCGGACGCCTACTACACCAGGCCCTACTCCGTCAGCGAGCCGGGGCCATACTACGTGCAGCCCCCCCAGCCCCGGGGTTACTACCGAGAGGAGCCCAGCGGGTACCCCTACATGTCGGACCCCTCGAAGATCTTCTACACGCGACCGTGCCATTCCGTAGCGGACTGCGGCATTCCGGTGAGACCCTACTACACCGAGGGCCGCCACCACCACCACCCCCGCATGTCGCAGGTGTTCTCGGAGTCCGACTGGCAGCGCTCCAGCATATCGGGGTTCTCCAGCCACTACGCCTCCTCACAGGCCACTCCGCAGAGGATGCGGCACGACCCCTCCCTGACCCCCTGGTACCCCAACGACTTCACAGAGCCCAGCAGGCTCGGCACAGACGGCCGGCACTACTCCAAGTCCTGGGACAACATCCTGGCTCCGCCCATGGACCGGGAGCCGGCGTTCCCGAGAGGCCGCAGCTACGAGAACCTTTTCAACATTCCAAGGCACGCCCCTCCCCCTGACGTCAGGCAGCAGCCAATCATTGTGAACCTGTCCAGCTCCCCCCGGCGCTACGCGGCGCTCTCCGTCTCCGAGAACTCCCTGGACAGGTGCCATAGCGACAGCGCCCGCAACAGCGTGAGCCGGCAGTGGTACGTCACGCCGGAGATCACCATCACGGACAACGACCTCCGCGCCGCCAACCAGCGGAAGCGGGAGAGGAACTCCGTCAGCTGGGGGGTGCCTAACGGGGTTCGAACACCTGCTCCCGTTGTCAGCCCCCAGCCGCCGCCGGTCAGCGTCGCCGACGTGGCGAAGGACAAAAAAAACAACAACTTCTCCCTGCAGCAGAGCCTCGAGCAGCTGGACGAGCTATTGGCCGACCTGGTCATCGACTACAAGCCTCCAACTAGCCGGCGGGCGAGCGAAGACCTGATAGACCAGCTCAAGCAGCTGATCAGCGACGACGACCTCACGGAGGTGAAGCCGATGTCCTTTGGGCTGGACGAGCAGCTGCTCTCTGACACGCGGGACTCCTCGGCCAAGACGAGCCCGGACACGCCCCGCGACCCCGACAGCGGCTGCGACGGCATGCAGCTGAGCCAGGATGAGTTCTCGCTCAACCACAGCCCCGACGAGGACAACTCCATGACCTGCTCCAACGGCAAGTGCGGCCGCAAGGAGACCCTGTTCAACGCCTGCCTGTACTTCAAGTCCTGCCACAGCTGCTACACCTTCTACTGCTCCCGCAGCTGCCGCAGGGACGACTGGGACAGCCACAAGGAGCACTGCCTGTACGGCCGCATCAGCAGCGTCTGCCGACACATCCTCAAGCACTGCCGAGAGACCTCGGACATCCACAAGGCCTTCTCCCGCATCGCTAAGGTGGGCTACCTGTCCCGGGGCCGCGGGGTCTTGTTCCTTGGCTTCCCCAACTCAGGGTCTGCGGACAACTTCATGAAGGTTGGTCTGGAGAGCCTCCTGATGTCGCCGACCTACCTGTCTCTCCGAGAGCTGGACAGCTTCAAGGACAACCTGGGGGAGTACTGCAAGCAGCTGCAGGAGGCGGGCCGAGAGTACGACCCCAACGAATGCTTCCTGCTAAACGTGTCCATCGCCGTCGGGGAGCTAGTGCCCAACAAGCCGTCGCCCCGGGTCCAGACGCCCACCGTCCGAAAATACGCCAAGGTGTCGCTCGCCTCGTCCAGCCCGGACAAGAAGGTGTTCCGGAGAGAGAGCGACATGGAGACGCTCATCCTGACCCCGCCCCCGGGGACGCTGGATGTGGACAACAGTGGCGAAGAGGGCCGCAAGGCGCGAGAGATCTGCTTCATCAACATCCAGAGGGAGCTGAGGACCAGAGGGGTGTTCCTTCGCCACGAGTACCCCCACATCTACAAGCAGCTGTGTGAGTTTGTGGACACCAACAAGAGGTTCACCCCCACCACCATCTACCCCGTGGACAAGCGAACAGGGAAGCAGTTCATGTGTATGATCATGGCCGCCTCTGAGCCCAGGACACTGGACTGGGTCGCCACCCCCCACCTTTTAGACGACATCATATGATTCTCTGCACTCTCTGTATGTTGTAGTATATGTGTATAAACTAACAAACTTATTTATAACTCCTGTTTTTAGACGCAATGTATTTTGCTACAGAATATATATATATATATCTCTCTATATCTACATCAGTATTTACCAGTCTCACCTAATATCATGGGAGGATAACTGCTTGTAGAATGCAAAATACAAACAAGATAACATTTTCAAATGATGCAAATGATTGATTCTTGAAATTGCTTTATCTATTTCTATTTCATTTACTGCTTTACTGCCAAGCACATGGATTCAGAAAAAAAGAAATTCTTCCCTTTTTGTCAGTTACTCCCAAAATGAATGGCTTTGATCTGCTGTTTTGAGAGGATTATGGATATGTTTGTGTAATGCACGCATGTAAGATGCACTTTGACATTCCTCAGTTTCTTATGTAATAGTATTATATTCTCAGACCATTGAAGTATTTCATTCCTTGAATAAGCAGGTGAAAGTTGAGTTTCTCAGAGAGCAAGAAAGAGGCAGAGAGAAAGAGACAGAGCGAGAGAGAGAGAGAGAGAGAGAGAGAGCGAGAGAGACTGTTCTGTGCTAACGTTTTAAAAACTGATTCTGACCCTTTGAAGTTTCAGCTTTAAGCATCTTATTTTGTTGTTTTTCAAGACAAGTGTAATCTACACAATTCAAGACCACATCAGCTAAACAGTACTGCAATTTCTGTGTTATTAAGTATTCAGTACATGCTGTGTTGTAGCTAGGTGCTAGGTGTTTGGCTGTTCTCCATGTTACAATTACTCCTTGGCTTTCCGCTCAGTCTGATTCTCTTATAATAATTTAGAAATGTATTTAAAGCAGCATATACAGTCTAACAACACAGCACTGCTAAACACACCATAGGCTTCCACACTTACTGTCGTCACAGAACAACATGCTGAAACATAAAGGCCATGTCAGTGGTCATGTGGTCAAAGCTGGGTTAGCCATCACTAGCTAAACTAGCTGGGTTAGCCATTACTAGCTGGTTAAGCCATCACTAGCTAAACTAGCTGTGTAAGCTATCACTAGCTAGACTAGCTGGGTTAGTCATCACTAGCTGAACTAGCTGAGTTAGCTATCACTAGCTAAACTAGCTGGGTTAGCCATCACTAGCTAAACTAGCTGAGTTAGCCATCACTAGCTGAACTAAGTAGGTAAGCTATCACTAGCTGGTTAAGATATTACTATCTGAACTAGCTGGGTTAGCCATCACTAGCTGCACTAGCTAGGTTAGCCATCACTAGCTGCACTAGCTAGGTTAGCCATCACTAGCTAAACTAGCTGGTAAAGCCATCACTAGCTGACCTAACTAGGTAAGCTATAACTAGCTGAACTAGCTGGGTTAGCCTCACTAGCTAAACTTGATGGTTAAGCCATCACTAGCTAAACTAGCTGGATTAGCCATCACTAGCTGGTTAAGATATCACTATCTGAACTAGCTGGTTAAGATATCACTATCTGAACTAGCTGGGTAAGCCATCACTAGCTATCACTAGCTGGGTAAGCCATCACTAGCTGAACTAGCTGGGTTAGTCATCACTAGCTGTGCTAGCTGGGTTAGTCATCACCAGCTGACCTAGCCACCTGTATGATATCAAACGAGGAGGAGGGACCTTTATAGTTGTAAAGTGCCGATGTCTATGAGTTGTAATACTGTTGGGAATAGAGTTGCTTAGCAACAGGTCTCATCCCTGTTTTGTGACTTTCCACTTTACAGCCAATGTGAGTTAGTAGGCAACACACACACACACACACACTGCACAGCCAAGTGTGAGTCAGTAGGCAACTGTTTTCACAAAGCCAGTATAGAAAATATCCGGGGTGTGAATTGTCTGTCCGAGGTTTAATTTTATTTTTCGTGACATTCAATCAGTATTTCAGTGTTAAAAACATGATTAAAAGATATATATGGAAAAAAACTGTTTAAATTTGCCTGAAGGCATACTCTATATTTAGTGGAAGAGACATGTAAGGAGTATATTTTTTATTTTAAAGGCTGGACACTGAAGGCAATACTTTGAAAATATTTTTATGACTGAAAAATTAATAGAATGTTTATAATAATTACATTTCATTAAAAAGCCAAGTTAAGCTGTTCAGTGCAAAACTCTGTTTGTGATCCGTAATGCGGTACAACAGCTTCGTCTTTATTAACTTATTAATTCCGTATTTTTTTTGTTTTTGTTTTTGTTTTGTTTTCAGTCTTGCTTGTATTTATTTTAAACCAAATTTGTAAGCAGTCAAAATTGTCATACATTTCATTTCATAAAATAAAAATAAACAAAACACTACTCCCTGGTGTCTAGTTTGTCTTTGAATATAAAACCATATATGCCCATATCATGGTGCATGGCTGTAGAGATCTTTGGGCAGTCTGGCTGATTGTTATTCAGACATCTCTGGCTGCTGGTGGTGCCCACTGCAGCCGTATGAGACAGGCTGGATCAGGCGTGAAGGTATCAGTCATCGTGTGTCAGACTGGAGAAGCGGTAGCGGGGGAGTCGGGAGCAGAATAATGCCTGACTGACTCACTGGGCCTTCTGTACAGCAAGCCTGCATTACATGGCCCTCACAGGGCGTATCTCAATAACACACACACCTCTTTCTCTTTCTCACACACACACACACACACACTCCCTCTGCCTCACTGGGGTTATCTCAATAACACCCTTCCCCCTTTCTCGCTCGCTCACGCACACACACACACCCACTCCCTCTCTCCCTCACTGGGGTTATCTCAATAATGCTCACTGCCTCTCTCTCGCTCTCGCTCCCCCCCCCTCACACACACACACACACCAGCATGCTTGTACAGACATACAGACCAGAAGCACTGTAGCCAAAGTACAGCATTATCCATAAGCACATTATCACAACAACAACAATAATAATAACAATAATAATAATGTATACTTTAGCTTTGCTTCACTGCAGTCGTTTTCTCAGCCCAAGTGTTATTGGTGGGCCTGTAGCACCTGAGACACATCATAACAGCACAATGCTGCGCCAGCCAGGACAAGCAGTCAGTAGCGCCATCTCTTGGCGGCACATCATAACAGCACAATGCTATGCCAACCAGGACAAGCAGCCAATAGCGCCATCTACTGGTGGCACATCATAACAGCACAATGCTGCGCCAGACAGGACAAGCAATCAATAGCGCCATCTACTGACGGAAACATACTACAGCATTGAATAAAGGAAATATCATATTCAGAAATTAAAAAAAAATCTATGTTCTCCTGTCTGTGGCTCTTTGTCAGTACGTAACACAGTTAGTTATTCCACATCAATCAAATCTCCAAGGTCTGAGCTTCACAGGAGATGAAGCATGTAATTTTCGGTCAAAGTATGTGCGAACAGGAGCCTTTTACTGTGCAATTCCAAAACAAAAACTTAACCCTAGGGAGCATGTATCAAGAAGAACACAATGACCCTGACGAAGGCATAAGCCAAAACGTTGGCCAAATAAATGACAGCAAATGAGCATGCTGAAGTTCTGAGTGTACCACAACACTTTTTCTTGATTTAATGTGTATTTACAAATGAAAACAACACAGCTTTACCCACGTCATGTAAATGCCATATGACTTGTTTGAGCTCCAAAAATAAATAATTCCTCCAGAGGTCACACTGCAGACACTTGGCTGCCTTTCTGCTCCTCCCTACCCACTCACTTCCATTCACCTTCACTGTGTTCAGCAATCAAAAGGGACCATCCATCACACTACCCTATGAGAGCATGCTCACCACGACCATCCCTTACACTCCCCTATGAGAGCATTCTTACCACCACCATCCCTCCCACTCCCCTATGAGAGCATGCTCACCACCATCCCTCACACTCCCCTATGAGAGCATGCTCACCACGACCATCTATCACCCCCCCCTATGAGAACATGCTCACCACGACCCTCTATCACCCCCCCCTATGAGAACATGCTCACCACCATCCCTCACACTCCCCTATGAGAGCATGCTCACCACGACCCTCTATCACACTCCCCTATGAGAGCATGCTCACCACGGCCATCTATCACACTCCCCTATGAGAGCATGCTCACCACCACCTATCACACTCCCCTATGAGAGCATGCTCACCACCACCATCCCTCACACTCCCCTATGAGAACATGCTCACCACCATCCCTCACACTCCCCTATGAGAGCATGCTCACCACCATCCCTCACACTCCCCTATGAGAACATGCTCACCACCACCTATCACACTCCCCTATGAGAGCATGCTCACCACGACCATCCCCCACACTCCCCTATGAGAACATGCTCACCACCATCTATCACCCCCCCCTATGAGAACATGCTCACCACCATCCCTCACACTCCCCTATGAGAGCATGCTCACCACGACCCTCTATCACACTCCCCTATGAGAACATGCTCACCACGGCCATCCCTCACACTCCCCTATGAGAGCATGCTCACCACCACCATCCCCCACACTCCCCTATGAGAGCATGCTCACCACGACCATCCCCCACACTCCCCTATGAGAGCATGCTCACCACCATCCCTCACACTACCCTATGAGAGCATGCTCACCACCACCCCTCACACTACCCTATGAGAGCATGCCCACCACGACCCTCTATCACACTCCCCTATGAGATCATGCTCACCACGACCATCTATCACACTCCCCTATGAGAACATGCTCACCACGACTTGACTCAGGACTCAGGAAATAGAATAATAATAAACCTAAAGTGCTAACGTGCAGTCAGGAAGGCTTAAATCTCTTCTCCCAAAGCTACTCTTCCTAGGTGCACAAGGATCTTGTGTTTTCTTAAGACTTTACACACCCTCATTCACATGGAAATGTATGACAAATAATTAAAGTGCACCTGGTGTTTCTATTTCTATTCTATGATACTACTAATCAGTAATAATACTAATATTAATGATACATTTACTTGAATAGCACATTTCTTACAATGGATGTCTCTTAAAGTACTTTTTGGCAACAGTTTGTCAAAGGAACACGAGACAGAAATAGGCATGACAAGCTCCAGGGTGGGGTGGGGTGGGGGCACTCCCTGTTTGGAGTTGTCTGGTATATTTTAAGTTGAGGAAAAAGCTTCAAGCAGAACTGTGGCCCTCAGAAAATTCTACCTGCCTGGCTGGTAGGGGGAAAGTCTCTAAGGGTAGATTTTCACAGTTGACCCATCCATGAATAGTGGATACTAGGGGTGGGTATTGCCAACAACCTTGTGATATGATACGATTCGTGATACAGGGGTCGCGATACGATACGTAATGCGATACAGGGGTGGTCTTCAAGGCGATACGTATCCCGATATTTTACATTACGTAACCTATAATTTAAAAAAAAGACAGATGTTTACCCAAATGTTATTTTTATTCTGCTGTAGTGCATCAGTTACAATGTAACAATTGTAAAAACATTACCTTAAGAAGGCTGTAAGGCAGAAACTGCCCTTGATTAATGTAAACATGGCCTTAACAAGGCTGTATGCTGACATGCAGCTACCTTTGATGAAGCTTGATAAATAATGTTTGTTGCATGTAAAATATCGATACTGACGCCTCCGTATCGATACATGTACTGCTAAGAGGCCCACGACGATGTATCCCCGTATCGATGTTTTGAACACACCCCTAGTGGATACACACACTGGGAGCAGTGAGCACTGGACCCGCGCTGCAAACCGTACTACTAAATACTAAATATATAAACACGTGTCCATGATCTAGAACACGTTGTCTTTTGAATAGTGCACCTCTCCATTCAACCTCTGACGTGTTCACACACTCTTTTCCGACAGAAGGGGAAGAACACACAATAGAGGGTTCTAAAGAAGAGCGAGAGAAAACAGAGAACCAGGAAATATATTTCAGCCTTTTATAGACGGACATTAAAAGGGATGTATGTGTTTTCCTTTGGTCCTAATGCTAGTAATTTTTCTCTCCTTTCACACATTCAGTTGACAAATTGAACGCACATCAGTAATTTTTCATTTAATAACCACAGAACTAATCATTGTTTTCTTTCAAACCCAACTGTTAGCGCTTGTCTAACATTACCACCTAGTGGGCATTGTATGTACTACACGCTAGGGTGCGTTAGGACCATAGACTGTATAGACAGTATGGCAGGCAGATCTGAAGTTCTTTATGCCAAACTATTTGCCCCCACCTCACTTCATCGTTTCCCATTTTCAGGCATATGTTGCCCAAGTACGTCTAATAACATGTCTACATGGGCAAGACTCTAGTTTGAGTCATTTTTCCAGGTGAGAGTATGGCTAAAAATGTTTCAATTCAAACAGTAATGTTTCAGTAACAAGGACAAATATCAGATTTGTGGTTTTGCATGGGTGACAAACATTTAAACAGAATTTCAGTATTATGCAGCATGTAGGCTATCCTTATCCATGAGTATTCCTCACACCCAGCTGACTGCTGAGAACATTGACTTTGAAATTGGGTATTAGGCTTTCTAGAAAAAAAAAACAGCCATTTAAGATCAAGAGGTTTCTATTTCAGTCACTAATAATTACTGTTATTACTATTATAACCATAGTCATCATTAAAAAAACTTGACACTGACTGACTAGGCCTAGTTAAAGGCTACATTTTAAAGTCTATTTCTGCATACAAGATTGTGTAAAATATTATTGTATAACCCCTATTTAAACCGTATGTCTATGAGTAATAATCATACAGTTTATGGTAATAATGTGTGACCGGTGCGTATCCTAACCCCAGCAAGGACACAACAGACTATTCCACTGTTCTATTTCCAACTACAGGTTTAATTTTCCTACTTCGCCCATGCGCATGCGTGTGACGACAGCCTCCTCGTGATGACAGCTCGCGTCGTTAGACGGCAGGCTTGAGGTTTGTAGCTAGCAAAAAGGGTGGCTGGCTAACGTAGCTAGCGCCGTGGTTTGCTTTCTCTATTAATTGTCGTTGAGGACACGAAACGGACAGTGAAAAACCCACTGCAACAAAGCGGGCATACCAACAATTTACAGGAAACACGAAAGGCATTTCACTTGGTAAGTAGATGAAGGCTTTGCATGCCAGAAGGCAATGGAATGTAGCTAACGAGCAAGCAAATGTAGCCAAAGCTACTGCTTATGCTATCTAAACAAATGCGCACACAGCCTGTGTTATCTGAATAAAGTTAAGCTAGCTAGAAGTCTGACAGGATAATGTGCTAAGCTCCCCAGTTACTTTTATCGGAGTGAACGGGTTTAACAGTCAGGAACCAATGCAGATAATGGGACACTGCAGTGAAGTCAGCTATTTTCCTCGTTAATAGCTAGCTAACGTTGAGCGGACCAGTTAGCCTGGCTGCCTCCTGCGTTTGCTGTATTTGTATGACTGAATCTGGTAATGTTTGCAAGCTAGCGCTAATGTTAGCTAACGGTAATGGTTTGGGAAGGGTCTGTGAAACTGCGATTTTCTGATGAGAAAGGGTTGAGTTTTGAGGGGTTAGTTTCCTAAGCGGGGATTCTTTTTATGTGAAATGTCAACATCTTAGCAACCCAACTGCTGGTCTTGTACCCCACACAAATGTCACATTGCCAAATATTGAATTATATGTTTAAAATTCGAACTAGGAAATGATTCCTTTGCTAACTGCATTTTGTAAACGGCGATACAGACGAATGTCAGTTAGGTCTCTTGTCAGAAGGTCTGTTTACACCGCGCATTCCTGTTCACCATTAGATGGCTGTCAACTAGTGTCACCCTTTTGTTTGTTTTTCCGCAAGTCACCATATCTGTGTTTTACGTTTCACCATGTTTGTGTACATTTTGTATAAAGTCAAGTTCAGCAGTGCGATACAAACAGACGACAGGCTCACATTAGCCGGCTGATGATTTTAGATTGAGGCGCCAGCGGTGCCCTGTCAACTCGCCCTCGTCAGACAGGTTCTGTCAAGCGATGGAATAACCAGTACATTATCTTAAATAATTACCGTACTAGCTTTTCTCTTAGAATGGTCTGTTTCGCTGACGGCTCAAATCAAGGTTATGTCGACCCAGGGTGTTCTAATTTTGTTTACCTTGCGGTCTGATGATAGTGTTGTTAAGTAGTCGAGTTTATTTTAGAAGTTATCTCATTAAGATTTGACAAAGGTGACCTTATTGCTATTGTTTATTACTTACCCAGTAAGAAACTAGTAAGTAAGATTTGGTGGTGTTGGGTATGATCCGTTAACTCCTGGTTGACAGGTTCACCGTAAAGATCTTTATCACCAGGGCAGCCAGGCAGGTGTGCTGGTGTTTTGGTGTACTCACTCAGTGAGGACAGCTGTAGTGAGATAATACATACACTAAACCACCATGTATAGAGATGGGTTTGGCTCTTGCACACCCCCCCATCCTTAACCACTATTCCTGCCAGATCTCCTGCATCTCCTGTTTTGTTTCCAAACAGCTACATTTGGCAGGAGCAAGTCCTCCGGCCTCTTTGTTCAACCCCCCATAACACACACACACACACACACACACACACACACACACTTGTACGCATGCTGCGTGCTGTGCGAGGTGTGAAGACCCCCTGCAGGGGTGTGTGAGTCTTCACCGCTGTCTCCATGACGTTCCAAAGGCCAGTGCTGGACTCCAGCCATGTCTCTGGTGTGTGTGATGTGTGTGTGATGTGTGAGTGTGTGGTGTGCGGTGTGTGAATGATCCCACAGAGGATAAGTGCGGCCCAGCAGCCATGTCTCTGGTGTGTGGGTGTGTGATGTGTGTGGGTGTGTGATGTGTGTGGGTGTGTGATGTGTGTGGTGTGTGATGTGTGTGGTGTGTGGTGTGTGATGAGTGATGTGTGGATGATCCCACAGTGGATAAGTGCGGCCCAGGAACACTAGAGCCAGGCTGATGGAGGACCTGCCATTGATCTAGTATGTTAAACTCTGTCAAAGCCAACACTGCTGGGGCACAGCTGAGGAGCGTTGTGGTGTAGTAGTTAAGGTGCATGTTGATTGCATCATTAGAAGGAGTGTTTGCTGCCTGTCATGGGCTCCTTCTATTTGACGTTTCAGTAGTTTGCATCAGCAGCCCCCCCGCTGGGCATCACCCGCAGACTGATGGGCGATTGTCAGAGTCTGCCCAGGCCGTAGCTGAGCATCACTGGGCCTGTCTCACAGCTCCAGGTTACAGGTGCAGCTGCTGTGCTGGAATATACTGGCCGCAGATTTGTACTGTATGACTGGTACTGTATGTACTGTATAGTACTGTAGAGCTGGGATATACTGGCCGCAGATTTGTACTGTAAAGTTTTGTTTCGACCAAGCAGTACAGTACAGTACAGTACAGTTCGGTTCGGTTCGGGACCTAACGGTTTGGTACAGAACGTTTTTGTGCGGTTCGGTACGGATTGTGTTTCCATTGCCAAAGGTAGAGTAGAGTCGTCACAGCAACGGGCGTGTCTCTAAACCGTACCACAAACTGGTACCCCAACACAAGGGTGCCAGGAAATGGTACGGTTCGGTACGGTTATTTAGGTACACTTCAAAAATTCTTAGCATGGAGACACAAACAATTGCAAACCGAACTGAACCAAACTGTACTGTACTGCTTGGTGGAAACGGGGCTTATGACTCTGGTACTGTATGTACTGTATAGTACTGTACAGCTGGATTATACTGGTCGCAGATTACGGAGTTGTACTGTATGACTCTGGTACTGTACAGCAACCAGGTGTAGCTTGCAGTGTGTTACCGTAATACCCCATGCTCTACTGTACTGTCTGCTCGTAACATAGTGTTTGTTTTTCATGGATGCTCGATTTCTCGGCCAGTATGGGCGGGCCCAGGCTGGTGATATTGTGTACTCTTGGTTGTAGCATCATTACAGTAGTGCTGCTGTAGTATTCAGTACTGTTGGTTGTGCACTGTAACGCTCAAAATACATGCAAGCGGGCGGGCGGAACGTTCTATTCATTTCAGTTGGGAGGCGGCAGATGGTGACGTAGATCAGCGAGGCGGGCGAGGCGGGCGGAAAAGTTGAGATCTGCTGAACTTTATGCAAATGAGGAGCGGTGTTCGTCGAGCGGTAACCAATGACATCGTTTTAAATGACGTTCCATTCCTTTCAGTTGGAAGGCGGCAGGGGGTTTGATAAACATTTAAAAATGGACATACATAAAATTTAAAACAGTGCCGTTAATTAACATTATATTACCATTCCAAAAACAAAATAATTATTACCATTCAGTATTCTTTAGCATTTTAAATTTCACGTCTCTTCAACTGACGGTTGGTACACGCCCACTCAAAGCGGAGAAAGCGGGGCGAAAGCGGTAAATTTCGCTTGCATGTATTTTGGGCGTAAGATACTGTGTGCTCCTGTAGCATCCAACAGTACAGTGTTTCTGCATGCACATGAGTGTGCTCGTGTGTGACCGAGCTTGTGTGTGTGTGTGCGTTCCCGTGTGTGTGTGCTCGCGCATGGAGGCAGGAGCGGAGGAGCTGGTGTGGTGCTGAGTCAGGGTGGTGGATGTGTTGCCATGGCATTTGTGTGTCCATCTGAGGAAGGCAGTGGAGGATCGTCGCCATGGGACCCGCCCGCCCGCCTGTCTGTCTGTCTCTTTGTCTGTCTCTCTGTCTCTCTGTCTCTCTGTCTGTCTGTCTGCCTGCCTGTGTGTCTGCCTGCCTGTCTGTCTGTCTTCTGTGTGTCTGAAGCAGCATTGCAGTCTCACAGGGCAGCACCCCTGTACCTTTACACTGACCCTCAGCTGCCCTTCCTCTCTCCTTCCCTCTCCTCTCCTCTCTCTGTCTCCTCTCCTCTCTCTGTCTCCTCTCCTCTCTCTGTCTCCTCTCCTCTCCTCTCCTCTCTCTGTCTCCTCTCCTCTCCTTCCCTCTCCTCTCCTCTCTCTGTCTCCTCTCCTCTCCTCTCCTCTCTCTGTCTCCTCTCATCTCCTCTCCTCCCCTCTCTTTTCCTCTCTCTGTCTCCTCTCCTCCCCTCTACTCCTCTCCTGAAGGGCAGCACCCCTGCCCCTCTACACTGACTCTCTGCTGCCCTTCCTCTCCCCTCTCCTCCCCTCTGCTCTTCTCCCCTCCCCTCCTCTCCTTCCCTCCTGTCTCCTCTCCTCTCCTTCCCTCCTGTCTCCTCTCCTTCCCTCTCCTTCCTCTCTCCTCTCCTCTCCTCCCCTCTCCTTCCCTCCTGTCTCCTCTCCTCTCCTTCCCTCCTGTCTCCTCTCCTTCCCTCTCCTTCCTCTCTCCTCTCCTCCCCTCTCCTTCCCTCCTGTCTCCTCTCCTCTCCTCTCCTCTCCTCTCTCTGTCTCCTCTCATCTCCTCTCCTCCCCTCTCTTTTCCTCTCTCTGTCTCCTCTCCACCCCTCTCCTCCTCTTCTGAATGGCAGCATCCCTGCACCTCACCACTGACCGTCAGCCGCCGTTCCTCTCTCTGTCTCCTCTCCCTTTCTCCTCTCCTCTCCCTCCCTCTCCTTCCCTCCTGTCTCCTCTCCTCTCCTCTCCTCTCCCTCCCTCTCCTTCCCTCCTGTCTCCTCTCCTCTCCTCTCATCCCCTCCACTCCCCTCCCCTCCCTTCCCTCTCCTCCCCTCCTGTCTCCTCTCCTCCACTCTCCACCCCTCTCCTCCTCTCCTGAATGGCAGCATCCCTGCACCTCACCACTGACCGTCAGCTGCCGTTCCTGTCTTTCTCTTCTCCCCTGTCTCCCCCTCTCTCTCCTCTCTCTCTTGTCTCTCTCTCTCTTCTGTCTCTCTCTCCTCTCCTCCTGTCTCTCTCCTCTCCTCTCCTCCCCTCTCCTTCCTTTCCTTTCCTTTCCTTACCTTTCCTCTCCTCTCCTACTGAAGGGCATTCCTGTCTGCTAGTGAGGTTCAGCTTTTCTGTTCCTCAACACATGCGCACACGCACACACACACACGCACACACACGCACACACACACACACACACACACACACACATGCGGAGGGGAGAGATAGAGAGAGGTAATTTGAGGAGAATCCTTTGCCCAGCTTTTGTTGGTGTCCCTGCCCAGACTGGGTGTGTGGCGTGAGGGCCAGGAGGACAGATGCCATTGCTGGGGTGTGGTGCTGGGCTGCGGTGTGTGGGTTGAAGCCATTGACTGCATAGGGAGGGGGGCAGTCAGTGAGTGGGGCATGTACTCACTAAGGAAGGGGGCAGTTATTGAGTTGGGGCATGTACACACTGAGGGAGGGGAGCAGTTAGTGAGTTGGGGCATAATCACACAGGGAGGGGGGGCAGTTAGTGAGTTGGGGAAAAATCAAACAGGGGGGGGTGCTTTGGGGCATATACTCACACAGGGAGGGGGCAGTTATTGAGTTGGGGCATGTACACACTGAGGGAGGGGGGCAGTTATTGAGTTGGGGCATATACTCACACAGGGAGGGGGGCAGTTAGTGAGTTGGGGCATATACTCACACAGGGAGGGGGCAGTTATTGAGTTGGGGCAAGTACTCACACAGGGAGGGGGGGGGGTGCTTGTTAGTCCTAAGGGCAACTGGTGGTCAAAGAGGCTTCTTTGTTTCACCGTCGTCAGGACAGGAAAAGGAATGCTCCTGCTGCATACCACATAACCCCACACATACACACACACACACACACTCACACACACACACACTCACACACACTCACACACACAACCAACCCTTCTTTCACACACCTGCACACAAACACACAATCTACCCCTCTCTCTCACAAACATGCGCACACACACACACACACACACACACACACACACACACACACACACACACACACACACACACCTCTCTCACAAACACACACCAACCCCTGTCTCTCACAAACATGCACATGCCCACAAATTTCTCTTACAAACGTGCACTTAAACACGCACCAACACCTCTCCCTCTCTCTCTTTCGTTCTCTCTCTCTCACACACACACACACACACACACACACTCTCTCTCTCTCTCTTTCTCTCTCTCTGTCTCTCTCACACACACACACACACACACACACACACACACACACACACCCCTGTACGGATGTGTCCTCTGTGCCAAGGGGAAACAGTCACTGTCAGCTGTTAGCTTCCTGGCAGAGATCGTTCTCTGGGAGAAAACTCAGCATTGTATCTGGCTTTGATTGTGTGTATGTGTGTGTGTGTGTGGCATTTGGGTTTTCATTCCCCTGTACGTCAGAGTCCCTGTTCCCTCTTTATAGAGGAAGCATAATCAGTGGTACTGAAGGGATCAGGTTGCCGCCAGAGCTGCTGTATGTCACTGTCACTGTCACAGCATCCGCTGCAGGTCGCGTCATCGCTGGCCTGTCTGTCACACAGTCCTCCTCCTCTGTAAGTCTCCTTACACACCAGGACTCACAGAGCCCTCCTCCTCCTCCTCGTCTTCCTCCTCGTCCTCCTTCTCTTTCTCCTCCTCCTCCTCCTCCGTAAGTCTTCCTACACACCAGGAGTCAGAGTCCTCCTCCTCCTCAGTAGGTCTCAGGAGTCAGTCATGTCACAGTCCTCCTCCTCCTCCTCCTTCTCCTCCTCCTCCTTCTCCTCCTCCTCTTCCTCCTTCGTGAGTCTCTCTTTACGCACCAGCCCTCTTGTCACACAGTCCTCCTTCTTAAGTCTCCCTATGCATGAGGAGTCACAGAGTCCTCCTCCTCCTCCTCCTTCTCCTCTTCCCCCTCCGTAAGTCTCCTGGTGCAGTCCTCACGTCACAGTTCTCCTCTTCAGTAAGTCTCCCATCGGCCCTCACGTCACACAGTGCTCCTCCTCCTTCTCCTCCTCTTCCTCCTCCTCCTCTTCCTCCTCCTCCGTAACCCTCCCTACACACCAGTCCTCACGTCACAGTTCTCCTCTTCAGTAAGTCTCCCTACACACCAGCCCTCACATCACACAGTCCTTCTCTTCCTCCTCCTTCTCCTCCTCTTCCTCCTCCTCTTCAGTAAGTCTCCCTACACACCAGCCCTCACATCACACAGTCCTTCTCCTCCTTCTCCTCCTCCTCCTCCTCCTCCTCCTCCTCCTCCTCCTCCGTAACTCTCCCTACGCACCAGTCCTCACGTCACACAGTCCTTCTCCTCCTCTTCCTCCACCTCCTCTATCTCCTCCTCCGTAACCCTCCCTACGCACCAGTCCTCGCTCAGGTGTCTGTCCTTCCTCAGGTAGCCGAGTGCTGGGGAACACATTGAGGCCAGTAGTGGCCATAGGCCTGATGATCACCTCATAGAGTGTATATTCACCACAATTCACCATTTTCACTGCATGTCCTGCTCTAACCAGTATATCTATGCATGTAACAATAAAGCATCCTTGTGCAAGAGAACTGGACAAACCTCTGTCATGTTGCGCATAGACTGTCTCACCGGGTGTGACCATCTTTGCCAATTCATTCTGTCGATTCCAATGTAAATTATCTGGGGATTAAAATAATGGACTGTAAAAAAAAAACCGCCTTATTCAGAGTTATCATGAAATGGGATACTACAGAAACACACCAAAATTGTTTTTTGAACCAGGCTGTAAGTACGTTTATTATTGCAGTGAAAATGCACTTTTTAACATGGGAGTCTATGGGATGTTGCTCATGTCTGTAGGCAGCCCCCAATGGCAGTGCGAGGTATTGCGGCTTAGGAATGTTGAGATTGGGCTGCATTGTTTAGCCTGGAATGTTGCCACTCACTGAATGCCCTGAATGTTGGTGCTCACACACACACCCTCTGGCAGTGTATCAGAGGAGAGGGAGCGGGCATGCATGGGGCGCATGCCAGGCACAGTGCAACTTGTCTGTGTGTGTGTGTGTGTGTGTGTGTGTGTGTGTGTGTGTGTGTAGGCATACCATCCTCAGTGGAAAAATGGCTGTGTGTTTTGATTGGCAGGTGTCTGGTTAGATTGTGTTGTGATTGATCTATAAAGTGTGTGTGTGTGTGTGTGTGTGTGTGTGTGTGTGTGTGTGTAGGCATACCATACTCAGCGGAAAAATGGCTGTGTGTTTTGATTGGCAGGTGTCTGTTGAGATTGTGTTGTGATTGATGTGTGTGTCTGTGTGTGTGTGTGTGTGTGTGTGTAATTTAGCGCTGTGGTTTTGGCTTGATGTGGTCAGCTCATGTGTTTGGCCTGATGGTATGCTGCCCCACAGGTCAAGGGCTCTCAGTGGAAGAGGCACTCAGAGGTGTGTGTGTGTGTGTGTGTGTGTGTGTGTGTGTGTGTGTGTGTGTGTGTGTGTGTGTGTGTGTGTCTGCACAGGACAGGTGCTATTCAGAGCTCATCCACCCCACAGCCCCAGAGTCTGGCTCTCAGAGTGTGAGCGTCAGGAAACTCACACAGGCTCAGGTCTTGTGTACGTTTGTGGGTACACGTGTATGTGTGTGTGTGTGTGTGTACATGTTTGTATACATGTGTGTGTTTGTGTGTACGCTTGTGTGTGTTCAGAAAATAAGACCTAACTGACGGTCCACACCCTGGCAGTGGGTGTGTCTGAAACAGATCTGCTTGATGCATCAGAGCCTGGTAGTGAGTGTGTGTTAGAATCAGACCAGCTCGAGTCCACAAAGTCTGGTTCACAGTCAACATTGAGGTTTATTTATAAAGCACTTTACAAACAACAGCAGTTGGCTGAAGAGCTCTAAAACAAAACAAAACAATCAAAAACACAGCAACAAAGAGAAAATAACAGAAAAAGAATAGATAATAATAGAAAATAAAATAATATTATTAATATAACTTGGTTATTAAAGTATGTTTTAGTTAGGAGTTGGCAGCAGACCTGCGTGACCAGTAAGGTGACTAATACCTATTCAGCATAGAATACCTTAGCTTAGCTTATGCATATATGGCCTAGGTTCTGCATATATAGCCTAGGGTTCTGCACAAGTTCTCCATAGTAAAGTCTAGATTCTGCATAGGTTCTGCAGGAGTTCTCCATAGCATAGTCTACTGTAGGTAAATGCCTCCTCTTGTTGCTTGTCCCTATAAGGGCAGGAGGATATGACGTCACAGCTTCCTGTGGAGGGGCTCACGTGTGGGCTGATTTCGTGGATGTGCTGGAGGATCTGAGACTGACTGCGCTGCCCTCCTCGCTTTCGGCTTCACTTCCACAGCAGCTCCACAGTTTCCCACACATGTCTGTGAGACTGTGGCTGGGGCTGAGACTGTGGCTGGGGGCTGGGGTGGTGGGGGTGGGGGTGGGGCTGGTGTTGGGGCTGGGGCTGGTGTTGGGGCTGGGGTTGGGGGTGGGGGTGGGGTTGTCATACTGTATTGTTTACACTTGGGCCTGTGTTATAGGCTTCTTTGGGTAGCATATTTAGTTTTTTTTTCTGGTCATAATGCTCTCACACAGCCGACACGAACTCCCGTCCATGGACTTGGAATAAAGATTTGTTCGACTCTAACTCATGTACAGAAATCCTATTTTTTGGTGCAGAGCAATACTGCAGATTCGAAGACAGCTTCGTGTTATTTTTTCTGCACCAAAACAGGTCTCAGTTAATTTATACTGAATTTTTAATTAACTGAAGTAATCAAAACAAACAAATAGACTGGCTGAGAAGTCAGAATGCATTGGTATTGGAAAAAATATTATTTCACGTTCCACGTTTGGACTAATATTGGTGAAGTTAGACTGGTGGGCTGCCTGTCTGGTCAGCGTATGGGGAACAGTGTGGCCAGTGGCCTTCTGAGCTACTCTGAGAGACACACACTAGTAGACTTTTCAGCGTGTGTGAGTGAGTGTGTGTGTGTGTGTGTGAGAGAAAAAGAGAGAGCGCTGAGTGAAGTATGGGAAAGATCTGTGTGTGTGTGTGTGTGTGTGTGTGTGTGTGTGGTGAGGACTCTGCATCGTACAATAAGTACAAAAGCAGAAGGATGCACCCACTGTGCACCCATGCACCAGGGATGGAAATTAACCACCCGCCACCCGCCAAATGCGGGTAAATATGAGTGTTGGCGGGTGAATTTTGCCATTTTACCTGCCACTGTGGCGGGTGTGCAAATGCATTCAGCCAAGTTCGATATAGTCTATGAATGCACTCCCTCACGCATGTTGTAGCGTAAGCTATCAGTTGGTAGATAGCGAGCGCAGGTGCATATAAGTTTACTATTTATTGATAATCAAGACTCACGGAGCGTTTCTTGGCATCCAGCACAGGCGCGCGTGGTTATTTCAAATATGATCTAGGCAACTTTCTGTTCACCATTTTGAGGTAGGCTAATGAAAGCTCAGTCATGATGATTATAGCCTAACTGTCCAAACAGGAATACATCAGTATATTGCCTTCTCACGTTGATGATAACGCCATATGCGCACAAGTTCATTCCAAAAACTAACATGTGATGTTAACGTAACCTATTAATAGCGCCAACAAAACCGATTTCAGAAGAGGACGGGTCCATTCCCAAAGCAAAGCAAACAACTTACGTAGCCTACGTCACTGAACCCAAACAAAAAATGCACCTTGCAAGACACATCTCTTGCACAGTCTAATAAAGAGTCTTCTCAAGTTGTTTTGGAATATTTATTAATTCCATAGAAAATATAATCAAATGTATCCACATCTGCACTAGCCCTTTGATTTCCTAGCACCTTGCATAGAAACGAAGTTAGAACATGACTTTCTTTCACGTTAGGATTATGAGGAGAAATTTAAAGTGACAGGCGCCTAATTAGACCTTAGCCTACAAACATCAAATACAACATAATTGCATTATTTTTAAGTGATATCCTAAATAACAGACACATATGTTAACAATTTAAAAAATAAATTATGTAAAGCATGGATTTTCTTTCTGCTGTCCTTTCACTTAGAAAGATAACATTAAGCTATCTAACAACCTGTTAAAATGCACCAGAATGCAGGAAATTACCTTTAATTTAGACTTTGACTGCCCACCAAAACACAGTTACTACCAGCACAGAAAAAAAGTGCTGGAGCATGATGTGTACATGATGCCACCTTCACATTTATGACTGCCCCCTTATATATGTCTGCCTAGAACCGGCATGGGTGTTATACTGGCATTAAAATGTGCGGAAGGGTTGAATATATAAAGTGGCCGGTAAAAATGTTGAGTGGCTGGTAGATTTTAGAATCTACCTGCCACAGTGGCAGGTGAACAAAAAAGTTAATTTCCATCCCTGCCATGCACCCATCAGCTGGAACCAAATCCTGAGTCAACCTGTCAGAGGTGAAATGGGTTGAGCAGAGTAACACTCTGTGTTTAAATGTGGTGGGAAAGTTTGCACACCACTTGCACAGCCTGGAAGAGCACACCTAGGGACATGACTTGCCATTTCATCTTGAACTTTACGAACAGAGCTGCAAATGACTTGCCGTAGGGGCTTGGGTGGCGAGTGCATGCAAATGGTTGTGAAGGGCAGGGAATGGAATGGGGTGGGGGGGGGGGGTGGGGGGGGGGGGGGGGCAGTGAGATATTTTGTAAACGTCATTTGTCTCCATTGTTCAGATCGGCCCAGTTTCTGGCTGACATTTCTAAGAGAGTCATATGAAATGGAGATGGCTAGAATGTTCTGGAATACGGGTAGACTTCCATTCCAAAACAGTTTTTGATCGTCTGCCTCCTTTAAGATGTGTGTTGTTAAGATGGATGTGTTTTCTTCCTAGGTAATAAACCTGCAGATCTGGCTGTGTGAGGGTGTGTGTGTGTGTGTGAGAGTGTGTGTGTGTGTGTGTGAGAGTGTGTGTGTGTGTGAGTGTGTGTGTGTGTGTGAGTGAGAGTGTGTGTGTGTGTGTGAGTGAGAGTGTGTGTGTGTGAGTGAGAGTGTGTGTGTGTGAGTGAGAGTGTGTGTGTGTGAGTGAGTGAGTGTGTGTGTGTGTGAGGCATGTGAGTACCCTCGTGATGGCTTGTGAGTAAGGTATCCAAAGGTCTAGCGCAGGTGTTGCTGTAAAGCTGTTTAGTAGAGGAGTCAGCACTGGTGTGAATGATTACCTGTGCTCTCGTACCTGTGCTCTCGTACCTGGGCTCCCCTACCTGTGCTGTCCTACCTGTGCTCACACACATACACACACACACACACACACACACACATACACACACACACACACACACACACACACACACACACACACACACACACACACACTGCAGCTTGCTAGTCTCACTGCTAGCCCCTAGCCTAGCACAGCACTGGGTCAAGGGTAGCAGGACCTTATCTGCCCCAATGTACCCCCCCCCCCCCCCAGCCCATGGATCCCCTCACCTCTCTCACACACACTCTCTCTCTCTCTCCCTCTCTGTCTCTCTCACGCTCTGCCTCTGTCTCTCCCCCTCTCTCTGTCTCTCTCACTCTCTCTCTTTCTTTCTCTCTCTTTCTTTCTCTATCTCTCTCTCTCCCTCTCTCTGTCTCTCTCACTCTCTGCCCTTTCTTTTCTCCCTCTCTCTTACTCTTTCTCTTTCTCACTCTGTGTCCTCCTCCTCTCTATCGCACTCTCTACCCTCCTCTCTCTCTCTCTCTCTCTCTCTCTCTCTCGCACTCTGTCTCTCTCTGTCTGTCGTTCTCTCCCCTCCCCACCCTCTAGTCATTCTGAGATCATTCTTTGGAGGGAAGTGAAAAAGGGACGTTACTGCTGCAGTTTTGGTAGCTGTAGAAAGTGAGAGAGTGTGTGTGAGAGTGTGTGTGAGAGTGTGTGTGAGAGTGTGTGTGAGAGTGTGTGTGAGAGTGTGTGTGTGTGTGAGAGTGTGTGTGTGTGTGAGAGTGTGTGTGTGTGAGAGTGTGTGTGTGTGTGTGTGAGCACGAGCGAGCCTGAGTGTGTGTGTTCAGGGGTTAGGTGTCCAACATCAGACACTCTCTGATTTGACATGAGTTGGATGTGTGTGTGAGTGTGTGTGTGCAGTGTTTCCCACAGACCAAGTAGCCCTGTGTGGGGCTCCGACAGCGACCTTTATACCTGTTATAATAAGCGGGTCGGGAAGGAGATCGGGTATTATTATAATATTAACTTGAGGTCTGAGTTGTGCTTGGGTTGGTTAAAAACGTCGTGCAAGTGTTTTATAAGTGTATCCCCATTGACATGTATGCGTGGCTGTTGATCTCTCTCTCGCTCTCTGTGCATTTGAGCGAGAATGACAGAATTGCGTGGGATCAATTTGTGGTGCTCAGTTTCCAATCTGTGGTGCTGCACCACAGATTGGTCTATGTATGGGAAACACTGATGTATTCTCAGAAACACTCTTGCCTTTGCTGTTCTGTACTGTTCTCTGTCTCTCTCTCTGTCTCTCGCACCCACTTCCGCTCTCTCTCTCTCTTTCTTTCTCTCTCTCTCTTTCTCTCTCTCTCTTTCTCTCTCTCTCTCTTTCTTTCTCTCTCTCTCTTTCTCTCTCTCTCTCTCTTTTTCTTTTTCTCTTTCTCTCTCTCTTGTCCATGGCACTTTGTTCTGTTCTCTGTCTCTCTGTGAATCTGTCTCTCTTTGTTATCTGTGTGGACACATGCTTTAACCTCACCTCTGCCGCTGCCTAGAGCTGGTTCACACCACACTTGACCTCTGCAGGTGTCTTGGAGTGTGTGTGTGTGTGTGTGTGTGTGTGTGTGTGTGTGGATGGTGGGAGTGTATGTGTGTGTGTGTGTGTGTGTGTGTGTGGATGGTGTGTGTGTGTGTGTGTGTGTGTGTGTGTGTGTGTGTGTGTGGATGGTGGGAGTGTGTGTGTGTGTGTGTGTGTGTGTGTGTGTGTGTGTGTGTGTGTGTGTGTGTGTGTGAGGCCTGTCCTGCCTGCTGCCTCTGCTGTGCTCAGCCTCTCCTCTGCTCTCCGTCCTCACAAAGAGCTCTTTGTGGCCAGGCATACCGCAGCAAACCAGGAATATTTTCAGGTCTCTTCACTGTCTGTGTGTACACGTGTATGTACACGTGTGTGTGCATGTGTGCGCACTCATGTACGCACATGCGTGAGAGAGAGTTAGCCAGCAAAGGTTGGTGTGTGTGTGTGTGTGTGTGTGTGTATGTATGTGTGTGTGTGTGTGTGTGTGTGTGTGTGATGTTTGGTAAGCAGGGTTGGAACAGTGTGTGTGTGTGATGTTTGGTAAGCAGGGTTGGAACAGTGTGTGTGTGTGTGTGTGTGTGTGTGTGTGTGTGTGTGTGTGTGTGTTGGGACAGTGTGATTTGCATGTTGGCTCGCTCTGCCCATTCATGAGTGCTGAGAGCGGAATAGGGGAGGGGAATAGGGGAGGGGAATGGGGGGGCGAGGGGGGTAAGGAGGGGAGGGGAGGGGGATGGGGGGGCAGCCTTTGTTTTTAAAGGCCAGTGTGCCGAGTGCTCTAGGGTAGAGCCCGACCGATATGGGTTTTTCTAAAGCCGATGCCGATACCGATATTTAGAGATCAGAATCACCGATGGCCGATATGAGCTGCCGATTTTTTGGGCCGATATGCTATCGTTTTGTCCTTAATTGGCATACTAAATTATCATACTAATAAGAGGAAGCACAACACTTATAAACTTAACATGATTTATTGAAAATTGAACATATAAACATATGAAATAAATATAAAATAAATAAATAACAAATAAATAAATACCAACTCTTGGGTCATAAAAATAAACATAAGAAAAAATATGAAATAAAAAAATAAATATCAGTGCTGCAACATAACAAAAATAGTACTACTTGAACCTTGAAAATAGTTAAACTTGAAACTGAAAACAGTCAGTCACACTTTGGCATTTAGGCCTCTAGGCCTCATACTTCCAGTTCAAAAAACGCAGGTTGTCATGTAATCATGTCATGTCATGATAATAAAAGGATAGTTCACCCATAGTGCGCGCTTCTACAGGGAACCCCTATGCTGACGGATCAGGAAGTGCAACGGTGCAAGTGTGAGTAGTGTTTTGAGTTCGTGAGAAGTTGCCATGTTTGCTACGGAGATTAATGGTTAATGGAGACGAAGCAGTGGGTACCTCACTGTTCGCTATGATGTTGAGAATAAACGGAACTTGATGGTAAAGTACAGTGTGTTGTGTGTCTTTGTAGATGTTATATATTGCTTACTTCACCCCGCGGACGCCGGTGCTGTGTGCTGGTTCAGACAGAGACAAGTGCAATTAGCGTGCAGGTGTGTTAGCAGTGTATGACGGGACATGTAGTGCGTGAGTGGGCCAGCTACCGTGCAAACAAAGACAGAGACACAGACAAAGAAACACCGTGGCGCTAAAAAGTGTCCACAAATGCCCGCAAATGTGCCTGACTGAAAATCGGCGCAACCACATAAAAAGATCGGCCGATGCCGATTGATTAAAAATTAGCAAAAATCGGCCTAATTAATCGGCTGGCCGATCGATCGGTCGGGCTCTACTCTAGGGGTCCTGATGCTGCCGCCTGCACCAGGGGAGAGGTGTCCTTATCTCTGCCTGCCTGCAAACCTCCTCAGACTGCTGCAGGGAGCTCTCTGTCTCTCTCTGTCTCTGTGTCTCTCTCTCTCTCTGTGTCTCTCTCTCTGTGTCTCTGTGTCTCTCTCTCTGTCTCTCTCTCTCTCTCTGTCTCTCACTGTCTCTCTCTGTCTCTGTCTCTCTCTCTCTCTCTCTCTCTCTGTCTCTTTGTGTCTTTCTGTGTGTCTCTCTCTCTGTCTCTCTCTCTCTCTGTTTGCTACCACACTGTTACACTATTTCTGTGTCCCCACTCAAGTAATCCACATGCAGAACAGTTTTTCCTCACTCCTGTCACTCCTATGGACACTAGTAGGAACTGTCACCCAAATGAACTGTCTCGGCGCTACCAAGCTGCAACAAATGCTGCCTTGTGTTTTTCCTGCCAGACTGTTGAAGCACTTGGAGCTACATCATGTATGAATTCTGCTATACAAATACAGTTTATTAGTATTATTATTATTATTATTATTATTATTAAATGCAGTTATTATCTGACGGGAAATGTCTGTGGCTGTCGGAAGGCTAGATGTGTCTCTTGTCTAGCCTGTAGAGTAGGAGGAGTTGGCCTCTTCCTCCATCTTTAGACCCATACAAGGGCAAGAAACTATCCTCTGTCTGGCTGCTTTCCCATTTAATAAAGACACAGCATAGGGAAGAGACACCCTCCAAACCTCCTCAGTAACATCACAGGGACAATGGTGAGGGTGGTGATGGTGATGATGACAGTGATGACCGTGATGACTGTGATAACAGTGATAACAGTGGTGACGGTGGTGATGATGATGATGAGGATGATGATGAACAGGAGGAGGAAGGTTTAGATTGTGTGCTGGAGTACACACGCCAACAAGGGGATGCTTGTGGTGATTTTGATTGGTTGTTCTGACCTGCCACTCAAACTATGTTTTTTCTTTTCTCCTTTTCTCTTTGTTCTGTTCCCCCCTTCTTCTCTTTCTCCTCCACTCCTCTCGTCCTGACCTCCTCTCTCCTCCTCCTCTCCTCCTCACCTCTCGCCTCCTCTCTCCTCCTCCCCTCTCACCTCCCCTCCTCTCCTCCTCTCCTCCTCCTCCTCCCCTCCTCCTCCTCCTCCTCCTCCTCCTCCCCTCCTCCTCCTCCTCCTCTCTTCTTAGGTCTTGCTGGTGTCAGGCTGAGCTGGCTGCATGATGGTGAAGCCGGACATCCTGACGCTTGCGCACCACCTGAAGCAGGAGCGTCTGTACGTGGCCTCGGAGAAGCAGCTGATCCAGCGCCTCAACAACGACGTGCTCAAGACCGCCGAGAGGCTCTACCGCGCCGCCTGGATCGCCAAGCAACAGAGGATCAACCTCGACCGCCTCATCCTCACCAGGTACGCCCCCTCGCCTCTCATCCTCACCAGGTACACACTCTCACCATCACCAGGTACGCCCCCTCGCCTCTCATCCTCACCAGGTACACACTCTCACCATCACCAGGTACGCCCCCTCGCCTCCCACACTCAGCAGGTACGCACTCGCGCCTCTCAGCCACAGCAGGTACACACTCTCACCTCACTTTCACCAGGTGCGCACTCTCATCCATACCACACACTCAAGGTCTATGTCATTGTAAATGATGATTGTTGTTGATGATGATGATACTGCTGATAATGAGGATGATGGTGGTGAGCTCAGCACATCTGTAGTGTGAGTTCTAATGACCATGGGACATGACTCTGGGCCCCCCACCCCACCAGTGCTGTTCTACGCCTCTGCCCCCCCTCCCAAAATGCTGACCCTATTCTCCGCCTCTGCCCCCCCTCCCAAAATGCTGACCCTATTCTCCTCCTGTGCCCCCCCAGTGCTGAGGCGTCCCCTGCGGAGTGCTGCCAGCATGCGCGTGTGCTGGAGGACACCCAGTTTGTGGACGGCTACAAGACGCTGGGCTTCCAGGAGAGCATCTACGGGGAGTTCCTGTGGCGGCTGCGGGAGAACCCGCGCCTCGTGGCCTCCTGCCTGGTGGCCGGGGAGCGGCTGAACCAGGAGCACACGCAGGGCGTCATACACACCGTCTTCACATCCCTCTACGGCAATGGCATCATGCAGGAGGACGAGAGCTACCTGCTGCAGGTGTGTGTGTGTGTGTGTGTGTGTGTGTGTGTGTGTGTGTGTGTGTGTGTGTGTCTGTCTGTGTAGGTGTTAGGTGTTCATTTTAATGACATGACTCAAAATGACATGGCAATTTTATGATTATGAGAAATATAACGTAATCTTAAAGATGTGATGTTAATCCCCTCACTGTAATATTATATGATGATATGATTAGGAAACTTCAAGATAAGACGACATGCTAACCCCATTACTGTACTATTATATGATGATATTATTATGACAATCTTAATCTTGAATGTGATGTTAGTCCCATCATTGTGATATTACATGATGATGTTATGATTATAACACATTTAATCTTAATCTTCAATGTGATGTTAACCCCATCACTGTGATATTATATGATGATATTATGATTGACACATGTGATGTTAACCCCATCGCTGTAATATTATGATTGACACGTTAACCCCATTACTGTAATACTGGTGATGATATTATGATTGACACATGTGATGTTAACCCCATGGCTCTCTGTGCGCCCCCTGTGGTCAGGTGTTGCGCTACCTGATCGAGTTCGAGCTGAAGGAGAGCGACAACCCTCGGCGTCTGCTGCGGCGGGGCACGTGTGCCTTCAGCATCCTGTTCCGCCTCTTCTCCGAGGGCCTGTACGCCGCCAAGCTCTTCCTGACGGCCACGCTGCACGAGCCAATCATGCAGCTGCTGGTGGAGGACGAGGACCACCTGGAGACCGACCCCGCCAAGCTGACGGAGCGATACACACCTGCGCAGCAGGAGCGGCTCTTCGGCGAGAAGGGCTCCGACACACACCGCCGCAGGGTGCAGGCCGCCGTCGAGGCCAACGAGGCCAAACTGGTGGCGCTCGTCAACAGCTTCATCGGGTGCGTAGCCAATCACAACACAGTTTCATCAGGTGCATAGCCAATCACAGCACAGCTTTTGTCAGGTGCATAGCCAATCACAACACAGCTTTGTCGGGTGCATAGCCAATCACAACACAGCTTCGTTGGGTGCGTAGCCAATCACAACACAGCTTCATCGGGTGCATAGCCAATTACAGTAAAGCTTTGTCAGGTGCATAGCCAATCACAACACAGCTTCGTCAGGTGCATAGCCAATCACAACACAGCTTTTGTCAGGTGTGTAGCCAATCAAAACAGCCTCATGGGGTGTGTAGCCAATCAAAACGGCTTCATTGGGTGTGTAGCCAATTAAAACAGCTTCATCAAGTGCATAACCAATAAAATCAGCTTTTATCGGGTGCATAGTCAAAACACAGCTTCATTGAGTACCCACCCAAAGCACAGCTTAACCGGGTTCATAGCCAATGAAAACGGCTTCATGGGCTGCGTATTGTAGTTAAAAGTTACTAGCATAAAGATTAAGTATACATACTATATGTGGAAAAAGATCTTACATTCAAGCTATCCACTATATAACTCAATTGGGACTACATTATTATGTCGCTGTAGGTTGTAAGTCACTTTAGATAAAAGCTAAGTGTAATGTAATTATGGACCATATAATATGCACAATCATTATGCAAAAATACGCATAGCAAGCTGGGGATACTTGGTAGGGCAGTTTGTCTCAGGTGTGCAGAGCAGTTAAAAGTTTGGGCAGCACTGTGGTGTAGGAGGCTAAGGAGGGAGAGAACAGGAGGCAGTTTGGGCAGCACTGTGGTGTAGGAGGCTAAGGAGGGAGAGAACAGGAGGCAGATTGAGAAGCACTGTGGTGTAGGAGGCTAAGGAGGGAGAGAACAGGGGGCAGATTGAGAAGCAGTGTGGTGTAGGAGCCTTTCACAGGGATTTGGCATTCGGGACTACTTCCTCTTCCTGTCAAGCCAGTCCAACAGAGCTCCAGAGCAGTAATCCCTAAATGTTAATCCCTTACACATTGTTCTCTGCTCAGAGCAGGTGTGACCTTTCATCAGTGTAGTCCGCCCCGTGACCGTGGTGCTATCGCCCCCTGTAGGTGGAGCCTGTCATTGCCTTACGCTGGGAACAGACCCCCCCCCCCCCACACACACACACACACACACACTCACACACACACACACACACACACACACACACACACACACACACACACACACATTTCATTCAGAATTAGAATGCAGCCGAGCACACTACACCTACCGACAGCACCGGACGCGATTCTGAGTCGATTGTAAACACAGGGTAAAGGCGGGGTGGAAATACAACAGACTTCCATGTCACAATCATAGCCATGACAACATAGAACAGACTGGTACTGATCACATCAAACCTGTTCAAATTGATTGGAATTGCACCAAGAATGGAAACGATGGTTTAAGATTGAATCAGTCTCCCTTATAAAGATGACTGATGTTGACTCAGCACCCTGACAGCCCCCGACTCTCTGTGATGTACCTTGATCTACCTGCGACTGGCCCCATCGTATCAGAATCGGGGTCAAGAAATCAGGACATCTGTGCCTAGCTCTAAAGCAACACTAAATAGTTTTTTTCATCCTTAAAATAATGTTTCCAAAATTGTTAACTGCACTAAGCAAGTTTGGAGGAGTGGACGGTCTGTAGTTCTCTGAGACAATTGTGTCTTCAACCTGTAGGGCAACCAAAGATAAAACCTACTAGTATCTCTTTAAGTTATGGGTGTTCTAAGCTCCGCGGTGACGTGTGTGTGTGTGTGTGTGTGTGTGTGTATGTGTGTGTGTATCTGATTGTGTATCTGATTGTGTGTGTCTGATTGTGTGTATGATTGTGTGTATGATTGTGTGTATGATTGTGTGTGTCTCTCTGATTGTGTGTGTGTGTCCCTGTCCCTGCAGGTGTCTGCGTAAGAACACCTACTGCTTCCCTCAGAGCCTGCGCTGGGTGCTGTCCCAGATGTTCCGTACGCTGGCGCGTGTGGAGGGGCTGGTGGTGGGGGAGGTGCGGGCCATGTGCACTGACCTGCTGCTGGCCTGCTTCATCTGCCCCGCTGTCGTCAGCCCAGAGCAGTACGGCATCATCAGCGACGCGCCCATCAACGAGGTCGCACGCTTCAACCTCATGCAGGTCAGTCTCTCAGGGAGGTTGCCCATTCTATGAGGTCGCCCATTCTACCTCATGCAGGTGAGTTTGTCTACAAGGTCACCCATTCTACCTCATGCAGGTGAGTCTCTTAACGAGGTCGCCCGCTTCAACCTCATGCAGGTGAGTTTTGCAGTGAGGTTCAACCTCATGCAGGTACGTCCACCAGCCATTACTGTTAGCATGTGGGTGAACTGGAAATGCAGCAGTCAGGCTCTGTCTCTGCAGGCAGTGTCACCTCCACCTAATATTCTCTGTGTGAGTTTAATGTGTGTGTGTGTGTGTGTGTGTTGTGCTAGTATAAGGGATGTCATGTTTGAGCATGCATGTCATTGTAAGTATGGAAGTCAGTAAAATATTTTGTGTTACATAACTTGTATAGGTACATGTAAGACTTGACGTGTGTGTGTGTGTGTGTGTGTGTGTGTGTGTGGCAGGTGGGACAGCTCCTTCAGCAGCTGGCTATGGTGGACGCAGATGACGGAGATCCTCGTAGGAAGAGCACCCTGTCCAAGTTTGACAAAGTAACGGCTTACTTCTGCACTCCACATATTAGATAACACAGTATCAGCCTGTCTGTTTCACTCCACATATTTCATAACAAAGTAACAACCTGATGTTTGAAACCACATATTTGTTATGAGAGAGGCACTGTCCAAGTCAGACAAAGTAACAGCCTGCTACTCCTGTCCACATATGAGATGACAAAGTAACAGACTGCTTCAGTAACATAATTCTTAACTCGTACACACGGAGTGTGTGTGTGATGGTTACATACAGTTTACATACTACATTACGGTCACCAGGCGTGTATGGAACTATAGTTCAGTTAAAATGTCTGTGTATGGACCTATAGTTCCGTAAAAAAATCAGCATATAGCGTATATAGTCAGCAGAGTATAGCATATCTGTGTGGTGTTTGTATGTGTTGTATGTTTGCCGTGATGTGTGTGTGTGTGTGTGTGTGTGCCGTGTTGTGTGTGAGCCGTGTTGTGTGTGAGCCGTGTTGTGTGTGAGCCGTGTTGTGTGTAAGCCGTGTTGTGTGTGAGCTGTGTGTGTGTGAGCTGTGTGACTAGCTGAGCTCCATGTGTAGTTGCTTCCTGAGTGAGTCAGACGGCTGCTGCAGCATAGTGGCCATTTTCATGTTGACTCTCAGGGAAACACTTCTGTTTTCACTTCACTTCCAGTGCCTTTTGCCCTACTAATGCTGTGTGTGTGTGTGTGTGTTCTGTGTGTGTGTTCTGTGTGTGTGTTCTGTGTGTGTGTTCTGTGTGTGTGTTCTGTGTGTGTGTGTGTGTGTGTTGTGTGTGTGTGTGTGTGCACTGTGACCACAGAGCTGTGTGTCTTCCTTCCTGGATGTGGTGATTGGCGGGCGGGCGGTGGAGACTCCGCCCATGTCCTCCATGAACCTGCTGGAGGGGCTGAGCAGGACAGTCGTGTACATCACACACAACCATCTGCTGCAGCTGGTAAGACACACACACACACACACACACACACACACACACACACACACACACACAGTCAGCATGCATAAGGCAGGACCGTTGTCTACATCGCACAACCAGCTGCTGCAGCTGGTAAGACACACACACACACACACACACACACACACACACACACACACACACACACACACACACACACAACCAGCTGCTGCAGCTGGTAAACACACACACACACACACACACACACACACAACCAGCTGCTGCAGCTGGTAAGACACACACACACACACACACACACACACACACACACACACACACACAACCAGCTGCTGCAGCTGGTAAGACGCACACACACGCACACACACGCACACACGCACACGCACACGCACACACACACACACACACACACACAGCAGTTATAATGTCTCATAACGAGGAGCATGTGTGTATAACTATGCAGTTGGTAAGACACCCTCCATGCATACGGCATTACACACACACACACACACACACACACACACACACACACACACACACATCGAGCAGTTATAATGTCTCGTAAAGAGTGCTGTGTTTATTACTATGCAGCTGGTAAGATACACACTACAAACACACTCCTAAAGCAGTTATAATGCCTCATAATGAGTGACGTGTTTGTAACTATGTTGTTGGTAAGATACACTCAGCATGCATAAGGCATTACACACACACACACACACACACACACAAGCATACATAAGGCAGCTTTGGTCAGCTGTTTTGTCTGTGAAATGTCACTAAATGATGAAAAGTGTTTTGTTTTCTCTATCCCAAAAAGAGATTAAGTCTGTTCTCAATTAAATCAGAAAATATGCAAATTTAAGATGCCACAATCAGAGAACTTTAAAACAAAGTTAAACTCCCTCTATCTCCTTTCCCCTGTAAAGTGCACCTCCCCAATGCAGCCTGTAAGGTGCTCCTATCCCCTGCCCCCTGTAAACTGGCCCAATTCCTTGCAGCCAGGCAGGGAGAGTGAGAGGCAGGCAGGCAGAGGGAGAGGCAGCCAGGCAGGCAGAGTGAGAGGCAGGGAGAGTGAGAGGCAGGCAGGCAGGGAGAGGGAGAGGCAGGCAGGCAGGGAGAGGCAGCCAGGCAGGGAGAGGGAGAGGCAGGCAGGCAGGGAGAGGGAGAGGCAGCCAGGCAGGGAGAGGGAGAGGCAGGCAGGCAGGCAGAGTGAGAGGCAGCCAGGCAGGGAGAGGGAGAGGCAGCCAGGCAGAGGCAGAGGGAGCGTGAGAGGGAGAGGCAGGCAGAGGGAGAGGCAGCCAGCCAGGCAGGCAGAGTGAGAGGCAGGGAGAGTGAGAGGCAGGCAGGCAGGGAGAGTGAGAGGCAGGGAGAGTGAGAGGCAGGCAGGCAGGGAGAGTGAGAGGCAGGGAGAGTGAGAGGCAGCCAGGCAGAGGGAGAGTGAGAGGGAGAGGGAGGCAGAGGGAGAGGCAAACAGGCAGAGGGAGAGGGAGAGGCAGGCAGGCAGAGTGAGAGGCAGGCAGGCAGAGGGAGAGGGAGAGAGAGGCAGGGAGAAGGAGAGGCAGGCAGGCAGGCAGAGGGAGAGGCAGAGAGAGAGAGGCAGGGAGAGGGAGAGGCAGGCAGGCAGGCAGGCAGAGGGAGAGGCAGGCAGGCCCTAACCCGTCAGACCGGATGTAAAGAGCCACCTCTAGCATGCATAACATGCCGCCTCAGCTCCCTACATGCTGCCTCCACACACACACACACACACACACACACACACACACACACACACACACACACACACACACCCCTCTACAGTCAGCCAGTGTGCGGAGCCCTGAGTCACTGGAAGCTTCCTCGGAATCAGAATGAGAATTCCATAGAATGTTCCACTGCTTTGCAAAGCAGAATAGAACACTGTAAAAGGTGGAGTAAGGGCTAAAGGGTGGAATCCTCTGCTGCTGGAGTTCTTTAGAATAGCTGAATGTTGTGTTTGTACATGCACAGTGTTACTGCTAAGGAAAACTTAAGGAATCGGACCTGTGACTGGGGGGCACAGATTCAGATCCACCCTGATGTGCCACTGAGGTGCCCTGAGCCATGGCAGTAACCCCCCCGCCCCCCCCCAAGCACGCATGCACGCACACACACGCAAGCTCTATTCAGCTCCCTGTCTGCCGCAGTCTTCATGCCACAGGGGTGCACTGCATGCCACCCAGGTCCTAGTGCCCTCTGTGTCTCTGTCTTCTCTAAAGGAGCTTTCACACTTACAGCATTTAGTGCACACCAAACGCTCAATTCAAACCAAAAGTTCTTAGTTTGGTTTGATTTCGTTGGTGTGAATACAGTGGCAGTACTTTGGTGCGCACCAAATGAACCAGTCCGAGACCGATACAAAAGGGTGGTGTCGGACTGCTTTATCTGCCCTACTTTGGTACGGTTCATCTGGTGCCTGTATGTTTGGTGGTCCATACCCGTGTGTGTGTGTGTGTGTGTGTGTGTGTGTGTGTGTGTGTGTGTGTGTCTGTGTCTGTGCGTGTGCGTGTGCGTGTGCGTGTGCGTGTGCGTGTGCGTGTGCGTGTGCGTGTCTTGTTCTAGGTGGACTTTGTGCGTAGTGTGACGGCGGGGGACCAGCTGCGTGAGGAGGATCAGCTGGCGTTGGAGACGCTGGTGGCCAACGTGCCCCAGAGCCGCACGGTCAAGAGCAACAGCCTGGAGCTCACGCCCTCCAACACACCCCAGCTCTCGCCCGCCACCACCCCCGCCAACAAGAAGAACCGCCTGCCCATAGGTACCCACCAGAATATACTATTACCCTACACCTGCCTATTACCCTACCACTGCCTATAGGCACCCACCACAACATACTGATACCCTACACCTGCCCATATAGGTGCCCATTAGAACATACTGATACTCTACACCTGCCCATAGGTACCCATCAGAACATACTATTACCCTACACCTGTCCATATAGGTACCCATCATAACATACTGATACCCCACCACTGTCCACATAGGTGCCCATCATAAGATACTATTACCCTACCACTGCCCATAGGTATCCATCACAACATACTGATACCCCACCACTGTCCACATAGGTACCCACCATAACATACTGATACCCTACCACTGCCTATTACCCTACCACTGCCCATAGACACCCACCACAACATACCCACCATACTGATACCCTACACCTGCCCATAGGTACCCACCATAACATACTATTACCCTACCAATGCCCATAGGTACCCATCACATACTGATACCCTACACCTGCCCATAGGTACCCATCATATCACACGGATACTCTACCTGTCCACATAGGTGGCCATCATAAGATACTATTACCCAACCAATGCCCATAGGTACCCACCATGACACACTGATACCCTACCACTGGCTATTACCCTACCACTGCCCATAGGTACCCATCATAACACACTCTTACCCTACTACTGTCCATAGGTACCCATCATATCACATTGATACACTACCACTGCCCATAGGTACCCATCGCAACACACTCTTACTCTACCTGTCCACATAGGTACCCACCATAATACACTATTACCCTACCTGTCCACATAGGTACCCATCAGAACATAATATTACTTTACCACTGTCCACATAGGTACCCATTACATCACACTGATAACCTACCTGTCCACATAGGTACCCATCATAATACACTATTACCCAACCTGTCCACATGACTCTCCCTCCTCTCAGTGCAAAGGCTACTTAGACCTCTAGAAACCCCACCTCTGTGCATAGGTCTACCTCCTCATACCCCCCCCCCCCCTCCCCTCACCCCCCACCCATACTATGACACCAGCAATCCTGTGTTTTACCCACATGCCTCAGGTTCAACACACACACACACACACACACACACACGCACGCATTGTCACAAAAGGGCCTAACACTGCCAAACGTCAGTGCAGTTGAGGGGTGTGGGTGTTGGCTTCAGTGATGTATGACAGACTGAGAGTGTAAAGTAGAGGGAGAGTTTCAGTTGTGCATTTAATTAAAGGTGTTGTTGTGTGTGTGAGAGCT
>CM059271.1:31256505-31259412 GCA_030347295.1 Setipinna tenuifilis
CACGCTGCCCCTCTGGGCTATACTGGCCTGAGCAGTGATATTTACCAGTCTTAGTTTTCTGTCTCTTGTCTGTTGTGTTAATATGTGTTCTATGTAATCGCACTCTCTCCATTGCCCAAGACACATTTCTCTTTTAAATAGACAATAAAAGCTCATCTTATCTTATCTTATTTAGTCACTGAGATGGGGATATGGGGTGTCCATTTGTTTGCCATAATGTTGCCACTTTGTCACTTGTTAGCTTGCCGCCTGTTACGTCTTGTTGACTTTTGTGTTGCTGGCTTCACCTAAACCGTGCGTGTGTGTGGGCGGACAGCGCTGTCAGAATCTTCCTTATGTATACTCCCCCTCTCACATTGCTGTTTTTTTGTTTGCACACGACACAAGAAGAGTCCCTGTCTCAGGAAACGTAGTCAAGATATCTGTGTTGAGAGCATCTGATCTCTAGGTAGATGAGATAGGTAATGAAATCAGCTGTGTTGGGAGCAGGTAAATGAGATGGGTAGTGAAATCACCTGTGTTGGGAGCACAGGCAGAAAGGAATACATGACGGGACATTTACTTTCTCAATCCGCTTTGTCCACCTCTGCCTAATGCAGCCTGACTGATATTACACGTCATTACACTCACATTCACACTCACACTCACCCTGCATGGCGTTTGGCGCGCACACACACACACACACACACACACACACACACACTCACCCAGAGCCGCTCGCAATGAGCTGCCTGTGGGAGGTTAAGTGCTGTGCTCAGGTAGACGATAGCGGCAGACCCTGTGATTGACCCCCCACACCTGTCACCTGTCTGCTGTTCCCCTGACCCCCCACACCTGTCTGCTGTTCCCCTGACCCACCACACCTCTCTGCTGTTCCCCTGACCCACCACACCTGTCTGCTGTTCCCCTGACCCACCACACCTGTCTGCTGTTCCCCTGACCCACCACACCTGTCTGCTCTCTGACCATCACAGGCCTGCTCTCTGACCCCCCCACCCCCACCGTAGGTGACCGGGGGGGGTGGGGGGCACCACCGCTGCTGACGGTGACGGGGGTGGGGGAGCACTGATGGCTGCTAAATGGCTGCGGAAATCGCCAGGCTATTCTCCTGTTCCAGCTCACCACAGCATTAAGAGACCCAGATCACGGCCGGCTCCTGGCTTTGCCGGACCCATAATCATATTTCACTGGTCACTGCTAATTAATCCAGCACTCGTTATCCACCGCTGCTGTTTGTGCTACTGCGCCGCGCCCACACGTGTGTGTGTGTGTGTGTGTGTGTGTGTGTGTGTGTGTGTGTGTGTGTGTGTGTGTGTGTGTGTGTGTGTGTGTGTGTGTGTGTGTGTGTGTGTGTGTGTGCTGTCCCAAGTCTGGGTTGCCTGGTAACAGTGTGTGGTGTGGTGTTGCCCGGCATGGCTGTTTATTTCATCAGCATCTCTGGCCTGCTCTGGGCCGCAGTAATGAATTAATGCATGAATGAATGAGAGCAGCAGCACCACATCACGGTCACTCCACCACTGACCACCAGGGGGCCCCGCTGCTCAAGCAGACAGCACAGGCCACGGTGCACAACACTGCCATCGTGTGGAGGACAGTGGGAATGGCAGTCATTACAATGGGCACAAAGAGACTAAACCCCTCATCTCTGACATGCAGTTATGTGTGTGTGTGTGTGTCTTTTTGACTTGCTTCATTGAGCACAGGAGTGTTTAGTGTTTATCTCACATAGTGAGGTGTCATATCCAACCCAAGTCTGCAGTTATGCGGATATGACACACTCTCTCCAGTGGAAGCACTTTTATGTTCTCGTCTGAAACCAGTCAGAAACTTCAGTGCTGCTCCAGTCTCATCTCCTCTCTCTTTCTCTCTCTCTCTCTCTCTCCCCCTCCCTCTCCCTCTCTGTCTCTGTGTCTAAATATATCTGAGAGGATGCAGACACAGCTCCCTTACATCAAATCATCCCTTTTCTCTCTCTCTGAAATCATCCCATTTGTGTGTGTGTGTGTGTGTGTGTGTGTGTGTGTGTGTGTGTTTCAGTCTCGTATCGTTCTGTGTCTTTGTCTTTTTGCTCATCCTTCTCACACTCTTCTCTCTGCTCCTCTCTTCTCTCCTCCGCTCCCCTCTTCACTTGTCTTTCTTCTCTTCCTCAGTCTGTCTTTCTCTTTTCTTCCTCCCTCTCTTTCTATCTGTCTTCCGTTTCTTGCTCTCTCTCCCTCTCTGCGTCTCTTCCTCTCTCTCTCCCTCTCTCCGTCTCTCTCTCTCTCTCCCTCTTTCTCCCTCTCCCTCTCTTCCTCTCTCTCCCTCTCCCGCTCTCCGTCTCTCCCTCTCTCTCTCTCTTCCTCTCTCTCCCTCTCTCCGTCTCTTCCTCTCTCTCTTTCCCTCTCTCTCTCTCTGTCTGTCTGACATTCACAGGGTCCCTGCAGTCTTATTGACCTTGGTTCCCTCTCATTTGCATTGTCCATTTGTCACTCCTCCGAGTACGGTGTTGGGGGACTTTTCCATCATTAAGTGCATTTAGGGCGATTTCCTTATGTGTTTTCTCTGCGGGACTGGCTTATGAGGTGCACATTAAATGGCCATTAATACCTCATTACCCAGCTGATAAGATTACTATGATAATGAGGCAGAAATTCTAATTGTTTCACTTCGGCTTGTGCCACTCATTTAATCATCCACACAGGCACGCAGACAGCACACACACACACACACACACACACACACACACACACACACACACACACACACACACCGCCTGCCACTGCCAGATCTCCGCACTGTAAACACGGCCAGCAGGATGCACACACACATGAACGCACGCACTCATGCGCACACACACACACGTGCACTCACGCACACACACACACACTGCACATGCACACACACACAAACACATTGCGACACACACAC
>CM059271.1:31259512-31262012 GCA_030347295.1 Setipinna tenuifilis
TTTATTAACATTGTGTATATTCATAAGTGTGTGTGTGTGTGTCTGTGTGTGTGTGTCTGTGTCTGTGTGTGTGTGTGTGTGTGTAGAGCACGCAGGTGAGGGTGAGTGTGGTCATGACTCCCCCAGAGATGAGGGTCTACAGAACATCTCCGCTGACGACCTGCCAGACTCAGCCAGCCAGACCGCACAGCCACAAGACAAGTTCTCCTTCAGGTACACACACACACACACACACACACACACACACACACACACCAAATCAGCCAGACCGCACAGCCACAAGACAAGTTCTCCTTCAGGTGACACACACACACACACACACACACACACACACACACACACACACACACACCAAATCAGCCAGACCGCACAGCCACAAGACAAGTTCTCCTTCAGGTGACGTGTTCACGCACACACACACACACAGATACACACACTATTAAAGCAGCACTGCACAGCCCTGACACCTGCACACACACACACAGACAGGCGTGTTAAGCTAACTATGGACTGTGGCACCTGCACACACATAGGCGTGTTGAGCTAAATATGGAGTGTGACACACACACACACACACACACACACACACGTGTTAAGCTAACTGTGGTGTGTCCCCTCAGTGATGCCAAGAAGAAGCTGCGTCTGGCGCTGTGCATGGCCGACTCCGTAGTCTTCCCCCTCATGACCCCCGCCAGCACCCGCAACGGCCTCCCCGACCACACCGACCCCGAAGGTACACACACACACACACACACACACACACACACACACACACACACACACACTCATGACCCCCGCCAGCACCCGCAACGGCCTCCCCGACCACACCGACCCTGAAGGTACACACACACACACACACACACACACACACACACACACACACGACCCCCGCCAGCACCCGCAACGGCCTCCCCGACCACACCGACCCCGAAGGTACACACACACACACACACACACACACACACACACACTCATGACCCCCGCCAGCACCCACAACGGCCTCCCCGACCACACCGACCCCGAAGGTACACACACACACACACACACACACACACACACACTCATGACCCCCGCCAGCACCCGCAACGGCCTCCCCGACCACACCGACCCCGAAGGTACACACACACACACACACACACACACACACACACACTCATGACCCCCGCCAGCACCCGCAACGGCCTCCCCGACCACACCGACCCCGAAGGTACACACACACACACACGACCCCCGCCAGCACCCGCAACGGCCTCCCCGACCACACCGACCCCGAAGGTACACACACACACACTCACACACACTCACACACACACACACACACACACACACACACACACACACGACCCCCGCCAGCACCCGCAACGGCCTTCCTGACCACATTGACCCCGAAGGTACACACACACACACACACACACACACACACACACACACACACACACATGATCCCCGCCAGCACCCGCAACGGCCTCCCCGACCACACCGACCCCGAAGGTACACACACACACACACACACACACACACACACACACACACGACCCCCGCCAGCACCCGCAACGGCCTCCCCGACCACACCGACCCTGAAGGTACACACACACACACACACACACACACACACACACGACCCCTGCCAGCACCCGCAACGGCCTCCCCGACCACACCGACCCCAAAGGTACACACACACACACACACACACACACACACACTGCTCAAGGCTGGTCTAGTGTGGGGGGGTGGTGATGTCACTCATGGTTATAGTGATGTCACTCGTGGGGATGGTGATGTCATTTATGTGGGGGTGATGTCACTCATGTGGGGATGGTGATAGCTGGAGTTTAGAACTTTAATTTGAACATTTCTTCTTGTGTTTTTTGCTCCACCTCCTCAATTTTTCTCTATCTTTATTCTCTCCCTCCCTCCCTCTCTTTCTCTCTCCCACCCCATCTCACTTCTCCACCCTCTCTCTCTTCCCCCCTCCCTCATTCTTCTGCTCTCTCCCTCCCTCCCCCTCCACCTCTCCGACACCCTCTCTTTCTCCACCCCTCTCCCCCTCTCCACCTCTACCTCCCTCTCTCTCTCTCTCTCTCTCTCTCTCTCTCCCCCCCTCTTTCTCCCCCCCCCCTAGATAATGAGATCGTGTGCTTCCTGAAGGTGCAGTTGGCGGAGGCCATTAACCTGCAGGATAAGGCTCAGATGGCTCAGCTGCAGGAGACCATGAGGTGTGTGGGACGCCTCGACGCCCGCACCTGCCGCAAGCTGCTCGCAGCCATCGCCGACGACTACCGGTACGCCACGCACACACACACACACACACAACCTCTGCCACGCCACGCCACCTCACCCCTCGCCAAGACATGGGTGGGGGTCAGAGGTCTGCCAACGCATCAGGAAGGACACGCAGAGGAGAGGGGGGGAGGGAGACAGAGGAAGAGAAGGACAGAGGAGAGGAGGGGGGGGAGAAGGGAGAGGGGGTGGGGGTGGGGGGAGAAGACAGAGAGGGGGA
>CM059271.1:31272012-31274512 GCA_030347295.1 Setipinna tenuifilis
GAGTGAGCACGCGCCCGTGTAGTAATTACCAATTACCATTTAAACTGTATGCTCGCGCCATCTTCTCTCTGCTCCGAGTACCAGCGCGCACAATGGGAGACGCGCGCTGGCCAAATTTATTCATTGAATTTAAGTGCGACAGTCAGAGGGCTGCGGAACACCAAGGTCCTATCTGCCCCCGCGAATAGCACGCCGTCACCAAACATTTAATTACTGCTGACAAGTGTATGGCGGATTTGTAATTGGAGATTTTCCCGCTTTTAATAGCCTCGTTCACTTTCACCGGCCTCTCACTGCTTTTAATTGTAATCTTTCGTTCTAAAAAAAATCTTTCTCTGTGGGGCGCCGTGTATCTCTTGATGATATCTGCGATTGTAATTTAAATTCAAATTTTGCCCTGGAAAGTTAATTAGTTGTATTAATAAACCAAAACGCACGGGCCGATTTTTAAATAGGCTGTGTTGTTTAGGTGGGATTTGGGTGATTTTAAAATGAGGTTTTTGCATCTGCCAGTGGACGGTAACGTTGTGTCAGAACATCTAGCTGGCCTGGGGACGGACTTGGCTCTGGGAAGTGGCAGGCGCTCATTCCTGAAGTCCTCCCGTCAAGGTTCGTCCGTTTAACTTCCATGTGGATCTGCGGGACATTCCTGGACTGGGGGAACGGTACCTCGCCTCTCTGCCTCTTTCTGATGCAACTCCTGTTACATATTGATGTCAGATTGTTGTATGATGAGGGAAACAGCCTGCGGCCAACTCCAGATGGCCCCGAAATCACAGATCATCAGTCCAGCGAGACTTGCACACCACTAAACACACACACACACACACACACACACACACACACACACACACACACACACACTCATATTGCCACATTTCTTGCTGGCTCTGTTGTAAAGATGTTAATAGCTCTGTGCTACGGGTTGCAAGCTCTACCAGTAACGTTACATTACTGAGCGAAAATTATTATTAATCTATTTGCATTTGCCTTACGGGATTAATTAGAGCACAATGCCTGCCTTTTTTTAACGAAATGAAATGTTCATTAACGCCTGGTTCCAGCCTATAATTTGAATTCCATAAATAAGCCCCACATTCATGAAAGCCAGGGCTGGGGATGCCTATATGATGCGCTTAAATTAGGCCAAACTAAACTTGGGTATTGGATGAAAATAGGCTTGTTTTGACTAACTCTACTGTCTTTGCAAATAACGAGCAACAGTGTAGGAGTCAACCTACAGGCTACAGGCTACGCTACTTGGAATAAACAAACAAGACGCACCTGAGTGTAACACGTGGCATTGTGAAGGCTGTGGTCACAGGTGTGTCCTCTTCCTCCGAGGAAGATGACTCTCGGTGTGTTTGGCGTGTAGCCCGCCGCGTGGTGTGATCATTCTCGCAGCTCTTTTGTGATGCTCCCGGCGCGCGCGGAGGCATTTGAGCTGCAGTCCTCTTTTCGGTCGTCAGATGGCACACGCGCCATGTGTGAGACACCCTCGGCGAGACAAAGAAGCCCCTCGCGCTCCCCTCCGTCTACTGCCGTTACCCTTACACTCCCGCTCGAGACAAGGACTTGCATTTTTACATTTGTTTGTAAGAATACCCCGCTGCCACAGTAGCCCGTGGCTAAGGAGAAATTTGATAATCATAAAGTTATCTAGTCAACATACACAATTCACTCTCACGCATGTCAGACGCTTTTTTCGATTTTTAAGAATTGATTTTTTAATTGGAAGGTGTTTCTTCTGAAGCTTACGTTTCATTAAAAATGTGCCTTTAAGTCCCGCATCTTTTGATGACACATCAGGCCTCTGTCATTAAAATGGGCATTTAAATATGAGCCCCCCAAACCAGGGGTGACTAGCCGGGCCGCCCGGGATAATAAAAGCCCTGCATCACGAGCATTCCATTTTCTCCACGAGCAGCAGAATCCTTTTAAATTGGCCACCGGTTTGCTCATCAATCTGCCCTTTCTAATTTAATCCATTGAAAGGTTTGCGTCATCATTAATTTAAGCAGTTAACGTAACACTCTAATGCAAAGCACCGGAGCCATGGGTATTTACAAATTAACGCATATTACCTCAGTGAAACAGGGATCGATTTCAACCTTTATTTCATCTAAATCTTCACATTTTAAGTCATTCTGGCAATCCATTGATTAAATGCAAAGAAGTGAGTTTTCTAACACCCTGTTCCGGGTCAAGGCGCAGTCAGGTTGATTATCCTTTTATAGAAAAATCAGCTGAAGCAGGGGCCGCGTGGTAGCGACTCCATTTCGTGTCTGTGAGAGTGAGATTGTGTGTGTGTGTGTGTGTGTGTGTGTGTGTGTGGCTTTAGAGCCGCTTTCCTAAACACTTTCTCCACGCGCAGCTCTCACTGAGGGCCCCTCAAAGATGCGCGTGCCGCTCGCAGCCGGCACCAGACGCTCGAGCAGAATACCCCTCACTGACGACAAAACAAACACAACACGGCAGCAGCACGTCAATTAAATTAAAG
>CM059271.1:31287012-31292012 GCA_030347295.1 Setipinna tenuifilis
AAAAGGACGGCACCCAGCAAAGATCCCATCGTGGATGTTATGAAGAGACAGAATGAAATTTCTGAACTTCTGCTAAAACAACATGATTTGTCACAGCTCCCACAACGTCAAATGTCCGTTTTTCATGGAGACCCTTTACAGTATAAATCTTTCATCAAATCATTTGAACAGTTAATTGAAGGCAAAACCGACGATGCGCAACAGCGCCTTTATTTCTTGGAGCAGTACACTGCGGGTGAGCCGCAAACTCTTGTGCGAAGCTTTTTCCACCTTCCACCAGCAGATGGCTACAAGGAAGCAAAATCGCAGCTCGAGTGGCATTTTGGTAACAAGTATAAAATTTCCTCTGCCTTTTTAGACAAGGCAATGAAGTGGCCTGCCATTAGGGCAGAAGATGCTGTGGGTCTCAGATCATTTGTGATTTTTCTGAAAAGTTGCCATAATACAATGAACGATATGAATTATGTTTCTGACCTAGAAGCACCCTCTAGTTTAAAAAACATTGCATCCAAGCTGCCATTTAAACTTAGGGAGAGATGGAGAAGTGTTGCTTGCAATATATATGATAAGCATGACCAGAGACCCACTTTCAATGATCTTATCGCCTTCATGGACAAACAATCCAGAATCATGATGGATCCCATCTTCGGCGAAACACATAGCTCACTGGATGGAGGCATGGCATCACAGCAAAAACGGCCTTATGCAAAGTCTACTGCAAATAAACAGAGCAACTTCGCAACATCGTTGCTACCCATGAAAACGTCACAACATAACACAAATATGCAAACAAAGAAACCAACCTCAAGTCAAAGTGACATCAGTGCATTCACAAGGCCATGCATGCTCTGCCAAAAGGATCACGCACTGGAAGGCTGTAACAACTTCAAAGCCAAGCAAAACAAGGACAAAGTGGAGTTCTTAAAATCAAAAGGAATATGTTATGGATGCCTACAACATGGACACATAAGTAAAAACTGCACCAATCGCTTATCGTGCAGCCTTTGTCAACAACTCCACCCAACACTTTTGCATATCCAAACAAAAGACAAACAAACAAAGCCCATAAAAGGACCCAACCCAGATGCAGTGCTTACAATGGCAACCGGTAGCTATACTGGGGCCGGAAAATCAGACTGTGTCCTCTCAGTGGTACCTGTGAAGGTAAAGCTGGAAAATGGAACAAAAATCATACAAACTTATGCCTTTTTGGATTCTGGAAGCTCAGCCACCTTCTGCACAGAAGAGCTGGCCAAGCAATTGCATGCACCTGGAAGGAGAGTGGAAATATTATTAAGGACGATGGGTGAGGAAAAGCCCGTCACCAGCCATGAAGTGACTGGTTTGGAAGTGGCTGCACTAAACAGTAATTCCTTTCTGAAGCTACCCAATGTGTTTACACAACAAACAATACCCGTGACAAATGAAAACATTCCAAAAGCAATTGAAATTAAAAAATGGCCTTACCTGGAGGAAGTCGACGTCACTTCAATCAACGCCGGCATTGGGCTACTCATCGGAGCAAATGTTCCAAAGGCTCTAGAACCCTGGAAAGTTATCAACAGCATTGGGGCCGGACCTTATGCCGTGAAAACATTACTCGGCTGGGTTGTCAATGGTCCACTTGGCTATGGTGATTCACATAGCCCCTGTGTTCAGGTCAACAGGATATCTGTGGCCAACTTGGAAAGCCTGTTGATGAAACAATATAATCAAGACTTCATGGACCAACATTACTCCGAAAAACATGAGCCGTCACAAGAGGATGAGCAATTCTTGAAAATCGCCAATGACTCAGCTGAGCTGAAAGGTGGCCATTACCATCTGAAGTTGCCATTTCGCACAGTCAGTGTGAGCATGCCCAATAATAAAACGGTAGCACAGCAGAGAGCTCAGAGCCTAAAAAGGAAGTTTGAAAAGAACACTGAATTCTTTAAGGAATACAAGGCCTTTATGAATGATGTTATGGTGAAAGGTCAAGCTGAAATTGTTCCAGAGAACGAACTGCAGACTGAAATTGGCCAGATTTGGTACTGGCCACACCACGGCGTCTATCACCCACGCAAAAACAAGCTGCGTGTGGTCTTTGATTGTGCTGCAGCATATGGTGGAACATCTCTGAACAAAGAACTTTTACAAGGCCCTGACTTGACAAACACACTCCTTGGCGCTCTTCTCCGCTTCCGCTTGGGCCCTGTCGCCTTCATGACAGACGTTGAAGGAATGTTTCATCAGGTGCGTGTGGCAAAAGAACATGCTGACTTCCTGCGCTTCCTCTGGTGGCCTGAAGGAGACATCACTAAAGACCCCTTGGAGCATCGAATGCTGGTGCACATCTTTGGTGCCGTATCCTCGCCCAGCTGTGCAACATTTGCATTGCAGAAAACTGCCCATGACCATCGTCATGAATACCCAAAGGATGTCACAAACACCATCATGCACAATTTTTATGTCGATGACTGTCTCAAGGCAGTCAACAGTACAGAGGAGGCACTCACGCTCATACACCAACTGAGTGAGTTGTGTGCAAAAGGAGGTTTCCACCTGAACAAGTGGATAAGCAATGACCGAAGAGTCCTCGCCGCTATCCCTGGAAAGGACAGAGCCAAGGAGGTGCAAACACTAGACCTGAGCAATGAACAGTTGCCAATGGAAAGAGCCCTTGGAGCTCAGTGGAATGTGGAAAATGACCAGTTCACTTTCAGTATAGCCATAAAGCCACACCAGTTAACAAGAAGGGGAATTCTTTCTGTTACCTGTTCTGTCTATGACCCCCTTGGATTCCTAGCCCCCATCACGCTTGTGGCAAAGCAGATCCTCCAAAGCTTATGTAAGATGAAACTGGGTTGGGATGAGAAAATCCCTGCTGACATAGCGCATACTTGGGAAAACTGGCATAGCACACTTCATCTTCTTGGCACACTTGGAGTTAACAGGAGCCTTATCCCACCAGGCTTTAGTCATGTCACAGGTGCACTGCTGCACCACTTCTGTGACGCTAGTGAGGTGGGTTATGGCGCTGTGTCCTACCTCCAACTCACCAATGAAAGAGGTGATGTACACGTGTCATTTACCTTTGGAAAAAGCAGAGTGGCACCTCTCAAGACCACAACCATCCCTAGAATGGAGCTCGCTGCGGCAGTATTGGCGGCACGCTTGGATCAGATGCTGAGAACAGAATTGCATTTGCCACTTTCAGACTCAATCTTTTGGTCAGACAGCACAACTGTGTTGCAATACATAGCCAACAGGACCAGAAGATTCAAGACCTATGTAGCAAATCGCCTCTCTCTAATCCACTCATTGACAAAGGTGGAGCAATGGAGACACATCCCATCCAAGCTGAACCCAGCCGACGCAGCCTCACGTGGATTGTCAGTTCAAGCCTTTCTCCAGTGCCGAACATGGTTCAGTGGTCCACCTTTCCTGCAAACCAGCACGAAGTGGCCGGAAGTAAAAGAGAATGAACATGACATCCCAGAGAATGACCCAGAACTGAAACAAGAAGTTTGCAGTCATGCCACAGCTGTCGTGCCACTGGAATCTAGCCCCACCTCAAAGTTGCTTGCCTACTTCTCAACATGGGCTGACTTAAAGCAAGCCGTTGCATGGATTCTAAGGGTAAAAGACACACTGAAACAAAACATTAATGAAAGAAAAAGGGCAAATGTGAACCAACCTGTTGGGCCTAAAATGAAAAAGGAAAAGACAAGCTATATGCTCACAGCAGATGACTTGGAGAAGGCGGAGCAAGCCATAGTTAAATATGTGCAAAGTCAACATTACTTGGAGGAAATTTCACTCGTGAATGAAGGCAAAAGTGTAAAGACAACAAGTTCATTGTACAGACTGGATCCCATAATGATGAACGGCATCCTAAGTGTAGGTGGTCGGCTGCACAGGTCTGCATTACCTGAGAAAGCGAAACACCCTGCTATATTGCCTAAAAACAGCCACATCTCTCAACTCATCCTCCGCTGTATACACGAGAAAGTTGGACATGGCGGGAGAAATCATATGCTCTCTACACTCCGCAGACAATTTTGGATACCCCATGCCAATGCACTGGCAAGAAAGATTATTGGGCAATGCATGACATGCCGCCGCTTACATAAAAAACCTGGACAACAAAAAATGTCTGACCTCCCATCTGAGCGACTTACCTTGGACCTCCCTCCCTTTTCTCATGTAGGAATGGATTACTTTGGCCCTATTGAAGTTAAAAGAGGAAGGAATCTCATAAAAAGATATGGCGTCATCTTCACATGCCTAACCTCCCGTGCCGTTCACCTCGAAGTAGCCCACTCACTAGATACAGATTCCTGTATCAATGCCATACGAAGATTCATCTGTAGGAGAGGACAAGTCACACACATAAAATCAGACAATGGAACAAATTTCATAAGTGCGAACCGTGAGCTAAAGCAAGCACTGCGAAATATAAACAAAGATAAGATACAAAATGTTCTAAGACAAGATGGAATTACATGGACCTTTAACCCACCACATGGAGCCCATCATGGTGGTGTCTGGGAACGCCTCGTGCAACAGGTAAAAAGAATTCTTTGCTCTGTCATGAAGCAGCAGTTGGTGGACGATGAAGCCTTGACTACAATCTTCTGTGAAGTTGAGGCTATGCTGAATGACAGACCAATAACCCCATCCAGCGATGACCCAAATGATCTTGAGGCATTGACACCAAATCATCTGCTGCTGTTAAAAGGGCAACCCATTCTCCCCCCTGGTCTATTTGAGAAGCATGCAACTTATGGTAGAAGGCGCTGGAAGCAAGTCCAGTACATAAGTGACTTATTCTGGAAAAGGTGGGCCAAAGAATACCTTCCCATAATGCAATGTCGCCAAAAATGGAACAGACCCAAACGAAGCTTCACAATAGGAGACCTGGTCCTGTTAGTAGATGAGTCTGCCCCTCGCAATTCATGGCCACTAGGGCGCATCACAGACACCACAAAAGACTCTAAGGGGTTTGTGAGAAAAGT
>CM059271.1:31294512-31302012 GCA_030347295.1 Setipinna tenuifilis
AGAACCCTGAGGCAGGACGTGTCTAATGTAATGGAACACTGGGGCAGGATTTGTAGGGTAATAGAACACTGGGGTAGGATGTGTCTAGGGCAATAGAACACTGGGGTAGGTTGTGTCTGGGGTAATAGAACACTGAGGATGTGTTGGGTGTAACAGAACAATGGCGTAGGATGTATTGATATAAAAGAAAACTGGGGCAGGATTTGTAGGGTAATAAAACACTGGTGCAGGATTTGTAGGGTAATAGAACACTGGGGTGGGGTATGTCTGGGGTAATAGAACACTGGGGTGGGGTATGTCTGGGGTAATAGAACACTGGTGTAGGATGTGTTGGAGTAATAGAACACTGGGGTAGAGTATGTCTGGGGTAGTAGAATACTGTGGTGGGGTATGTCTGGTAGTATGGGGCAGTATGCTAAGCATCTGAAAGGTAATGAATGCTGAGCGTTAGAGCAGCAGGTCTGCAGTGGGACTCTGGGTATGTCTGGGGTAATAGAACACTGGGGTGGAGTATGTCTGGGGTAATAGAACACTGGGGTGGAGTATGTCTGGGGTAATAGAACACTGGGGTGGGGTATGTCTGGGGTAATAGAACACTGGGGTGGGGTATGTCTGGTAGTATGTGTGTCTGCAGTGGGGCTCTTGGTCTCAGGCGTGTAGATGTGGTGTTGTGTCCACATGTGTGTCTCGGGCTGCAGCAGCTACAAGAGCTGACCATCTGCCCCAGCACACAGCACTGCTGCCCCCTTCTCCTTCTCTAGCACTAGCGAGCGTAATAGCACTAGCGTAGCGTAGCATAGCACTAGCGAGCGTAGCATAGCACTAGCGAGCATAGCATAGCACTAGCATAGCGTAGCATAGCACTAGCGTAGCGTAGCATAGCACTAGCGAGCGTAGCATAGCACTAGCATAGCACTAGCATAGCACTAGCATAGCGTAGCGGGGTGGCGTGCTGCCGTGTGCCCCCCAGTCATGACAGAGGTGGAGGTGATGATGGGGGGGGTGATGGTGATAGTGGGGGGGGGGTGATGGTGATGGCAGCAGGCCCATAATGTGTGTCTTTAAATGAGCTCTAACTGGAGATGGTGATGATGATGATGATGATGACGATGATGGTGATAGTGGGGGGTGATGGTGATAGTGAGGGGGTGATGTGATGGTGATGGTGTGTGTGTGTGTGGGGGGGTGATGTGATGGTGATGGGCGGGTGATGTGATGGTGATGGCAGCAGGCCCATAATGTGTGTCTTTAAATGAGCTCTAACTGGAGCACCAGGAGATGATGATGATGATGGTGATAGTGATGGTGATGATGATAGGGGGGGGGGGGGGGGTGATGTGATGGTGATGTTGGGGGGGGGTGATGTTCCATAATGTGTGTCTTTAAATGAGCTCTAACTGGAGCACCAGGAGATTAGCAACCTGCACTTAATGCCCAGCAGCTCCCACTCTGCTCTGGATGATGACATTAGAATAATTAAGGAATATTACACACACACACACGCAGGGCAGGAGGGGAGGGAGGGGTGTGTGTGTGTGTGTGTGTGTGTGTGTGTGTGTGTGTGTGTGTGTGTGTGAGTGAGTGTGATTGTGTGTGTGTGAGTGTGTGCGTATGTGCGTGCGTGCATATACGTACATGCAAGCCTGTCTGCGTGTGTGTGTCTGTGTTTGTGTGTGCGTGCGTGCTCGGTGTGTGTGTGCCTGTGTGTGTATGTGCGTGTGTGTGTGCATGTGTGTTTGTGTGTGTGTGTGTGTGCATGTGTGTGTGTGTGTGTGTGTGTGTGCGTGTGTGTGTGTGTGTATGTGTGTGTGCATGTGTGTGTGTGTGTGTGTGGTGTTGACCAGCACTGCTGCTCTATCCAGAGAGGCGCTGGAGTGTGTGTGTGTGTGTATATATATGTGTGTGTGTGTGTGTGTGTGTGTGTGTGTGCATGTGTGTGCGTGTGTGCATGTGTGTGTGTGTGTGTGTGTGTGGTGTTGACCAGCACTGCTGCTCCATCCAGAGAGGCGCTGGAGTGTGTGTGTGTGTATATATATATATTTGTGTGTGTGTGTGTGTGTGTGTGTGTGTGTGTGTGTGAGAGGCGCTGGAGTGTGAAACAATGAGGCCCCTCAGGACCCCCGTGTCATTTTTTACTCCTCCTCACAACACTCTCTTCCTCCATCTCTCTTCCTCTCTCTCTCCTTCTCTCTCTCTTTCTCCATCTCTCATCCTCTCTCTCTCTCTCTTCCTCCATCTCTCATCGTCTATCTCTCTCCCTCTCTCTCTCTCTCTCTCTTTGTCTTTTTCTCCATCTCTCATTATCTATTTCTCTCTCTCTCTCTCTCTTTCTCCATCTTTCATCGTCTCTCTCTCTCTCTCTCTTTCTCTTCTTCTCCATCTCTCATTGTCTATTTTTCCCTCTGTCTCTCTCTCTCTTCCTCCATCTCTCATCCTCTATTTCTCTCTCTTTCTCTTCTTCTCCATCTCTCATTGTCTGTTTCGTTCTCCCTCTCTCTTCCTCCATCGCTCATCCTCTATTTCTCTCTCTCTTTCTCTTCTTCTGCATCTTTCATTGTCTATTTCTCTCTCTCTCTTTTCTCTTCCTCCATCTCTCATCATCTATTTCTCTCTCTCTCTCGCTTTTCCTTTTTCTTTCTTCCTCCCTGTCCCTTTCTTCCTTATCTCTCTTCCTTTCCCATTTCCCCTCTTTCTCTCTCTATCTTTTTCTTCCTTCCCTCTTTCTCAGTCTTTGTCTTTTACGTCTCTTTTACCTCCATCCCTCCTTCTATCTCTTTCTTTTTAATACTGCCTCCACCCCTGCATCATTCCACCCCTCTCTTTCTTTTTACTCCCCACTCCATCCCTCCATCTCTCCATCCCTCCACCTCTTTACTCCCCGTCCATCCCTCCATCTCTCTCTTTTTACTCGCCCCTCCATCTCTCCATCCCTCCATCTCTCTCTCTTTCTGTGGTAATTCTGCTGTTGCAGCATACAGCACCAGTGCTAGCAACAGCAGCAGCAGTAGACACAACCGCTACACACACACACGCACGCACACACACACACACACACACACACACACACACACACACACACACAGCAGTAGACACAGCCGCGGCTAAGGCCTCAGAGGCGTGTTTAATTAGTTACTGAGAGTGAGCTGCCAGCCCAGCAGTGCTCACACACACACACACACACACACACACACACGTCTTCCCTTCCTGTTCCCTGCCGCACATCCCTACTTTTGCTCTGAACTTTGCTAATTATCAGGTAGGCAGTAATTTTGCTCCTGTCCCATGTGGCCCCTCAGAGAGAGAGAGAGAGTGTGTGTGTGTGTGTGTGTGTGTGTGTGTGTGTGTGTGTGTGTGTGAGAGAGTGTGTGTGTGTGGAAGTGCTCAGAGAGAGAGGGGCTGAGGAGGAGTGTGTGTGTGTGAGAGAGAGTGTGTGTGTGTGTGAGTGTGTATGTGTGTGTGTGTGTGTGTGTAAGTGCTCAGACAGAGAGGGGCTGAGGAGGAGGAACCGCCGTGTGTGTGTGTGTGTGTGTGTGTGTGTGTGTGGGTGTGTGGAAGTGCTCAGAGAGAAAGGGGCTGGTGAGAAGGAAGCGGCGTGTGTGTGTGTGTGTGTGTGTGTGTGTACAACAATGGAGGCAAAATAATGTCTGCATACAACTTGACACACACACACACACACACACAGACATACACACATACATGTGCACACACAGACGCAGACAGAGACACACACACACACACACACACACACACACACACACACACACTGATGGACACATGGCTCTACCCCTCCTCCTCACACCACACTTGCTTTTGTTCCCACACACACACACACACAAGGAGGGTAAAATGGCCGACTTTCTGCAACTTTCTAGTCTGAGTACTAGGTGGAGTGTGTTTGTTCTCCCTCACACACACACACGCACACAGACACATACACACACACACACACACACACACACACACACACACACATACACACACACACTGCGGTCAGGCTGAGACAGACACACACCCCTCACACAGACTGTGACTCCCGGACACACACATCACACACTCACTGCTAGGTCGAGAGAGCAGGTGTGTGTGGTGTGTGTACAGCAAGTGTGTGTGGCGTTGACATCCTGCAGTCGACATCTAGACGACCCAATCAAAATAAGGACGTACACAGGAAGGGAAAGGTGTGTGTCGTTTCCCAGAGGACTCTGTGTGTGTCTCAGTGCTTTTGGTGTGTGTGTGTGTGTCGTTTCCCTGAGGACTCTGTGTGTGTCTCAATGCTTTTGGTGTGTGTGTGTGTGTGTGTGTGTGTGTCTGTGTCTGTGTCTGTGTGTGTTGTTTCCCTGAGGACTCTGTGTGTGTTTCTGTGCTTTTGGTGTGTGTGTGATTTCCCTAAAGAGGCCATACTGCCTTGGTCATGGGTGGAGACAGATGTATCAGCACACACACAAGACTGGGTATCTCACCACACACACAAGAGTGTGTATCTCACCACACAGACAAGAATTTCTCACCACACACACAGACACACATGTGTGAGTGTGTCACAAGAGTGTGTGACACAGAGGAGTGCATATCTCACCACACACACAAGAATTTCTCATCACACACACAGACACGAGTGTGTAAGTGTGTCATCACACACAGAGGAGTGCATATCTCACCACACACACACACGAGTGTTTGTCTCAGCACACAGACAGTAGTGTGTGAGTGTGTCTAATTTCACACACAGAGGAGTGTGTGTGTCATGAGGGCAGTCCTGAGACTGGGGTGAGACGTGCCGGCTAGTGAGACTACTCACCTGAGCGGAACTATTAGTGAGATTAGGGCTGGTCTGGATTAGGGCCCGTCTGGATTAGGGCTGGTGTGGTGTGGGCCTGATCTAGACCATTAGAGCTGGTCTAGATCAGGGCTAGTGTGGATTAGGCCTGGTGTGGATTAGGGCTGGTGTGGATTAGAGCTGGTGTGGATTAGGGCTGGTCTAGATTAGGGCTAATGTGGATTAGGGCTGGTCTAGATTAGGGCTGGTGTGGATTAGGGCTAGTGTGGATTAGCAGGGTTAGTGTGGATTAGGGCTGGTGTGGATTAGGGCTGGTCTAGATCAGGCCTGGTGTGGATTAGGGCTAATGTGGATTAGAGCTGGTCTAGGGTTAGTCTGGATTAGGGCTGGTCTAGATCAGGGCTGGTCTAGATTAGGGCTAGTCTGGATTGATGACTTCTGGAGTTTGGGTCTGGCGCTGCCAGTTTGGAGTTGTGCTTTGATTTCTAGATGGCCTTTAAAGTTCACCGTGTCTGCCTAAAAAATCATATCAAAGAGCCCATTAACATTATCAAAGGCAAATGTGTGTGTGTGTGTGTGTGTGTGTGTGTGTGTGTGTGTCTCTTAGGAGCTTGAGGCAGACGTCTCCTGTGCGACATCTATCACACACACATCCGACTCATGGCTGCACAGCTTGTGTAGTCTCCATGGTGCCGCATACACACACACACACACACACACTTCCTCCCAACACACCATAAAAAGCAGCATCGTTTAAGAGCCCATAAAGATTTAAGCTACTCTTCTCACTAACTCCCCACAAAGCGAAGCGTGCTCCTGCCTCATGCTATTGTGTGTGTGTGTGTGTGTGTGTGTGTGTGGGCCTACTGTGAAGGAGAGAGTGCATGCTGATGTGTGTGTGTGAGGTTGTGTAATCCATCTCTGCAGGTCTGCTGTGTGTGTGTGTGTGTGTGTGTGTGTGTGTGTGTGTGTGTGTGTGTATGTGTTTGTGAATGCATGTGAGTGAGAGAGAGAGAGTTCATGCATGTAAGTGTGTTTGTTTGTCCAATTCATCTGTGCAGATCTGGTATGTGTGTGTGTATGTGCATGTGTGCATGTGTGTGTGTGTGTGTGTGAAGTGGGGCTAAGGCTTTTAATATGCATGGCTGAGAGCTTTGGGAAAAGAGAGAGAGAAAGGAAAGAGAGAGAGAAAGGAAAGAGAGAGAGGGAGGGAGAGAGAAAGAGAATAGCTCCTCCATGCTGCCTCTAATTGTCCCTCAGAGACCAATGGGATTGCAATCTAAGTGAAGTAGCAGCACCACTACACCTCTCCTCTCCTTTTTTCTCTCCCTCCATCTCCTTCTCTCCTTCTTTTGTCTATTCCTCTTTTTTCCCCTGTTCTTTTCTTCTTTCTATCCGTGTCTTATCTTTCTTTCATTCTCTCTCCTTTTCTTTCTCTTTCTCTCCCCTTCTCCTGGGGTTTGGATTGGTAAGGGGTGTGTGTGTGTGTGTGTGTGTGTGTGTGTGTGTGTGTGCTAGGGGGAGTGCTACAGTATTAAATTGGTCAGGAGTATGTATGTGTGTGTGTGTGTGTGTGTGTGTGTGTGTGTGTGTGTGTGTGTGTGTGTGTGTGTGTGTGTGCTAGGGGGAGTGATACAGTGTTAAATTGGTCAGGAGTGTGTGTGTGTGTGTGTGTGTGTGTGTGTGTGTGTGTGTGTGTGTGTGTGTGTGTGTGTGCTAGGGGGAGTGATACAGTGTTAAATTGGTCAGGAGTGTGTGTGTGTGTGTGTGTGTGTGTGTGTGTGTGTGTGTGTGTGTGTGTGTGTGTGTGCTAGGGGGAGTGATACAGTGTTAAATTCGTAAAGAGAGTGTGTGTGTGTGTGTGTGTGTGTGTGATTTGACTCTGTCTTTGTTTGGTGCCACTCGTCTTGTCTGATCTTGTCTCATTTTGTTTTTTCTCTACTCTTCTCCTGCCGTCTTCCTCTCCTCTCCTTCTCCCCTCTTCCTCTACTCCTCCTCTCCTCTCTCTCTCCTCTTCATCCCCTCTCCCTATCCTCCTCCTCTCCTCCCCTCCTTCTCTCCTCCCGTCTCCCGTCTCCCTCTCATCTCCCCCTCTCCTCCTCCTCTCCTCTCCCTCTCCTCTCCAGCTCCTCTCCCTATCCTCCTCCTCTCCATCCCCTCCTCCTCTCCTCTCTGAGAGGTGTGTGCCTGTATTAGCCTGGTTAAGCACTGGGGACCATAGAGGAGGGAAGGTGTGTGTGTGTGTGTGTGTGTTTGCGTGTGTGTGTGTGTGTGTGTGCGTGTGTGTGCACATGTATTATCCTGGTTAAGCGCTGGGGACCCTAGAGTAGGGAAGGTGTGTGTGTGTGTGTGTGTGTGTGTGTGTGTGTTTGCGTGTGTGTGTGTGTGTGTGTGCGTGTGTGTGTGCGTGTATTATCCTGGTTAAGCGCTGGGGACCCTAGAGTAGGGAAGGCGCTAGTCGTTAGAAATCTATTGTGACGCCACGGAGAGATGAATAAACGAGAGCATTATTTCCCCTCGTTCCCTCGCTCCTCTCGTTCGCTCCTGCGCGCGGCGGCGTGTTAGGCTCATCAAGCGAGGGCGACGGACAAGTGGAGACGCGGGGAAGTGGAGCGGGGCACACACACACACACACACACACACACACACACACACACACACACGCTGACGGCGTGGTGAAGTGTGTGTCTGTCGCTGGAGCTTAGGCAGGTAATGAAGAGGGC
>CM059271.1:31312012-31317012 GCA_030347295.1 Setipinna tenuifilis
TCTCATACCCCACACTACACTCTCATACCCCACACTACACTATACCCCACCCCACCATACCCCACACTATCTTACAGCTCTCTTTCATAAACATGAGCCTTCTACTGCACCGTCATACCCCACACTACACTCTTATACCCCACCCCACACTCTCATACCCCACACTATTATACCCCACACTATCTTAATGCCCCCTCTCATGCACATCAGCCTTCTACTGCACCATCACACCACACACTACACTCTCATACCCCACCCACACTCTCATACCCCACACTATCATACTGCCCCCTCTCATGCACACTATCATACTGCCCCCTCTCCTTCTGTCCTCCTCTTCTTCTGTCCTCTCCTCAACTTCTGCTGTCCTCCTCTCCTCCTCTCCTCTCCTCCTCTCCTCCCCTCCTCCTCTCCTCCCTGTCCCCCTGCCCTCTCCTCCTCCCCTCCTCCTCTCCTCCTGTCCTCTCCTGTACTCCTCCTGTCCTCCTGTCCTCCCCTCCTCCTCTCCTCCCCCCCTCTCCTCCTCCTCTCCTCCCTGCGTGGGCAAACAGTTGGTGCTTTATTTCTCCAGATGCTTCTCCATTCTTCTTCATCTCTCTTCCCATCACCCATCTCTCCACCCCCCTCCACCCATCTCTCTCTCTCTCTCTCCACCCCCTTCACCCCTCCATCTCTCTCTCTCTCTCTCTCTCTCTTCCTCTCTCTCTCTCTCTCTCTCTCTCTCACCATCACCCATCTCTCCACCCCCCTCCACCTCTCCCTCTCTCTTTCTCTCTCTCTCTCCCTCCCTCTCTCTCTCTTCCCATCACCTATCTCTCCACCCTTTTCCCCCTCTCCCTCTCTCTCTCTTTCTCTCCCTCTTTCTGCCATACTCATGCTTCACCTCTCTTTCTTTCTCTATTCCCCTTTATATCTCTATCTTAATCTCTCTCTTTTTTCTCCATCCCCTCTCCCTCTTTTTACTTCATTCCTCTCTCTCTCTCCCCTATCCCCCCCCCCTCTCTCTCTCCCAATATCCCACCTTCTCTCTCCCCATCTTTCTCCCTCCATTCCCCACCCCCATCTCTTTCCTTCCTTCTTTCTTTCTTTCTTTCTTTCTTTCTTTCTTTCTTTCCCCGCCCCCCCCCAGTCTGTGCTTGGGAGCCTGAGGGCAGAGAGCTGGACAACCTGGGCCGCCCACACACACACACACACACACACAAACACACACGCCCACACACACACACACACACACACCCACACACATGCCCACGCACACACACACACACACGCCCACGCCCACACACACACACACACACAAACACACATGCCCACGCACACACACACACACACACACACACACACACACTGGGAGCCTGAGGGCGGAGTGCTGGACAACCTGGGCCGCCTGGGCCTGCTGCACTCGGCTGAGCAGGGAGACTGAGACTGGCACGCTCGCATTCACAGGTGTGTGTGTGTGTGTGTGTGTTTGTGTGTGAGTGCGTGCATGTGTGTGTGTGTGTGTGTGTGTGTGTGTGTGTGTGTGTGTGTGTGTGTGTGTGTGTATTAGGAGGACTGGGCTCTGATGCGTGTAAACGCATGCTGGGCTTGCTCCAAGGCTTTGCTCGCTCCAGAAGTAACATCGCCTTCACCCTTCACAGCTCTCACACACACACACACACACACACACACTTTCTCTCTCTCCATCTCTCTCACTCTGCCCCCTTTCTCTCTGTCTCTTCCTATTTCTATTACTGTCTCCCTCTCTCCCTCTCATAAACACACACACACACACACACACACACACACACACACTTGCACACACACACACACACACACACTTGCACACACACAGAGCCGCCTTTCTACATGCCAGGCAGGGCTGCTGTGTTTGGCAGAAGCATAAATACAAATGTTATTCGCCCATTAACTAGGCTTACACACAAGCATGCGGAATAGAGACACAGGAGTCCCTCTCTGGAGAGTGTGTGTCCGCGATCACACACACACACACACGATCATAACTGGCCCTCTTCTTAACTGACACCTAGAATATGACCGTCTGTACCTGACCACCCAGAGTCATGAGCTGAGATGGAGTGTGCAGATGTACAGGGAGCTACTGAGCTACAGTGAGCTACAGTGATGATGTATAAACATTTATAAACATCGGCACACAGCACAGTCATTCTAGAGCACACACCACAGACATTCACACACCACAGTCATTCTAGAGCACAGAGCACAGACATTCTAGAGCACACACCACAGTCATTCTAGAACACGGAGCACAGTCATTCTAGAGCACAGTCATTCACACAGCACAGTCATTCTAGAGCTCAGAGCACAGTCATCCTGGAGATTCTCTAGTACCCTTTGCCTTCTAAAGACCTGAGTGAGAATACAAACACAATGGCCTTATCCACCCCCATAGAGCATGTCTGTCTGTTTGCCTGCCTGTCTGTCTGCATCCTGTCTGTCAGTCTGTCTGCCTGCCTGCCTGTCTGTCTGCCTGTCTGTCTGTCTGTTTGTCTGCCTGCCTGCCTGCCTGCCTGCCTGCCTGTCTGTCTGTCTGTCTGTCTGTCTGTCTGCCTGTCTGCCTGTCTGCCTGTCCTCTTCTTTCCTCTTCTCTCCTTCTCTCTCTACTCTTTTCTTCTCCTCTTCTCACCTATATTCTCCTCTCCACTCCTCCGTCCTCTCCTACTCTGTCCTCTCATCTCCTCTCTTCTCTCCTCTCCCTCTCTCCTCTCCCTTTCCTCCTCTCCTCTATACCCACCTATGTCCTTCTCTCCTCTCCACTCCTCTGTCCTCTCCTACCCTGTCCTCTCCTCTCCCTCTCCCCCTCTCCTCTCTTCTCTCCTCTCCCTCTCTCCCTCTCCTCCTCTACTCTATACCCACCTATGTCCTCCTCTCCACTCCTCCGTCCTCTCCTACTCTGTCCTCTCCTCTCCTGTCTTCTCTCCTCTCCCTTTCCTTCTCTCCTCTCCTCTACTCTATACCCACCTATGTCCTCCTCTCCTCTTACTCTCCTCTCCTGTGTCCTCTCTTTTCCTGACTGGTTGACCCACCTCAACAATCTCACTCCTCTACCCAGTGTGTCTATGCATGTGACAATAAACCATCCTTGTGTCCTGTGTCCTCCTCTCCACTTCCCACTCCTTTCCTCCACTATTCTCTTCTACATTCTCCCCTCCTCTTCTGCCCTTTCCTCCCCCTCCCTCCTTCCCCTCCTCTCCTCTGTATCTCTCTGTCTCTCTCTCTCTCCCTCCTCTCTCTCTCTCTCCCTCCTCTCTCTCTCTCTCTCTCCTCTCTCTCTCTCTCTCTCTCTCTCTCTCCCTCTCCCTCTCTCTCCTGAATAAAGGGCTGAAATGACACCATGTCCCTCCTGAGTCCCTGGCCGCTGCCCATAAATCTCCTCTGCGTGGCGCCGGTGCTGGCTGGCCACTGGGTCAAGATAAGGGCTCATACACACACACACACACACACACACACACACACACACACACACACACACACACACGCGGGCGTGCCGGCCGGTGCTGGCTGGCCACTGGGTCAAGATAAGCAGGCATGGCTCATACACGCACACACACACACACACACACATACACACACACACACACACACACACACACACATACACACACACACACACACACACACACACACACACACACATAAGCGGGCAGGGCCGCGGTGCTGCCGGGCCGCTCTGGGTTAAGATAAGAGCACAGCAGTGTTATTAAATGACCGTCCACAATCAATAGGCAGAGAGGGCTAATCAGGGGGCTTCAATAGGCAGAGAGGCCCGCTTGTGTGTGTGTGTGTGTGTGTGTGTGTGTGTGTGTGTGTGTGTGTGTGTGTGAGCTAATCAGGGGGCTTTAATTGCACTGGGGACCACATCTATTCAGGCCACTGAGCCGCCGGACACTCAAGGATCATGTCCCCCCTGCACCCCTCCCCTGCCCTCTCCGCTGCACTGCCCCCCTCCCTCCGTCCATCCTATCCGCACCTTTTCTCTCTATTTTCTCTCCTCTCTGTCACTTATTTCTTTTATTCTTCTCTTCTCTCCTCTCCTCTCTGCTTCACTCACTATCTATCTCTTCTTTCCCCTATTCCTCACCCCCACCTCCCTCTCTGCCTATCAGGTGCCCCCCCTCACCTAAATCAGAGGTATGAACACACAGTCAACACTACACCGACTAACATACAATTAACACTACAGCAGACTAGCATACAGTCAACACTACAGTAAACACTACAGCATACTAGCATACAGTCAACACTACAGTAAACACTACAGTCAACAGTGCAATGACTCACATACAGTCAACACTACAGCGACTAGCACACAGTTAACACTACAGCAGACTAGCATACAGTCAACAGTGCCATAGGGTGTGTGGTCAGGACATAATTCTCTCCGACAGTGTGTGTGTATGTGTGTGTGTGTGAGAGAGAGCAGTTCTATCAGAGACCAGAAAGAGAGCAGTTCTATCTCTTCATCCCTGGCTGTGTGTGTGTGTGTGTGTGTGAAAGAGAGACCAGTTCTATCCATTCCTCCCTGGCAATCAGAGTATGTGTGCGTGTGTGTATGTGTGTGTATGTGTGTGTATGTGTGTGTGTGTGTCTGAAAGAGAGACCAGTTCTAGCCACTCCTCCCTGGCAGTCAGTGTGTGTGTGTGTGTGTGTGTGTGTGTGTGTGTGTGTGTGTGTGTGTGTGTGTGTGTGTGTGTCAGCGAGAGCAGTTCTCTCCCTTCCTCCCCGGCGGTGTGACAGTGACGTGCGGTGATGGTGCTGGTGCTGTCTGAGGCGGTGATGGTGATGGTGATGGTGATGGTGGCGGTGATGGTGATGGTGTCGGTGTGGCGGTGATGGTGATGGTGTGGCGGTGATGGTGATGGTGTCGGTGTCGGTGCCGTCTGAGGCGGTGATGGTGTCGGTGTCGGTGCCGTCTGAGGCGGTGATGGTGTCGGTGTCGGTGCCGTCTGAGGCGGTGATGGTGTCGGTGCCGTCTGAGT
>CM059271.1:31337012-31339512 GCA_030347295.1 Setipinna tenuifilis
ACACGTCGCCACACACACAAGTGGAGGCCTGACACACACACACACCTTGCCACGGCGACACACACACCAGTGAAGGCCTGACACACACACACCTCGCCACGCACACAAATGGAGGCTTGACACACACACACGTGTCGCCACGCCGACACACACACCAGTGAAGGCCTGACACACACACCTCGCCACACACACAAGTGGAGCCCTGACACACACACCAGTGGAGGCTTGACACACACACACACACCTCACCACGCCGACACACACACAAGTGGAGGCCTGGAGTTCACAGGTTAAAGCAGGCAATGGAAAGGAACAAAGAAAAGGGGAGGATGACAGAGAAAGAGAGGGAGAGAAATAGAAAGAGAGACAGCGAGAGACTGAAAGAGAGGGAGAGATAGAGAGACACAGTGAGAGGTTGACAGAGAGGGAGAGAAATAGGTACAGAAGCGGGATTAAATGAAAGAAAAAAGGGGTTTGTGAAAGAAAAACAGACAAAATGCAAATAATGAGAAAGAGAGGGAGAGAGTATGAGAGACAATGATTGTGGGTGGGTGGGTGTGTGTTTGAGAGTGAGAGTATGTGTGTATGAATGAGAGTGTGTGTGTGTGTGTGAGGTGGCCCCTACAGTGGAGGGCTGAGTGAGTGTGTGTGTGTGTGTGTGTGTGTGTGTGAGGTGGCCCCTACAGTGGAGGGTTGAGTGTGTGTGTGTGTGTGTGTGTGTGTGTGTGTGTGTGTGTGTGTGTGTGTGTGTGTGTGTGTGTGTGTGTGCGAGGTGGCCCCTACAGTGGAGGGCTGAGTGTGTGTGTGTGTGTGTGTGTGTGTGTGTGTGTGTGTGTGTGTGTGTGTGTGTGTGTGTGTGAGAGAGGTGGCCCCTACAGTGGAGGGTTGAGTGTGTGTGTGTGTGTGTGTGTGTGTGTGTGTGTGTGTGTGTGTGTGGTGGCCCCAACAGTGGAGGGCTGAGTGAGTGTGTGTGTGTGTGTGTGTGTGTGTGTGTGAGGTGGCCCCTACAGTGGAGGGTTGAGTGTGTGTGTGTGGTGGCCCCAACAGTGGAGGGCTGAGTGTGTGTGTGTGTGTGTGTGTGTGTGTGTGTGTGTGAGGTGGCCCCAACAGGGGAGGGTTGAGTGTGTGTGTGTGTGTGTGTGTGTGTGTGTGTGTGTGTGTGTGTGTGTGTGTGTGTGTGAGGTGGCCCCTACAGTGGAGGGTTGAGTGTGTGTGTGTGGTGGCCCCAACAGTGGAGGGCTGAGTGAGTGTGTGTGTGTGTGTGTGTGTGTGTGTGTGTGTGTGTGTGTGAGGTGGCCCCTACAGTGGAGTGTTGCCTTCATTAATCTTCATGCCAGCTCCTTTAACTAGCCATGTAGAACCGCTCAATAGCAGCGCGCATAATAGCAGCAGCCCACTGCCAATTACCAGCTTAACACACTGCTCAGGCCTCTCTCTCTCTCACACACACACACACACACACACACACACACTGCTCAGGGCTAGCCCTCTCTCTCTCTCTCTCACACACACACACACACACACATACACACACACACACACACTGCTCAGAGCTAGCCCTCTCACACACACACACTGCTCAGAGCTAGCCCCCTCACACACACACACACACACACACACTGCTCAGAGCTAGCCCTCTCTCTCTTGCACACACACACACACCACACACACACACACACAGACACACACTGCTCAGAGCTAGCCCTCTCTCTCTCTCTCTCACACACACACACACACACACACACACACACACACACACACACACACACACACACACACACCACACACCAGAGCCAGAGCCATGGAGATGGAGGAGCTGGCCCTCTCTGGGACTAATGCATACCATTAAAACAAGAAAGCGGGGGAGAGAGACAAAAAAAGGTGTGTGTGTGTGTGAGTGTGTGTGTGTGAGAGAGACAGACAGAGAGAGGCCGAGTAAAAACGGCGATTAGCTTGACTATTCTCTGACACAAATGAAACCTTTGCGTTTTTCGTGCTGCTTTCGATGATCTGTTTGACCATCAGCTCGTCACCCCTTTTAGCACCGGGGCACCCCATTATTAAACACACACACTTACCTGTCATACACACACACACCATTATTAAGCCATACGCCAGCACACACACACACGTATCATGAACACACTACTAAAGCAATGTGTATTTTTGCCATGCCAGTGAAGCTCTACTGACTATGGTTGGGAATTGAGGACCGGTTCTGACTTAACATTGGTTCCAGATCACTAATTCCATGGGAATTGTATACCTCCGACATTTCTTCTTATCGATTCTCTTCCTGCACAACGGCTTAAAGGGACGACAGTCAGCAACGTCTGTTTTCTTCCGCGTTCTGTTTTGCCGTGGGGGGGGGGGGGGGGATCCCCTTTTCCACAGCCCACAGTTAGGCCTCCTTGCTTTAACATGAATGACACATCTAATTTTACCAATAAATTGGTCATAACATCTTTCATCGTTGTTGAGGGTTTTTTGGAAACATTTA
>CM059271.1:31344512-31354512 GCA_030347295.1 Setipinna tenuifilis
TGGCTTGGCTGATCACTTAGCACCGCGCCACGCCGCACCGCTCGCCCAGAGTGTGTGTGTGTGTGTGTGTGTGTGTGTGTGTGTGTGTGAGCCAAGGTCAAGCAGCACCTGTGTGGCCCGGCCGTGATCGTGATGGCGGTGGGTTTAAATGGCAGGGTAATGCCATTATTTTGCAAATGTCAGAACAGGGACGCTCCACTGGCCCATCAAGATGTATGGAACTATTCGTCTTGGCGGAAAAGCCCCAGTGTGGGATTTATAAGAAAGGGTGGGGGCAGGGGGGATGAGGGGCGGTGTGAGCGAGGGGAGGGCGTGGGGGTGGGACGGGTCACAGAGCGTGGAGACCTACTTACTTAAAGGCAGAATCTACACGTCCACATGCTGTAGGGTGGGTTCCTATTGGAGCTCAACAATCAAGTGTATTATGCCCCCAACCCTGAAGCAACACACACACACACCACACACACACACTCACACTCACACACGACCATATCTCTATATGCTGCTGTGGTGAAAGTGTCTGTGCTGTGCTGTAGTGAGAGTGGTGATGTCTCTGAAGCTCAGTGAGGGCATCTCTATTTCCTGTGCTGTGGTGTAGTCTACTGAGACAGTATGCTGTGGTGTGGTGTAGTCTACTGAGACAGTATGCTGTGCTGTGGTGTGGTGTAGTCTACTGAGACAGTATGCTGTGCTGTGGTGAGAGCATCTTTATATGCTGTGCAGTGGTGTACTGGGTGGTGGTGTCTCTATATGCTGTGGGCTGATGCCATGCAGACTGGGTGCTGTGGGCTGACAGTAGTCAGATGACATCAAGACTGGTGTCTCTATACGCTGTAGGCTGATGATATAGAGGCTGGGCACTGTAGGCTGATACCATGGAGGCTGGGGGCTGTGGGCTGACTGTGGGCTGATATCATGGAGGCTTGTGTCTCTATACGCTGTGGTGTACTGATGGCATGGAGACCGGGCGGTGGTGTCTGTACGCTGTAGGCTGATATTATGGAGACTGGCTGCTGTGGGCTGACGGTGGGCAGGTGCCATGGAGACTGGTGTGTCTATACGCTGTGGTGGGCAGATGCCATAGAGGCTGGGCAGTAGCGTCTCTCTATGCTGTAGGCTGATGCCATGCAGACTGGGCGGTGTGGGGTGATATCATGGAGGCTGGTGTCTCTATACACTGTGGGCTGATGCCATGGAGGCTGGGCACTGTGTGCTGAGAGTGGGGAGATGACATGGAGACTGGGTGGTGACTCTGTATGCTGAGCTGTGGTGTACTGGCGTCTCTGGTGTCTCTATACGCTGTGGGCTGATGCCATGGAGGCTGGGCGCTGTGTGCTGACTGTGGGGAGATGACATGGAGACTGGGTGGCGACTCTGTATGCTGAGCTGTGGTGTACTGGCGTCTCTGGTGTCTCTATACGCTGTGGTGGGCTGATGCCATAGAGACTGGGTGTGGTGGGCTGATGGTGAGCTGGTAGCATGGAGACTGGGTGCTGTGGGCTGATGGTGAGCTGGTAGCATGGAGACTGGGTGCTGTGGGCTGATATCATGGAGGCTGGTGTCTCTATACTGTGGGAAGATGACATAGAGACTGGGCAGTGGTGTCTCTATATGCGGAGCTGTGGTGTACTGGTGTCTGTAGGCTGATGCCATGCAGACTGGGTGCTGTGGGCTGGTGCTGTAGGCTGATGACATCAAGGCTGGGTGGTGGGATGGTGGTGTGTGGTGGTGTACTGGGTGGTGGTGTCTCTATACGCTGTGGGCTGATGCCATGCAGACTGGGCGTGGTGGGCTGATGGTGGGGAGGTGACATTAAGGCTGGGCGGGCGGGAGCTGGTGGCATGGAGACTGGTGTCTCTATACGCTGAGCTGTGGTGTACGGATGACATCAGGGCTGGGCGGTGGCGCCCCTGTCACAGAGGAGGTGAGAGGAGGACAGGAGAGGAACAGCAGAGTGTCCACGCTTTCTCCCATATCCGGCCCCATCGCTCACCTTTAACTCGGTTTGTACTAAAAGAATTAACATGGAGGGGATGGATCAATGTGTAAAGCTAACCTCGTTTGCAGCCCCTCATAGTCTCCCTGTGCTACCTACGCCCCACAACACCCCCCCCCCCCCCCACACTTTCCCCCCACCCATTAACAAGACGGACTGGCCACAGACAGCAAGGACAACAAACCGGATTTAAAAATAATAGATAATAGATTCCTCTCATTCCACAGGCAGCAAAAGGCCTTTGTTTGCATCTGCCGCTGACATGTATAGCATGCCTCATATTCAATCTTACACTGCCACTACCCAGAGCACACACACTACTTATTAAATAAATACAACGCATTTCCGCCACAGGTCTGCTGCTCATGTTCGTGTGTGTGTGTGTGTGTGTGTGTGCGTGCGTGCGTGCGTGCGCTTGTGTGTGTGTGTGTGTATGTGTGCATGTGCGTGTGTGTGCTCATGTGTGTGTGTGTGTGTGTGCTCGTGTGTGTGTGTGTGTGTGTTTGTGTGTACGTGCACTCGTGTGTGTGTGTGTGTGTGTGTGTGTGTATTTATAACACACATTAAATTACATGTGCTCCAGTTTCCAGAGAGAGCATGGACCTGGCTGACCTTGCTGTGTGTGATGGAGCGCATTATTGAGTGGGATTGCGCCGGATGCTTAACAGCTTTATGGATGAACCCACCTACATACCAGCTGCCTCCACACCCAGCCTGCCTGGGCCGGGACCGGATGTATTCCACACCAGAACCAATCTCCTCAACCACTGGTTCTACATACCTACTGGTTCTACACCCCCACTGGTTCTACACACCCACTGGTTCTACGCACCCACTGGTTCTACATATCTACTGGTTCTACAAACCCACTGGTTCTACACCCCCACTGGTTCTACACATCCACTGGTTCTACACACACACCTACATACCTACCGGTTCTACACACCCACTGGTTCTACACACACACTGGTTCTACATACCTACCGGTTCTACACCCCCACTGGTTCTACGCACCCACTGGTTCTACACCCCCACTGGTTCTACATATCTACTGGTTCTACATACCCACTGGTTCTACGCACCCACTGGTTTTACAAACTCAATGGTTCTACACACACACTGGTTCTACACACCCACTGGTTCTACATATCCACTGGTTCTACACACACACTGGTTCTACATACCTACCATACTAGGCTCGCTGCTCTGTGTGTGGCTGCTGTCAACTGTATTAACGCTAGTGTGCACCATGTGTGCTAAGGATTGTATTAACGCTAGGCTAATCTGCTCTATTAGGACTGTATTAACGCTAGGCTAAGCTGCTCTATGTGTGCTGTATTAACGCTAGGCTAATCTGCTCTATGAGGACTGTATTAGCGCTAGGCTAGGCAGGTCTATGTGTGTGCTGTATTAGCGCTAGGCTAAGACTGTATTAGCGCTACACTGCTGTATGTGTGGTCAGGGCTGTATTAACAGCTGGCTGGGCCGTTCTGTGGTATGGACAGATAAAAGCTGAGGACCACACATCACACATCACCTATCAGGCACCGTTATCACACCTCTCAGTGCGCCCCCCTCCACTCCACTGCGTGTGTCTGGGGCGACACCCCGTTTATTAGACTCGGGGCTGCAGCCCTTATTCCTCAAGCACAGATAATAGCTCACGCCTCCTGGGGTGATTCGGCTTCAGGAGTGTGTATGTGTGTATGTCTGTATGTGTGTGTGTGTCTGTAAAGTGTGTGTGTGTGTGTGTGTATGTCTGTATGTGTGTGTGTGTCTGTAAATGTGTCTCTGTGTGTGAGTGGGGTGTGTGTCTGTAGATGTCTCTGTGTGTGTGTATATGTCTGTATGTGTGTGTGTCCGTAGATGTGTGTGTGTGTGTGTGTGGTGTGGGGTGCAGGTTTAGGGGGGGGATCTACCCAGAGCCTCATCCCACAGCTGAATGACTTGAAGACCATGCTGTGCCATGCTGCGTTGTGCTGGAGTGGAGTGTGTGTGTGTGTGTGTGTGTGTGTGTGTGGTGCGGCGTGCTGGAGCCGGGCTTGCCTGGCGTCGTTAATGCACCCTGTTAATTTGATGGGACTCCCTCCAGCACCCACCCCCACACCCCCCCCCACCCCCCCTCCGGGGCCCACACCCCACACACACACACACACACACACACACACACACACACACCCTAGACACACACACACACACACCCTATAAAAAGCGTTTTGAGCGAAGCGGCGACGCTGACGTGCATTACAGGGGCAGAACAATAGTGGAATATAAACCAGATATGACACCCAAAGTGGCTGCTGATTTATAGGCCGGTGGAGTTTGGTACTGGTCTTCCATGTATATTAGTGCTACAAATCTGGCTCCATTTAGCAGGCAGATCCCCTGTACATACATCACCGGCTGCAGTGGCCAGCCAAGGTCAGCCGTCTGCGCATCAATCTCTGCCGCACAGGCTACTTCACACTGGAGCGCTTTTTGTAACTGTCGCTACGGTAATAGAATCTTTTTTTCCCCCGCGCTTCATCCCTTCCTTATCATGTGAAATATATATTCAACTTCTCCGCTCCTCTCCGCTCCTCTCCACTCCGCTCCTCTCCCCTCCTCTCCTCTCCTCTCATCCCCTCTCCTCCCCCCTCCTCTGCTCCTCTCCTCTCCTCTCCTCTCCTCTTCTCTCCTCTCTCTCCTCTCCGCTCCCATCCCATCCCCTCCTCTCCTCTCCTCTCCACTCTCTCTCCTCTCCTCTCTGCTCCTCTCCTCTCCTCTCCGCTCCTCTCTCTCCTCTCCGCTCCCATCCCATCCCATCCCCTCCTTTATCTTTAAAACATGCCTTGGACCTCATCCCTCTCCCCGGGATGGGCTGCCGCTGCAAGGATCATAGATTTTAACACTTTCATTTCTCTCTGCCGCTCGCTCGCACGCCATCGCTCTGCTGGCCTCCCGAAGGTGGGTTAACGCCGCCGAGCACACACACACACACACAGACACACCGCCCCCCCCCGACCCCCCCCCCCCCCCCCCCCCCGGACAGCATGGGAGGCGTCACGCCCGCCACCCCCACCGCCGCCGTTTCATTTGTCACTCCCATCACCACGCCACGCCGGGCCCGTTACCCGTTAGGCAAAATGACTGTTTCTATGCAGTATTATTCCATTTGTCTGGTGATTGTGCCGAGGTGCGTCGTGTACGTACTCACCTGTGAACTATAATAGCCCACAGAATGGACTAACACGTACGGAATGTCTGTATCCCCGTTGCCACGGTGTCACGCGGCAGACAAAGAGCCCGTGGTCGCTAGGAGGTTTATGTTTAAACAGAACGCACGGCCGCTGTCACGGCAACGTAAATAATCAGCCTGTCTGTGCTGCTGTTGCTGAGCTCCTGTCACATGTGGGATGGCACAGCCCAAACGTCACACCCCTGCCCCTCACACACACACACACACACACACACACACACACACACACAGCCCAAACGTCACGCCCCGGCTTTCGCTCTCATGCTGACTGCCAACACCAGTGTTACACTGAGCTGCGGCCCACTCACACACACACACACACACACACACACACACACACACACACACACACACACACACACACACGTCAGACACACACACACACACACCTTCAGTGCAGCACTGAGCATCTAATACACTATAGCCTGTGTGTGTCACACACACACTCCAATGTAGCATTGAGCTTCTATAACACTCTATAGCCTGTGTGTGTCACACACACACACACACACACACACACACACACACACACACACACACACACACACACACACCAGTGAGCATCTATTACACTCTATAGCCTGTGTGTGTCACACACACACACACACTCCAGTGCAGCATTGAGCTGCTATAACACTCTATAGCCTGTGTGTGTCACACACACACACACACACACACACCTCCAGCAGCATTGAGCATCTATTACACCCTATAACCTGTGTGTGTCACACACACACACACACACACACCTCAGTGCAGCATTGAGCATCCGTAATGTCACCGTAATGTCACACACACACACTCCAGGAGCAATGAGCATCTACTACACTCTATAGCCTGTGTGTGTCACACACACACACACACACACACACACACACACACACACACACACACACACACACACCAGTGAGCATCTATAACACTCTATAGCCTGTGTGTGTCACACACACACACACACACACACACACACACACACACACACACACACACACCAGTGAGCATCTATTACACTCTATAGCGTGTGTGTGTGTGTCAGACACACCTCAGTGCAGCATTCAGCATCTATATGGACGAGTTTATTATTAATTAAAATGCAGAACGTAATTAATGTTTCCTTTCCACTTTGGGGCAGTGACAGCATCGCAGGAAGGGACAAATTTAATTAGTCCCTCAGAACTTTGATGACTGCACTTCAGGATTTAGTTTTCTGCTGTGTCAATATTTGTGGTGCTGATTAGTCAGGCGAATATGCCTGAGTGTGTGTGTGTGTGTGTGTGTGTGCCTGAGTGCTTTATGAGACATAAATAATCAAATCAATCATTTGTCATGGGGCCCCTTCGTGCCGAGCCATTTAGCCAGAGAGACCCCGAGAAACATCGCTTTTAATTGATGAACTTGACCCACTTTTTCCTGATAAGAATTTTCATTTGCTCTATAAAAACAGCTCTGGATTGACATTAAATGACAGTGTGTGTGTGTGTGTCTGTGTGTGTGTGGTGTATGGTGTATGGTGTGTATAGTGTGTGTATGGTGTGTATGGTGTGTGTGTGTGTGTGTGTATATGGTGTTTGTGTGTATGTGTGTGTGTATGGTGCGTGTGTGTGTGTGTGTGTGTGTGTTATCAGGCCGAGAGTAAATAGGAGTAATTTATGCTGCTTCATTCTAAGCGTTGGGCAGTAAATCTCCAGCATGGCATGTGTTATGACACAACGCTGATGAGGAGCCGGGCACACGGACAACACACACACACACACACACACACACACACACTCACACAGACACACACACTCACTCACACACTCTCTCTCTCTCTCTCTCTCACACACACACACTCACACACACACACAAACGCACTCTCACACACACACATCCATACACACGCATACACACGCATACACACACACACACACACACACACACACACACACACACACACACACACACACTCACACTCACACACAGAGCAGCTTGGCGGTGTATGTATGGATGTGTGTATGGATGTGTGTGTGTGTGTGTGTGTGCAGGCTTTGTGTAGAGGACAGTGACAAAGCAGCTAAGAGCAGCACAGCTCCAGTCATAGACATGCTATTACAGAGCTCTGATAAAGGACCACACACACACACACACACACACACACACACACACACACACACACACACACACACACACACACACACACCGGTTATAGCTACAATCCAGCCTAGCAACACACCATCTTCACGCAACACATCATCTTCACACACCATCTTCACACACACTTAAGACAAACCACCTTCACACAACATACCACCTTCACACACACTAGACACACACTCAGGACAAGCCACTTTCACACACCACCTTCACACAACATACCACCTTCACACACACTCAAGACAAGCCACTTTCACACAACACCTTCACACACACTAGACACACACTCAGGACAAGCCACTTTCACACACCACCTTCACACAACATACCACCTTCACACACACTCAAGACAAGCCACTTTCACACAACACCTTCACACACACTAGACACACACTCAGGACAAGCCACTTTCACACACTAAACCATCTTCACACACACTCAAGACAACCCACTTTCACACACCACCTTCACATACCACCTTCACACACACTCAAGACGAGCCACTTTCACACACCACCTTCACACACACTAGACACACACTCAAGACAAGCCACTTTCACACAACACCTTCACACACACTCAAGACATTTTCACATAGGGGTGTACTCACTTTTGTTGCCAGTGGGTTAGACATTAATGGTTGTGTGTTGAGTTATTTTGAGGGAACAGCAAATTTGCACTGTTATATAAGCTGTACACTGCCTACTTTACGTTGTAGAAAAGTATTATATCTTTAGACTTCTCCCATGGAAAGATATAATAAATAAAGTACAAAAATATTAGGGGTGTACTCACTTTTGTGGCATACTGTACACATACATACATACATACACATACATACATACATACATACATACATACATACATACATACATGCATACATGCATACACACACATACATACATACTGTATATACATACATACATGCATACACACACACACACACACACACACACACACACGCACATACATACAGCTGAGAGTATATATCACATGGTGTCCATAGCAAAGCTAAGGTATACTGCATGTTGTAGCAGTCATACAGTCAGTGAGGTTCAGCACACATCCCTGCTATAGTCAGCTGCTATGTAACCCATTGTACTAGTAATACAAGGAATAAAATTCAGTGTGTGTGTGTGTGTGTGTGTGTGTAACACTGCTAGAGAGCTGAGAGCAGCCTTGACTGTACAGTCTGACAGCAGCAGGGAGGAATGACCTGCGATGTACACCACTTCTTCAGGCAGTGTGTGTGTGTGTGTGTGTGTGTGTGTGTGTGTGTGTGTGTGTGTGTGTGTGTGTGTGTGTGTGTGTGTGTGTGTGTGTGTTAGACACTGCTCATTCAGGCATCTGGGATGTTTCAGTGTGCTACTGAAGTAGACATGGTGCCCTGCAGAGGGTGGGACGGGTTACGTGTGTGTGTGTGTGTGTGTGTGTGTGTGTGTGTGTGTGTGTGTGTGTGTGTTTTGTTCATAGATGATAGCCTGTGTGTGGTTGTATGGTTCTCCTCTCTCCCAGGCCTCCCTAGACATCCCAACCAGCAGAAACTCATTTCAGGGAGGTCAACAACACCCCACCCCCCACCCCCCCACAAAAATTGTCAAAACCTGAATAGCCTAGTGAGAGAGACAGAGGTCGTCTATTACGACTGCAAAAACACTACATGGGACTGTCACTCTCACTCTCCCTCACTCCGCCTGTCCCCCTGTCACTGGCCGCATCTGTCACTTGTCCTAGTTAGCCAAAGACATTTTGCACGAGTTGCCGGAGATTTTGTATTACTTGTGGCCGTCCGGGAGTCGTTTTCCAAACGCAGGAGGTGGCGGGAGACTTGGCATGGCTGCATCCCGGCACAGAGCTGACATTCCTGTCAGAGGCGGACATCCCGGGTTCAGACAGTAGGAGTCCTGCCATATATTTGTTCCAGCCGATTCACTAAACCAGCTGATCCCAATTAGCACACGTCTTCAGCCAGGTAGATGAGCTAGTTAGTGAGCTCACCTGTGTTAGGAGCACAGGCAGAAGGAGTACCTGGCGCACACACACACACACACACACACACACACACACACACACACACACACACACACACACACACACACACACACACACACACACACACACACCTGTGTTAGGAGCACAGGCAGAAGGAATATATGGCAGGACTTTACTTTCTCAGCACTATCAAGCTGCAACAAATGCTGCCTAGTGTTTTTTTCCTGCCAAACTGTTGAAGCACTTTGAGCAACATCTTGTAAATACAGTATTATTGTTATTATTATTATTATTATTATAACTCTGTTTCCCGATCAGTCTCTCCAGCCACCTCAGAGATGTCACTGGCCAGCAGACAGAGGGCTGGGATCAGCACAGAGTTGTGAAGTCCAACCCGGTGGACCCGAATATTTCAGGTCCACCGGGTTGGACTTCATTAATTCATATAACCCATTAAACCAACATGGTGTTCGTGCCTCCAGCCCGTCCAACATGGTAGACCGATGTACAGGATGTTACAGTCTTCTCGGTGTGCCTGTGTTCCTTTCTGCAACTGAGCCAACATGGTGGACCATGGTGCACATTATATGTGTGGTCATGTGTTCACATATTCAGTTGAGCCAACATGGTGGACCAGGGTG
>CM059271.1:31362012-31374512 GCA_030347295.1 Setipinna tenuifilis
ATCACACAACCTGTCACTCATCAAAGACGCCCATCACTCAACACAAACAACACTAAAGACCTGATGACAGACTTCAGGAAGATCAAAGCTGACCATCAACCTGTCATCACAAATGGAGTCTGCGCATAGTTTTAAACTTCTTGGGCTTCATGTCTCTGCCTTCCTCCAGACACAGCAATGCCTGCACTTCCTCCGTGTCCTCAGAAAACACAATCTAAACCTGATGTTGAAGTTTTACAGCTCGTCCATAGAGACCCCTTACCTGTGTGGATCCCACCTGTACTGGTTGAGTATATATTATAGTATCATACAGGAAGTATGATACTATACTGTATTACTAGTATTTATTATTATAGTATTATATTACTGGTATTTTTATTATAGTGTCATATTACTAGTACAGTATCTAGAGTAAAGTATATTATAGTATCATATTACTGGTGTTTATTACTATAGTATCTTACTACTAGTAGAGTATCTAGAGTAGAGTATATTATAGTATCATATCACTAGTAGAGTATCTAGAGTAGAGTATATTATAGTATCATATTACTGGTGTTTATTACTATAGTATCTTACTACTAGTAGAGTATCTAGAGTAGAGTATATTATAGTATCATATTACTAGTAGAGTATCTAGAGTAGAGTATATTATAGTATCATTACTAGTAGAGTATCTAGAGTAGAGTATATTATAGTATCATTACTAGTAGAGTATCTAGAGTAGAGTATATTATAGTATCATTACTATAGAGTATCTAGAGTAGAGTATATTATAGTATCATTACTATAGAGTATCTAGAGTAGAGTATATTATAGTATCATTACTAGTAGAGTATCTAGAGTAGAGTATATTATAGTATCATATTACTAGTAGAGTATCTAGAGTAGAGTATATTATAGTATCATTACTATAGAGTATCTAGAGTAGAGTATATTATAGTATCATATCACTAGTATCTAGAGTAGAGTATATTATAGTATCATATTACTAGTAGAGTATCTAGAGTAGAGTATATTATAGTATCATATTACTAGTATCTAGAGTAGAGTATATTATAGTATCATATTACTAGTATCTAGAGTAGAGTATATTATAGTATCATATTACTAGTAGAGTATATTATAGTATTATATTACTAGTATCTAGAGTAGAGTATATTATAGTATCATATTACTAATGTTTACATTCAGTAGAACATCTGTCACTCAGCACTTCATCCACTTGGCACTGTATGTTGTTGTCAGTCGCTGTTGTATAAGAGTCTCACTTGTTCTGTATGATGATGTGTGTCCCTGGTGTGTGTGTGTTCCTGGTGTGTGTGTGTTCCTGGTGTGTGTGTGTCTTTGGTGCCTGTGTCCCTCCTGTGTGTGTGTGTCTTTTTAATTCCTCTGGATTAAGCAGCTGTCATTTCATTATGTCTTGTATACAGTGACATCTAATCTAATGTAATCTAATCTCTAGTCTACACATACAGTTGTCTGCTGCTGATACTTGCCAGGATATTCCTTTTAAAATTGAATTTTATTTTTTTTAGCTTTTTAATTATTTAAATGTTAATGTACTTAAAAACATGTGTTTCTTAGGTGTTCACATAAGATAGCTGTAGCATGGCCCAAAACACACACACACAACTAGTCACACACACACACACAAAGACCACCCCCACCACCACACCCAGAGACCTTTAAGACACAGGCAGAGGGTAAAGCATGTGTATGATTGAGAGGTGAGAGAGGTGTAGAGCCTGATCCATGACTGAGTGGCTGTTCCCAGGAGCTCAGGAGTATCCCAGCATGCACTGCAACCAGGCCCCTCCCCCTCCCCCGCCCCCCTGGCCACCTGTGGTGAGTGCATGTGCTCATGGTGGGCTGCTAACCACATAAGCAACACACACACACACACACACACACACACACACACACACACATTGCACTCATATGGATCATTACGTCCTCCACCGTCACAGCAGGGCTGGGTTCGAGTGGAGGCAATAGCACATCAATTACCCTACTAGGATTAAAGTCATTATTATAACGTTACTGCCACATAACACTCCACGCTGACATCATTACAATCATCATTCTAATTTTTTTCCAACGTTACTGCCACATGCTGACATAATTAAAATGATTAAAATGATTATTGTAACATTACTACCAGATCGTTATTCTAACGTTACTGCCACACAACACTCCAAACTGACATGATTAAAATAATTATTGTAAAGTTACTGCCAGATGATTATTCTAACATTACTGCCCCATAACACGGCATGACTGGCTGGACTTAGAGTGGCATGGTGTGATAGTGGTGCGCTACTTAGTTTTGTTAGTTTGTTAATTTGTGTATTTCTGTTAGTTTGTTAATTTGTGTATTTGTGTTAGTTTGTTAATTTGTGTATTTGTGTTAGTTTGTTAATTTGTGTATTTCTGTTAGTTTGTTAATTTGTGTTAGTTTGTTAATTTGTGAATTTCAGAGCAATCACGCTAATTGATGTCCCCTCCCTCACACAGTTCACTCTTCATTACTACTAATGAGTCTTTAATGGGGGGTCAGAGGCAGACCTGGGGAGGTGTGTGTGTGTGTGTGGGGGGGAGGTGTGTGTGTGTGGTAGGGGGTGTCGAGGACAGGGGGGTAGGTTGTTTTTGTTTACGCTCTGCTGTGTGGGGCGGTCGAGACACCATCGTTGCCCTGGGATCCAGGACAAAGAGTCCACACACTCAGCCACCCGCCCCAACCCCCGCCCCCCCAAATATCCACACACACACACACACACACACTCCACAGCCCACTCAGGCCCCCCACTCATGCCCACACACACATACACACACACACACACACACACACAGATACACACACACTGCACAGCCACTCAGACCCCGTATCCCAGAACGACCACCCACACACACACACACACACACACACACACACACACACACACACCTGGTCACACAGGAACACACTTTGTGTCAAAACCACGAGACTGTGTGTGTGTGTGTGTGTGTGTGTGTGTGTTTACTTCCGTGCAGTATTCATCCAGGTGTTTATCTCAGTGGTTTTGTTTCTGTAAAACCATTTATGAAACAACAACAGCAGCCAGCCAGGAGTCAACAAGAGCAGCCAACCAGCAAGTGTGTGTGTGTGTGTGTGTATGTGTGTGTGTGTGTGTGTGTGTGTGTGGCGAATAGGTGTGATTTTTGCTCATGGAGGGTCCACAGGATGTGGGGGTGTGTGTGTGTGTGCAAGTGAAGTGAGAGTGGCGATGTCTGCTCAGCTCATGACACACACTCATCATGACCAAGGGCACAGGGATCATGCCTGTGTGTGTGTGTGTGTGTGTGTGTCTCCAACACAATGCCTCACTATCTCCCCGCTGGGCTCAGTGCAAGGCACACAAAAGCCCAGATTCAGCTGTTTATGAATGCTCCCACCGCACACACACACACACAAACGCTCACACACACACACACACACACACACACACACACACACACATACTCACCCACACACACACACACATACTCACCCACCCACACACACAAACACCCAGCCACACACACACACACACACACACACACACACACACCACTCCATTCAGCCCGTGCCTGCCTGCCTCTCCCCTCTTGCTCGCCCGTCTCCTCTCCTCTTCTTTTCTCTCTTCTTTTCTTCTCTTCTCTTCTCGCATGCCCCGTCCCGTCTGCCAGCCTGTCAAGGTCAAGACAACACACACACACACACACACACACACACACACACACACACACACTGCTGTCGTCTTTAGAAAGCCGTGAGCGCCTGCCTGCCCAATTACCTGCGATGCCTCTTCTCTTCTCTTCTCTTCTCTTTTCTTCTCCTCTCCTCTCCTCTCCTCCAAAGAGGGGCTCAGGGTGACCTCCCCCCTCAAACACACCCAGATGTAATCACATCGCGGCAGCAAGAGAGCGGCATTGAAATGAAACTGTAAGATAGAAATGGGGAGCAAAATCACATTAGTCTCTAGTTTCTGATGCGTTTTTGTTTTCAATCTGAACTATGACTGTCTTAGCCTTCTGCAGAATTAAATGACATATTTCCATTCAGAAAGCATGTGGCATGCTCGCCCAGATAACTCGCACAAATTTGTAATGCTGCTTGTGGAGTCAGCCAGAGGTGGGTCACAAATGCTATATGTTTACACACACACACACACCACACACACCACACACACACACACACACACACACACACATACACACACACCATACCAACACCTCATATCTGTGTGACCTCAGTGGAACGACATTTGAAAACACACACGCCCAGAGTGTGTTCCTCGTAGTGCGGTCCGCGGGCCATGTGTGCCCTTTCGCCTGTTTGTGTGTGTGTGTGTGCGCCCTTTCGCCTGTCCCCCTCCGAAATGTCACGGGGGTCTGTGGACGCTGGCGCCCCGTGTGGGGCGCGTGACCCCGGGGGCACGGTAAATACGACGGCGTGTTTTTAATCTGGACACGACACGGGAGGGAGGGAGGGCGCTGGCCCTCAGCTGCTTCAGGTGGCAGCACAGGTTTATTTTATTGCAGTGCGGAGACACAGCACAGTACAGCACACACACACCACAGCACACACACACCACAGCACACACACACCACAGTAACAGTACAGCACACACCACAGGAACAGCACAGCACACACCACAGGAATACTAAACCTTTAGGTACTGTAGCGCTTTGTCCATGTTTCACCATGTTAGTATATTTTATTGTACTGCGGAGGCACAGTACAGCACACACACACCACAGTAACAGCACACACACACCACAGTAACAGCACACATACACCACAGTACAGCACACACACACCACAGTAACAGCACACACACACCACAGTAACAGCACACACACACCACAGTAACAGTACAGCACACACACCACAGGCACAGTACAGCACACACACACCACAGTACAGCACACACACACCACAGTAACAGCACACACACACCACAGTAACAGCGCACACACACACCACAGTAACAGCACACACACACCACAGTAACAGTACAGCACACACACACCACAGTACAGTACAGCACACACACACCACAGTAACAGCACACACACATCACAGTAACAGCACAGCACACACACACCACAGTACAGCACACACACACCACAGTACAGCACACACACACCACAGTAACAGCACACACACACCACAGTAACAGCACAGCACACACACACCACAGTAACAGCACACACACACCACAGTAAAGCACACACACACCACAGTAACAGCACACACACACCACAGCACACACACACACACACTACAGCACAGCACACACCACAGTACAGCGCACACACACCACAGTACAGCACAGCACACACCACAGTACAGCACAGCACACACCACAGTAACAGCACACACACACCACAGTAACAGCACAGCACACACACACTACAGCACACACACACTACAGCACACACACACCACAGTACAGCACAGCACACACACACCACAGTACAGCACACACACACACCACAGTACAGCACACACACACCACAGTAACAGTACAGCACACACCACAGTACAGCACACACACACCACAGTAACAGCACACACACACCACAGTACAGCACACACACACCACAGTACAGCACACACACACCACAGTAACAGCACACACACACCACAGTACAGCACACACACACCACAGTACAGCACAGCACACACCACAGTAACAGCACACACACACCACAGTACAGCACACACACACCACAGTAACAGCACACACACACCACAGTACAGCACAGCACACACCACAGTACAGCACACACACACCACAGTACAGCACACACACACCACAGTAACAGCACACCACACACACACCACAGTACAGCACACACACACACCACAGTAACAGCACACACACACACACCACAGTAACAGCACACACACACACCACAGTACAGCACACACACACCACAGTACAGCACAGCACACACCACAGTACAGTACAGTACACACCACAGCACACACACACACACCACAGTACAGCACACACACACCACAGTACAGCACACACACACCACAGTAACAGCACACACACACCACAGTAACAGCACACACACACCACAGTACAGTACACACACACCACAGTAACAGCACACACACACCACAGTAACAGCACACACACACCACAGTACAGCACAGCACACACCACAGTAACAGCACACACACACCACAGTACAGCACACACACACCACAGTAACAGCACACACACACCACGGTACAGCACACACACACCACAGTACAGCACACACACACCACAGTACAGCACAGCACACACACACCACAGCACAGTACAGTACAGCACACACCACAGTAACAGCACAGCACACACACACCACAGTAACAGCACACACACACCACAGTACAGCACACACCACAGCACAGCACACACACACCACAGCACAGCACACACACACCACAGTAACAGTACAGCACACACACACCACAGTAACAGCACACACACACCACAGCACAGCACACACACACCACAGCACAGCACACACACACCACAGTAACAGCACAGCACACACACACCACAGTACAGCACAGCACACACACACCACAGCACAGTACAGTACAGCACACACCACAGTAACAGCACAGCACACACACACCACAATAACAGCACACACACACCACAGTACAGCACAGCACAGCACACACCACAGTACAGTGCAGCACACACCACAGTAACAGCACAGCACACACACACTACAGCACAGTACAGCACACACACACCACAGCACAGCACACACACACTACAGCACAGCACAGCACAGCACAGCACAGTACAGCACACACACACCACAGTACAGCACACACCACAGTACAGCACACACACCACAGTACAGTACAGCACACACCACAGTAACAGCACACACACACCACAGTAACAGCACACACACACCACAGTAACAGCACAGCACACACACACTACAGCACACACACACCACAGTACAGCACAGCACACACACACCACAGTACAGCACACACACACACCACAGTACAGCACACATCACAGTAACAGCACACACACACCACAGTACAGCACACACACACCACAGTACAGCACACACACACACCACAGTACAGCACACATCACAGTAACAGCACACACACACCACAGCACAGCACACACACACCACAGTAACAGCACACATCACAGTAACAGCACAGCACACACACACCACAGTACAGCACAGCACACACCACAGCACAGCACACACACACCACAGTAACAGCACACATCACAGTAACAGCACACACACACCACAGTACAGCACACACACACCACAGTACAGCACACACACATCACAGTAACAGCACACACACACCACAGTACAGCACACACACACCACAGCACAGCACACACACACCACAGTAACAGCACACACACACCACAGTACAGCACACACACACCACAGTACAGTACAGCACACACCACAGTAACAGCACACACACACCACAGTAACAGCACAGCACACACCACAGAACAGCACACACACACCACAGAACAGCACACACACACCACAGTAACAGCACAGCACACACCACAGTAACAGCACACACACACCACAGTACAGCACACACACACCACAGTACAGCACACACACACCACAGCACAGCACACACACACCACAGTACAGTACAGCACACACCACAGTAACAGCACAGCACACACACACTACAGCACAGTACAGCACACACACACCACAGTACAGCACACATCACAGTAACAGCACACACACACCACAGAACAGCACAGCACACACCACAGTACAGCACAGCACACACCACAGTAACAGCACACACACACCACAGTACAGCACAGCACACACCACAGTAACAGCACACACACACACACTACAGCACACACACACCACAGTAACAGCACACACACACACACTACAGCACACACACACCACAGTACAGCACACATCACAGTAACAGCACACACACACCACAGTAACAGCACACACACACCACAGTAACAGCACAGCACAGCACACACACACCACAGTACAGCACAGCACACACCACAGTAACAGCACAGCACAGCACACACACACCACAGTACAGCACAGCACACACCACAGTAACAGCACACACACACCACAGTAACAGCACAGCACACACCACAGTACAGCACACACACACCACAGTAACAGCACACACACACCACAGTAACAGCACAGCACACACCACAGGAATACTCAATGCAAAAGCAATGGCTGACCCTTTGGGTAGCGCTTTGTCCATGGTACCATGTTAGCATGTGCTGTGGGCAGATCTGGGGTTGGTCAGTCGAACACGTTTCTGAAAGGAGAGCTAATGTTGCGATGCTCTCCTGCCGTGAGATTAGTGGTGTGTGAGTGTGTAAGCACAGGGGAACCACAGCAGTGGTGTGTGTGTGTGAGTGTGTGTGTGTGAGTGTGTAAACGTGTTCACTTCCAGGGGGAACCACAGCAGTGGTGTGTGTGTGTGAGTGTGTGTGAGTGTGTGTAAACATGTGTTCACTTCCAGGTGAAACCACAGTAGTGGTGTGTGTGTGAGTGTGTGTGTGTGAGTGTGTAAACATGTGTTCACTTCCAGGTGAAACCACAGTAGTGGTGTGTGTGTGTGTGTAAGTGTGTCCACGTCTAAATCGTTTTGGAAAGGCCGCTGTGGCCCTGTCTTCCTCATGCGTCCAGACTGTGGGTGTTTGGCTGGTGTTGGGTCGATGTCTGTGATGTGCTGGTGGTTGTGGGGGTGGGGGGGGAGAGGAAAAGAGAGAAGAGGAGAGAGGGATGGAGAGGAGAGGAGAGAAGAGGAGAGGAGAGCGGGTGTTTGGCTGGTGTTGGTGAGGGATGGAGAGGAGAGGAGAGGAGAGGAGAGGGATGGAGAGTAGAGAAAAGGAGAGGGGGTGTTTGGCTGGTGTTGGTCTGATGTGTGTGATGTGCTGGTGGTGCTGGGGGATGGAGAGGAGAGGAGAGGAGAGAAGAGAGGGCCTAATGTGGAGGTGGGTTGGGGGGATGGAGAGGAGAGGAGAGAGGGGGAGGAGAGGAGAGGAGAGGAGAGAAGAGAAGAGGGCCTAATGTGGAGGTCGGTTGGGGGGATGGAGAGGAGAGGAGAGGAGAGAAGAGAGGGGGAGGAGAGGAGAGGAGAGAAGAGGAGAGAAGAGGGCCTAATGTTTACTCATTAACTCAGAGGACAGACAGTGCAGCGGGAATAACGGCTCCAAGGGGAACGCTCTGCTAGCCGAGTCTCCTTGATAAGTTTGCATTTCAAAAGACCTTGGTCCAGTCCATTAGGGGGGCTAGGAAAACAAGATGTTCCTCTGCAGTCGGGCTAATTAGCTTTTTTTGAGGGAGAGCAGTCCATATTCTTAAATTGCTGTGGGGATCCAGATGTGGAAGTAGGCTAATGATGGAGCAGCTAACAAAGAATAATGGGATCCCTTCTTCAGCTTCCTGGAAGTCACCTTCCCTCAGCTAGTCAGACACCACGCACCTCCGTCCACCCCTCGCCCCCCCCCACACACACACACACACACACACACTCACACAAACTCACACTTCAGCATGTCTGATTGATTTGATGCTTTGTGTTTTGGTTTTGCTATTTTTAATTCCACTGGGAAGCGTGGCAATGCCCACAACCACAATACGGAACAACAAAACAACAAAACAAAAGAAAAAAATAAATTAGCAACATGAAGGAGAAACAGAACAGAAAAATAGGAAGAATAATTAAATGAAATAAAATATCTGGGACTGAGTGCCGTAGAGGATCTCAAATCTATTGTTCTGCACGATTGTGAACTGATGGTGGGTGTACCAGATAGAGGAGGCTGTGTTACAGTAACAGGAGTGTGTGTGTGTGTGTGTGTGTGTGTATGTGTGTGTGTATAAGGCTGCATTAACATGAGTGTTAAGGAGTGTGTTTGCATGTGTGTGTGTGTGTGTATGGGGCTGCATTAACATGAGTGTTAAGGAGTCTGTTTGCGTGCGTGTGTGTGTGTGTGTATGGGGCTGCATTAACATGAGTGTTAAGGAGTGTGTTTGCGTGTGTGTGTGTGTGTGTCAGCATGGGGCTGCGTTAACAGGAGTTTTAAGGAGTGTGTTTGCATGTGTGTATGGGGCTGCATTAACATGAGTGTGAAGGAGTGTGTGTGTGTGTGTCTGTGTGTGTGTGTGTGTATAGGGCTGCGTTAACATGATTAGCAATGCTAATCCCCACATTCTGACAAACAGGGGCGGACAGAGGACAGCGGTGCGCTAATGGACCTGTGTGTGTGTGTGTGTGTGTGTGTGTGTGTGTGTGTATGTGTGAGAGTGTGGGTGCATCTATGTGTGTGTGTGTGAGTGTGTGTGTGTGAGTGCGTGTGTGAGTGTGAGTGCATCTATGTGTGTGTGTGTGTGCGTGTGTGTGTGAGTGAATGTATGTGCATGTGTGTGTGTGCGTGTGAGCTGCAAGGTAAGGCTGACACTCGGTTACATGTCCAGGGGAGGACAGGCAAGGGTGGAGCGCAGGGAGGAGTGTGTTTCCATGTGTGTGTGTGTGTTTGTGTGTGGAGCATAAAGGTTTGGGGGGGTTGTGGGAGTTGAAGGTCTGTGTGAATGTATGCCTTTGTGTGTGTGTGTGTGTGTGCGTGTCTGTGTGTGTGTGCGTGTGTGTGTGTGTGTGGATGTGTGTGTATGTGTGTGCGGCATAAAGGTTTGGGGGGGTTGTGGGGGTTGAAGGTCTGTGTGTATGTATGCTTGTGTGTGTGTATCAGTGTCAGTGTGTGTGTGTGTGTGTGTGTTTGGGGGAGGGTTAAGTGTGTGGAGATGGTGCAGGCAGCTCCTGTCTGGTTTGAGGTGGAGCAGAACAGACATGGGGCACCTCTGGAGACGCCGGCCTCCTCCTCACTCTGCTAAGGTGTGTGTGTGTGTGTGTGTGTGTGTGTGTTAAGACCCAGGCCTCCTCATCACTCTGCTGAGGCCCAGGCAGCATTAATAGGAGTGTGTGTGTGTGTGTGTGTGTGTGTGTGTGTGTGTGTGTGTGTGTGTGTGTGTGTGTGTTGAGACCCAGGCCTCCTCATCACTTTGCTGAGGCCAAGGCAGCAGCTGACATGGCAGGGAGGCCTCCTCAGCATCACCAGACAGCTAGCATTAACACACCGCACACCAGACAGCTAGCATTAACACACAGCACTCCCCCAGACAGCTAGCATTAACACACAGCACACCAGACAGCTAGCATTAACACACAGCACACCAGACAGCTAGCATTAACACACAGCACACCAGACAGCTAGCATTAACACACAGCACACCAGACAGCTAGCATTAACACACAGCACACCAGACAGCTAGCATTAACACACAGCACACCAGACAGCTAGCATTAACACACAGCACACCAGACAGCTAGCATTAACACACAGCACACCAGACAGCTAGCATTAACACACAGCACACCAGACAGCTAGCATTAACACACAGCACACCAGACAGCTAGCATTAACAATCAGCACTCACATACCAGCCTCCTTTAGCAGACAGCACTCACACACCAGCTAGCATTAACACACAGCACTCACACACCAGCTAGCATTAACAATTAGCCTTCACACACCAGACACCTTTAGCAGACAACTAGCATTAACCATTTGCCTTCACACACCAGGCAGGTAGCATCTCCCATTAGTTTCCACACTATCAGCCACCATTAGCAAACAGCTAGCATTTACCATTAGCCTTCACACAAGCCACCTTTAGCAGACAGCTAGCACTGTGTACTATGTACCATTTTACAGCGCATAGTCGCTGGTTTCAAATTTTCACTGGAACCAAAATCTGACTTTTGATTTTTGGGTCATTGTGACTCATTTTGCCAGATCTGGTCACATGAGACATTTTTTAGCTAATTCTAAGATATTTTGTTCTCTGAGTACACCCAGAATTAAAAAATAATTAAGAAAAAATATAATATTATTAAATAAGCCCAGACAGGCTGTATCCGTGCCCTCTGCCTCCACTGATGGACCTCCTGTACACACATGCCCACCTCTCCTCACTTACAGCACCACACACAGCACCACACACATGCCCCCCTCCCCTTAAAGCACCACACACATGCCCACCTCCCCTTACACACAGCCCCACACACAGGGCTGATATACAGTATGGTATTGTATGTGTACTGGGATCCTCTGTGATAAGATGTTAACCTGTGAGATGTTAACCTCTAAAATCTCAAATCTAAAACCGTCTTCCTTACCAAAACAGATGAAAAATCCTCTTCAATTGTGTTTACTTACACACACACAGACACACACACACACACACACGCGTGTTCAGCGCTGAGGGGAAGCATCAAGCTCTCTTTTTCCGACTCCATTTTGGGTGTGTTAATGGGATCGCAGGCGCTGCTGGAGACGGCGTCTGCTGCCACAGAGGCCTTTCCGAAACGATTTAGACGTGGA
>CM059271.1:31379512-31382012 GCA_030347295.1 Setipinna tenuifilis
GTGTGTGTGTGCGTGCACTCGTCTCCGCGACAACTAAACGGAGTTGACACCTGCCTGACTGAGGAGACCTCCAGACCCCTGACAGGAGAGGAGCACCAGGATGGTGTGTGTGTGTGTGTGTGTGTGTGTGTCTGTACGTGTGTGTGTGTGTGTGTTTGTGTGTGTGTGTCTGTGTGTGACAGAAGATTGTTTGTTAGTTGTGTGTTTGTATGTGTGTGTGTGTGTGTGTGTGTGTGCGTGTGTGTGTGTGTGTGTGATGTGGCCGTGCTGGGCCGTAAATGCAGAGTGACAGCTCGTCCACAGCTCTCCCCGCCTGCCTGACACACAGACGTGTGTGTGTGTGTGTGTGTGTGTGTGTGTGTGTTAGAGAGAAAGAGAGAGCCTGACACACAGACGTGGGCTGTGAAATCGCTGGCTGGGTTCAAACCAATCCTGCGCTGAGGCTAAGTGACATCCGCAGGCCAATAGAATTAAGGAGGTCAGAGATAGCTACACGCTAACCGCTACAGCCTCCTGTCACGGGAGAGAGGGAGAGAGAGAGAGAGGGAAAGAGAGAGAGTAAGAGAGAGAGAGAGAGAGAGAGAGAGAGAGAGAGGGAGAGAGAGAGAGAACGAGAAAGAGAGAGAATGAGAGAGAGAGAGAAAGAGACAGAGAGAGATAGAGAGAGTGAAAGAGAAAGAGAAAGAGAAATAGAGAAAGAGAGTGACAGAAAGAGAGAGAGAAAGAGAAAGAGAGTGACAGAAAGAGAGAGAGAAAGAGAGACAGAGTGAGAGTGAAAGAGACAGAGAAAGATAGAGAGAGTGAGAGTGAAAGAGAAAGAGAGAAAGAGAAAGAGAAAGAGAAAGAGAGTGACAGAAAGAGAGAGAGAGAGAAAGAGAGAGAGGCACATGGGCTGAATAGCTGCGGTAATTCCTCAGCAGCGTTTCCCATTCCGCTCCTGACTCCTGCTGTCTGATTACATTACACACATTCCCACATTGGAATTCTCATTATATCCCAAAGTTTGGAGCGCCGCTGTGGGTGTGTGTGTGTGTGTGTGTGTGATGGATTCCCCACGCCAGGCCGGGGTGTCAGCGGGAGAGACGATTCTGAAGCCGTCACTCCGCCTGTCCATCCGTCCCCTCCTCACACTCTCACACACACACACACACACACACACACACACACACAGCACCAGCAAATGAGCCGTGAGCAGACGGGGGCGGGGGGGGTGGGGGGGTACACCTGTGTCGACAGGGGCCCCTGTGTACGTGTGTGTGTGTGTGTGTGTGTGTGTGTGTGTGTGTGTGTGTATATGTATATGTGTTGTGTGTAAGTGTAAGTGTATGTGTGCCTGTGTGTGTGTGTGTGTGTGCCCGTGTGTATGTGTGCCTGTGTGAGTGTGTGTGTGTGTGTATGTATATGTGTTGTGTGTAAGTGCAAGTGTATGTGTGCCTGTGTGTGTGTGTGTGTGTGTGTATATGTACCTGTGTGTGTGAGTGTGTGTGTGTGTGTTAGAGAGAAGGAGTGGGACAGCGCAGTGGAAGGCCCCCACAGTGGCAGCATCATTGGTGCTGGAGCATCTGCCAGGGAGCTGTCAGCCCATCTGATGGGGAGCGCTGATGCTGATGCTGCTGTCGCTCCTCACCACGGCAACCCTCACTGCGGGGGGCCAGGGACGCACCGAGAGGAGAGGGGGGGGGGGGGGGAGAAAGAGAGGAGAGGAAAGAGGGGAGAGGAGAGGGGGGAGGAGGAGGAGAGGACAGGAGATGGAAAGAGAGGAGAGGACAGGAGAGGAGAGGAAAGAGAGGAGAGGCAGAGAGAGGAGAGGCAGGGAGAGGAGGAGGAGAGGACAGGAGATGGAAAGAGAGGAGAGGACAGGAGAGGAGAGGAAAGAGAGGAGAGGACAGGAGAGGAGAGGCAGGGAGACAAGGGAAAGAGAGGGGGGAGGAGGAGAGGACAGGAGATGGAAAGAGAGGAGAGGAATGAGAGGAGAGGCAGGGGGAGGAGAGGAGAGGAGAGGAGGGGGCAGAGGATGGGAGAGACAAGGAAAGGAGAGGAGGGGGGGGTAAAAATAGAGGGAGAGCGAGAGGGAAGAGTACGAGTAGGTGGGGGACAGGGGGATGAGATGGAGAAGAGGAGGATGGAGAAAGAGAGGAACATGTGAGAGAGAGAGAGAGGAATATGTGTGTGTGTGAGAGAGAGAGAGGAATATGTGTGTGTGTGTGTGAGAGAGAGAGAGATAGAGAGAGAGAGAGAGAGAGAGAGAGAGAGAGTGAGGGAAAGAAATGAAATCCACAGAGTGTCAGAGGAGGAGAGGAGAGGAGGAGGGGGAAGAGGGGAGGAGAGGGGAGGGGAGGAGAGGAAAGGAGAGGAGAGGAGAGGCGAGGGGAGGAGAGGAGAGGCCCAGGGTAGAGGAGGGGAGGAGAGGCGAGGCGAGGGTAGAGGAGGGGAGGAGAGGAGAGGCGAGGGGAGAGGTGGGGAGGAGAGGGGAGGAGAAGAGAGAGGAGGAGAGGGATGA
>CM059271.1:31389512-31393923 GCA_030347295.1 Setipinna tenuifilis
CTCCTCCGCGACCTTCAAATACGCTCCTCCACGACCTTCAGAGTGACCTCCAGCGCACCTGTGACAGACCGTGTCAGTGCGGTGCCCTTTGACCCGTGGAGGCGGTGTGAGAGATGGTCCTCTCCGTGGACAGAATCTTCTAGAAGCTACTTTTCTGTTTTTTTTTGTTCTACACAAGGGAGGGAGGACCAAACGTTTCTTCCCTCTGTCTGACAGCACATCTTCTTCTCCTCCTCCCTCTGTAAACACACACTTCATTAGAGGTACTCCCCTCTTTCCCTCCCCTCCCCTCCTCTCCTCTCTCCTCCCCTCCTCTCCCCTCCCCTCTCTCCTCTCCCCTTTTTCCCTCCCCTCCCCTCCTCTCTCCTCCCCTCTTCTCCCCTCCTCTCCTCTCCCCTCTTTCCCTCCCCTCCTCTCCCCTCTTCCTCTCGCCTCCTGTCCTCCCTTCATGTTTTCCTCCTCTCCTCTCCTCTCCCCTCTTCCTCTTCCTCTCCTCCCTTCATGTTTCCCTCCTCTCCTCTCCTCTCCCCTCTTCCTCTCCTCTCCTCCCTTCATGTTTTCCTCCACTCCTCCTCTCTGTCTGCTGGTTGTCTGCTCTCCGTGCCGGATGAGGAGGGTTGCGCTGCTCCTCATCTTAACTGCCCGTCACTTACACACACACTCCCAGCCTCCACACACACCCATTACACACACACACATTCCAGCAAACACACACACCCATTACACACACACACTCCCAGCCTCCACACACACCCATTACACACACACACACACTCCCAGCAAACACACACACCCATTACACACACACACACACACACACATTCCCAGCAAACACACACACCCATTACACACACACTCCCAGCCTCCACACACACCCATTACACACACACTCCCAGCAAACACAGCGTCGCTATGCCGCTCTTGTCGACTCAATTTCTGAATTTCGCCACACACTCCTGCCTTCCTATTGAAGTGTCATCTGATCACACACACACACCTATATATATACACACACACACACGCACACTCACGTGCACACACACACACACGCTCGTGCCTTCCTATTGAAGTGTCATCTCGTTTGCTGAGCAACAGACAAGGCCATGGTCATCATGGAATTCTCTCCCTCCTTTCTTCCCTCCCTCCTCTCTTCCCTCGCTCGCTCCCATCACTTTATGTCTCTATGTGTGTGTGTGTCCGGCTCTGAGACGCCGCGATAACAAGCTCGCTCCAGCGCTGTTAGATCAGACGTCCTGTTTACACCCCGCCTGTCTCATCAAGCAGCGCCGGTAAGCAGGTAAACAGGCGGAGTGGCAGCACCAGGAAGAAAGGAGAGGGAAGAGGAGGAGGAGGAGGAGAAGAGAGGGAGGAATAGCAACACCAGGAGGAGAAGAGAGGGAGGAATAGGACAACAGGAAGAAAAGAGAGGGAAGAGGAATAGGACTGGAGGAGGAGAAGAGAGGAGGGAGAAATAGGACTGGAGGAGGAGAAGAGAGGGAGGAGTAGGGCACCAGGAGGAGAAGAGAGGGAGGAGGAATAGGAACCAGGAGGAGAAGAGAGGGAAGAGGAATAGGACTGGAGGAGGAGAAGAGAGGGTGGAATAGGACTGGAGGAGGAGAAGAGAGGGTGGAATAGGACTGGAGGAGGAGAAGAGAGGGGAGAGGAAGAGGACTGGAGGAGGAGAAGAGAGGGTGGAATAGGACTGGAGGAGGAGAAGAGAGGGTGGAATAGGACTGGAGGAGGAGAAGAGAGGGTGGAATAGGACTGGAGGAGGAGAAGAGAGGGGAGAGGAAGAGGACTGCAGCCTTCTTCAGGGCCAGATTTACCCCGTGACTACAGTGGGCCCCAAAACCAGTTGCAGAGCAGTTGGCAGTGGAATTTCTGTTTACAAGACTGGCCTATTTTTTTTATTTTATTTTACTTTTTATTTGTTTGGAACCAACACAGTGTTTTGGTTTCATATAGCCACTCCTGAGTGATTGTAGTGTAATCTCCTCTCCTCTCCTCTCCTCTCCTCTCCTCTCCTCGTGAGTGATTGTAGTGTAATCCATAGTTTAGCGAATGCTCCACAGTCCCCACTCGGTGTAGCCACGGGGTTAGGAGCTTCGTTAGGAGCTCCTCTCCTCTCCTCTTCACTCCTCTCCTCTCTTCTCCTCTTCACTCCTCTCCTCTCCTCTCTTCTCACCTTTTTAATAACTTTAAAATGGTATCAGTTTTGATTTTTATTTTGCTATTTCTGCCCTGCAAGCCTCATTGCCTTAAGCTCATACAGACCTTAAATGTTTACTACACCAGGAGCTCCTGAGTCCGCATGAAGACCTGTCAAACACTAATATCCTGCTTGTGTCAGCAGGTGGTGACCAGCTAACATCACCGCTGACACACACACACACACACACACACACACACACACACACACGCAAGCGTCCTCCTTTTGTGAGCCGCTTTGGATACAAGCGCCTGCTAAGTGTAATGTAATGTAATGTAACAAACACATACTACTAACACATACTACAAACATGAATAATGGTTTTAAATACTTGCACCGCGAACTAGTGCTATGTAAGGATTCCTGTCAGCTACAATTACAATTTAATTGCAACAATTAAACTCAAACTATTTAAAAAAAAAAAAATCATATCAAAATGAGTTTGATGATAAGAATGAAATGTTTTAGCTCAAACTGTTTTTAAAAAATAATCATTATATCAAAATGAGTTTGATGATAATAATTAAATGTTTTAACAAAGATAACAATGTTTATTATATTTATAATATTTATTTCTCCTTTTGTGGTAGTAATTCTTCCTAAATTCTGGGTGATACTTCCCTTTTAATTGTCCTCACAGTAAATAAATAAATAAATACACAAATAAATAAATAATAAATAAATAATAATAATAATGATACTACTACTACTACTACTATACTACTACTACTAATAATAATAATAATAATGATAATAAATTGTAAATATAAATTGTAAATATAAATCAGAAATGCTGACACTGTTTCTGTGTGACTAATGATTTTTTGTTTTTCATTAGAAAACTGAATATCCCTCTTTTCACAAATATAGAGTAATAAATGACGTCATGTTACTGCCCATTACCAAATACAAATACAGTGTTGGCATATGTAAAAAAAGCTGTTATGAAGTGCAGGCAGTAGTAGTGGTCTCTCTCCATTCTGCTACTCCACTACTACTGCTACCTACACTGTGGGAAATGTATCATAACCATAACCATTATATATATATATATTCACCAGTTTCACCGCATGTCCTACTCTACCCAGTATGTCTATGCGTGTGACAATAAAACATCCTTGTATCCCTGTATCCTTGTATCCTTGTATGCTTGTGTCCTTGTATTCTTGTGTCTTTGTGTCCGTGTATATTAAAGTGTGTGTATCTAGAAGCATATTCTATATAGTGTACATTTACTGCTTTTGAACAAAAAAATCCTTGAATTGAAACTAAATGATAGCAAAAAGTTGTACTACAATCATATACTACACATAAATAAAACTCGTTATTAGATTTGCTTCATTTTAAAAGTGTTAGTTATAATACGAATGTGTGTCTGAGGCGTGTGTGTGTGTCTGAGGTGTGTGTGTGTGTGTGTATCTGAGGTGTGTGTGTGTGTGTCTGAGGTGTGTGTATGTGTGTGTGTCTGAGGTGTGTGTGTGTGTGTGTCTGAGGTGTGTGTGTGTGTGTGTCTGAGGTGTGTGTATGTGTGTGTGTGTCTGAGGTGTGTGTGTGTGTGATGTGACTTATAGATGACGGTATACAGTGGGGCATAGTAGTAGAGTTCCCTCCTGAGGAATTTCCTGTCTTGGCCCCCATAGTCCTGCTGTCTGGTGTGTTGATGTGTGTGTGTGTGTGTGTGTGTGTGTGTATGTGTATGTTTGTGTGTGTGAGTGTGTGTATATCTGTGTGTGTGTGTGTATGTGTATGTTTGTGTGTGTGAGTGTGTGTATATCTGTGTGTTGATGAATGAGTGTGTGTGTGTGTGTGTGTGTGTGTGTATATCTGTGTGTTGATGAGTGTGTGTGTGTGTGTGTGTGTAAAAGGTGACTACATCGTGCCCCCTCCTGTCGAAGAGCCCAAATGACGGGTGCTGTCTGCTATGTGAGTTTGTGTATGTATATATATATATATGTGTGTGTGTGTGTGTGTGTGTGGTGTGTGTGTGTGTGTGTGTGTGTGTACATGGGACTGTGCCATGGCCCTTGTAGAGCCCTGTCTTGGGACCCTGGTTAAGGGAAGGTCACCCACGGCAGCAATGACTGTGTGTGTGTGTGTGTGTGTGTGTGTGTGGGGGGGGGGGTCACCCATGGTAGCAGTGAGAGGTTTTATTGAGATGGAAAAGCAGTAAATAAACTTTACAGCCGCAGCAAACCCTGCAGT
>CM059271.1:31394023-31399023 GCA_030347295.1 Setipinna tenuifilis
TCCTCTCTCTCCCCCTCCTCTCTCCCTCCCTCCCCCCTCCCCTCCTCTCCCCCTCTTTCCTCTCCTCTCCTCTCCCTCCTCTCCCCTCTTCCTCTCCTCTCCTCCCTTCAATTTTCCCTCCTCTCCTCCCTCCCCTCTCCCTCTCTCTCTCCCTTCATGTTTCCCTCCCCTCCTCTCCTCTCCTCTCCTCTCCCCTCTTCCTCTCCTCCCCTCTTCCTCTCCTCTCCTCCCTTCATGTTTTCCTCCTCTCCTCTCTGTCTGCTGGTTGTCTGCTCTCCGTGCCGGATGAGGAGGGTTGCGCTGCTCCTCATCTAAACTGCCCGTCACTTACACACACACTCCCAGCAAACACACACACCCATTACACACACACACACACTCCCAGCAAACACACACACCCATTACACACACACCCATTACACACACACACACACTCCCAGCCTCCACACACACTCATTACACACACACACTCCCAGCCTCCACACACACCCATTACACACACACTCCCAACAAACACACACACCCATTACACACACACTCCCAGCAAACACAGCGCCGCTATGCCGCTCTTGTCGACTCAATTTCTGAATTTCGCCACACACTCCTGCCTTCCTATTGAAGTGTCATCTGATCACACACACACCTATATATATATACACACACACACACGCACACTCACGTGCACACACACACACACGCTCGTGCCTTCCTATTGAAGTGTCATCTCGTTTGCTGAGCAACAGACAAGGCCATGGTCATCATGGAATTCTCTCCCTCCTCTCTTCCCTCCCTCCTCTCTTCCCTCGCTCGCTCCCATCACTTTATGTCTCTATGTGTGTGTGTGTGTGTGTCCGGCTCTGAGACGCCGCGATAACAAGCTCGCTCCAGCGCTGTTAGATCAGACGTCCTGTTTACACCCCGCCTGTCTCATCAAGCAGCGCCGGTAAGCAGGTAAACAGGCGGAGTGGCAGCACCAGGAAGAAAGGAAAGGGAAGAGGAGGAGGACACCAGGAGGAGAAGAGAGGGAGGAATAGCAGCAGCAGGAAGAAAGGAGAGGGAAGAGGAGGACACCAGGAGGAGAAGAGAGGGAGGAATAGGACTGGAGGAGGAGAGGAGAGGGAGGAGTAGTACACCAGGAAGAAAGGAAAGGGAAGAGGAATAGGACTGGAGGAGGAGAAGAGAGGGAGGAATAGGACACCAGGAGGAGAAGAGAGGAGGGAGGAATAGGACTGGAGGAGGAGAAGAGAGGGAGGAGGAGCACCATGAGGAGAAGAGAGGGTGGAATAGGACTGGAGGAGGAGAAGAGAGGGGAGAGGAAGAGGACTGGAGCCTTCTCCAGGACCAGATTTACCCCGTGACTACAGTGGGCCCCAAACCAGTTGCAGAGCAGTTGGCAGTGGAATTTCTGTTTACAAGACTGGCCTATTTTTTTTATTTTATTTTACTTTTTATTTGTTTGGAACCAACACAGTGTTTTGGTTTCATATAGCCACTCCTGAGTGATTGTAGTGTAATCTCCTCTCCTCTCCTCTCCTCTCCTCTCCTCTCCTCTCCTCGTGAGTGATTGTAGTGTAATCCATAGTTTAGCGAATGCTCCACAGTCCCCACTCGGTGTAGCCACGGGGTTAGGAGCTTCGTTAGGAGCTCCTCTCCTCTCCTCTTCACTCCTCTCCTCTCTTCTCCTCTCCTCTCTTCTCCTCTTCACTCCTCTCCTCTCCTCTCCTCTCCTCTCCTCTCCTCTCTTCTCACCTTTTTAATAACTTTAAAATGGTATCAGTTTTGATTTTTATTTTGCTATTTCTGCCCTGCAAGCCTCATTGCCTTAAGCTCATACAGACCTTAAATGTTTACTACACCAGGAGCTCCTGAGTCCGCATGAAGACCTGTCAAACACTAATATCCTGCTTGTGTCAGCAGGTGGTGACCAGCTAACATCACCGCTGACACACACACACACACACACACACACACACACACACACACACGCAAGCGTCCTCCTTTTGTGAGCCGCTTTGGATACAAGCGCCTGCTAAGTGTAATGTAATGTAATGTAACAAACACATACTACTAACACATACTACAAACATGAATAATGGTTTTAAGTACCGCAAACTAGTGCTATGTAAGGATTCCTGTCAGCTACAATTACAATTTAATTGCAACAATTAAACTCAAATTATTAAAAAAAAAGAATCATATCAAAATGAGTTTGATGATAAGAATGAAATGTTTTAGCTCAAACTGTTTTTAAAAAATAATCATTATATCAAAATGAGTTTGATGATAATAATTAAATGTTTTTAACAAAGATAACGATGTTTATTATATTTATAATATTTATTTCTCCTTTTGTGGTAGTAATTCTTCCTAAATTCTGGGTGATACTTCCCTTTTAATTGTCCTCACAGTAAATAAATAAATAAATAAATACACAAATAAATAAATAAATAAATAAATAATAATAATGACAATACTACTACTACTACTACTACTACTACTAATAATAATAATAATGATAATAAATTGTAAATATAAATCAGAAATACTGACACTGTTTCTGTGTGACTAATGATTTTTTGTTTTTCATTAGAAAACTGAATATCCCTCTTTTCACAAATATAGAGTAATAAATGACTTCATGTTACTGCCCATTACCAAATACAAATACAGTGTTGGCATATGTAAAAAAAAAAAAGCTGTTATGAAGTGTAGGCAGTAGTAGTGGTCTCTCTCCACTCTGCTAGTACCACTGCTGCTATCTACACTGTGGGAAATGTATCATAACCATCACCATTATATACATATTCACCAGTTTCACCGCATGTCCTACTCTACCCAGTATGTCTATGCGTGTGACAATAAAACATCCTTGTGTCCTTGTATCCTTGTATCCTTGTATTCTTGTGTCTTTGTGTCCGTGTATATTAAAGTGTGTGTATCTAGAAGCATATTCTATATAGTGTACATTTACTGCTTTTGAACAAAAAAAATCCTTGAATTGAAACTAATTTAGAAAAAAATGATAGCAAAAAATTGTACTACAATCATATGCTACACATAAATAAAACTCGTTATTAGATTAGCTTCATTTTAAATGTGTTAGTTATAATACGAATAATAATGTTAATAAGAATACCACTATTGTGGCTTCAGGTCACACATATATGTGTATAGCCTACCCTAGATCATCAGCCTTAGTCTGAGGTGTGGGTGAGTGTGTGTGTGTGTGTGTGTGTGTGTGTGTGTGTGTGAGGTGTGTGTCTGAGGTGTGTGTGTATCTGAAGTGTGTGTGTGTGTGTGTGTGTGTGTGTGTCTGAAGTGTGTGTGTGTGTATCTGAGGTGTGTGTGTGCGTGTGTGTGTCTGAGGTGTGTGTGTGTATCTGAGGTGTGTGTGTGTGTGTGTCTGAGGTGTGTGTATGTGTGTGTGTGTCTGAGGTGTGTGTGTGTGTGTGTGTGTCTGAGTTGTGTGTGCGTGTGTGTGTCTGAGGCGTGTGTGTGTGTCTGAGGTGTGTGTGTGTGTCTGAGGTGTGTGTGTGTGTGTATCTGAGGTGTGTGTGTGTGTGTGTGTGTCTGAGGTGTGTGTATGTGTGTGTGTGTCTGAGGTGTGTGTGTGTCTGTTGATGAGTAAGTGTGTGTGTGTGTGTGTGTGTCTGAGGTGTGTGTGTGTGTGTGTGTATTGATGAGTAAGTGTGTGTATGTGTGTGTGTGTGTCTGAGGTGTGTGTGTGTGATGTGACTTATAGATGAAGGTATACAGTGGGGCATAGTAGTTGAGTTCCCTCCTGAGGAATTTCCTGTCTTGGCCCCCATAGTCCTGCTGTCTGCTGTGTTGATGTGTGTGTGTGTGTGTGTGTGTGTGTGTATGTTTTTGTGTGTGGGTGTGTGTATATCCGTGTGTTGATGAGTGAGTGTGTGTGTGTGTGTGAGTGTGTGTGTGTATATCTGTGTGTTGATGAGTAAGTGACTGAGTGTGTATATCTGTGTGTTGATGAGTGAGTGTGTGTGTGTGTGTGTGTGTTGTGTGTGTGTGTGTGTGTGTGTGTGTGTGTGTGTGTGTGTGTAAAAGGTGACTACATCGTGCCCCCTACAGTCCTCTTGTCGAAGAGCCCAAATGACGGGTGCTGTCTGCTATGTGAGTTTGTGTGTGTGTGTATATATATATATATGTGTGTGTGTGTGTGTGTGTGTGTGTGTGTGTGTGTACATGGGACTGTGCCATGGCCCCTGTAGAGCCCTGTCTTGGGACCCTGGTTAAGGGAAGGTCACCCACGGCAGCAATGACTGTGTGTGTGTGTGTGTGTGTGTGTGTGTGTGTGTGTGTGTGTGTGTGTGTGGTGTGTGTGTGTGGGTCACCCATGGTAGCAGTGAGAGGTTTTATTGAGATGGAAAAGCAGTAAATAAACTTTACAGCCGCAGCAAACCCCTGCAGTCACCTGCTGTAAACGTCCAGCCACCAGAGACCAGAGACCAGAGACCTATGACTAACTCTCCTCCTCTCCTCTCCTCTCCTCCTTTCCTCTCCTCTCCTCTACCCCCTCTCCTCCTCTCCTCTACCCTCCTCTCCTCTCCTCTCTCCTCTCCTCTCTCCCCCTCCTCTCCTCCTCTCCTCTCCTCCTCTCCTCCTCCTCTCCTCTCCTCCTCTCTTCTCCTCTCCTCTCATCTCCTCTCCTCTCCTCCTCTCCTCCCCTCTCCTCCGGCCCACTAGAGACCAGAGACCAAAGACCTATGACTAACTCTCCTCCTCTCCTCCCCTCCTCTCCTCCTCTCCTCTCCTCTCCTCTCTCCTCCAGCCCACCAGAGACCAGCCCACAGACCTATGACTAACTCTCCTCCTCTCCTCTCCTCCTCTCTCCTCCTCTCCTCTCCTCTCTCCTCCAGCCCACCAGAGACCAGCCCAAAGACCTATGACTAACTCTCCTCTCCTCCTCTCCTCTCTTCCTCCTCTCCTCCACTCCTCTCCTCTCCTCTCCTCTCCTCCTCTCTCCTCCAGCCCACCAGAGA
>CM059271.1:31404023-31406523 GCA_030347295.1 Setipinna tenuifilis
AATTCCTCAAGAAGCTGTAAGCACATCAGGCTGAGAAGAAGAGCACTAAAGAAGAGCACTACAGAAGAACACTACAGAAGAGCACTACAGAAGAACAAACAAAAGAACAGATGAACTTCTAAAGTCAGACTCCTTAATGCATCGCCTCAGCAACAAAGACACTAGTGCAAGGATCCTGAGGGTGTGTGTGTGTGTGTGTGTGTGTGTGTGTGGCTGTACCATACCAGAAGATCAATTAGTCTGATGATAAGGTGACAAGAGACAGAGAGAAAGAAAGAGGACAAAGAGAAAAGAGGACAAAAGAGGCAGAGAGAGAGAAAGGCCAAGAGAGAAGGACAGCAATGGATGGAGATGGAGAGAAGGATGGAGAAAGAGATGGACAGAGGGATAGAGAGAGAGATGAAGAGAGGGATGAGAGAGAGATGGAGAGAGAAATGGAGAGAGGGATAGAGAGGGATGGAGAGTGAGAGAAAGAGTGAGAGATAGAGAGGTATGGAGAAAGGGATAGAGGGGGATAGAGAGAGAGGGATAGAGAGAGATAGAGAGAGGGATAGAGAGGGATGGAAGAGAGGGATGAAGACAGAGATGTAAAGAGAGATAGAGAGAGATGGAGAGAGGGATAGAGAGGGATGGAGAGAGGAATGGAGAGAGGAAACCTGCTGGTGCTAATTTTTCCCGGCCTGTTTAGCAGTCGTGGGCGCGAGCAGCGGGGTGGTGGGGGGCACAAGGGGGGGGCATGAGGGGGGGGGTGCGGGGGTTACCCCCACATCTGCAGCGATGAGTTTGACCCACTCAGAGGGCGAGCAGCGCGCCCCAAACGCGGCAAACAAAAGCGGTGAGCAGGGCAGAGGGGGGGGTTCGGAGGGGGTGTTGGGGGTTGGGGTCCGTGTGGGTGGGTGGGGCCGTGTGGGGGGGGGGCCCGGGCGTCCGCCACTCACGGGCGCTAATGGCTAGTTCATTAAGAGCGATGATGGATAAAGACTTCTCACGCTGAGACCAAATCAAGATTTATACGCGCCGCTTCCCCCCCGCACGGGACGACCATCATCATTCCCCTCCGCCCGCCGCCGAGGACGCTGGGTAGTGGGCGATGGGTGAGGGGCGAGGGGCATCCAGAGAGCCGGCTTCACCGCGCATCGCATCGCATCACAGCGCGCAGTCAGCTGGCACACGCCGACACACACGCCGACACACACACACGCCGACACACACACCAACACACACGCCAGCTCCACATCTGGAGACGCCAACACAGCTGAGCGTGAGATATGACTACTGGCAGCAGGCCAGAGGAGGAGAGAGGGAGAGAGGGAGGGAGAAGAGAGAGGAGAGGGAGAGGGGAGAGAGAGAGGAGAGAGAGGGAGGAGAGAGAGGAGAGAGAGGAGAGAGAGGGAGGGAGAGAGATGGAGGAGAGAGAGGGGAGGGAGGGAGGAGAGGGAGGAGAGAGAGAGTGAAGAGGGAGAGGAGAGAGGGAGGGAGAGAGCAGAGGGAGAGAGGGAGGGAGGAGAGAGAGGAGAGGGAGGGAGAGGGAGGGAGAGAAAGAGGAGAGGGAGAGAGGGAGGGAGAAGAGAGGAGAGAGGGAGGGAGAAGAGAGGAGAGGGAGAGGGTGAAGGAAGGAGAGACAGAGCCAGAGATAAAAGAGAGTGTGAGCGAGAGAGAAGGTGAAAGGAGAGATAGAGAGAGGAAGACATAAATGACAGACAGAATAAGTGAGAGGGAGAGAGAGAAAGAGAGAGATAGAAACAGAGAAAGAAAAAGAGAGATAAATAGAGAGAAAGAGATGTGTGCAATGGAAGAGTGCATACGACAGACCAGGAGAAGAAGAGAGAGATAGAGGATAGATTAAAAGAGGGAGGGATGGGGAGAGAGATAGAGGGATGAAGAGAGAGAGGGGGGGATAGGAGCAAGATAGAAGGATAAAGAGAAAGAGCAACGGAAAGGTAGAGAGATAGAGGGAGAGAGAAAAATAGGGAACGAAAGAGAGATAGAGGGATAGAGAGAAGCAGGGAGAAAGAGAGAGATAGAGGGATGGGCAGAAAGGGGAGACAGAGAGAGATAGAGAGATGGAGAGAAAGAGGAAAAGGAAGAAAGATAGAGGGATAGAGAGTAACAGAGAGAGAGATAGAGAGGATAAGACACACTGCCTTGGTCTCTTCCGGGTCATTTTTATTAGTTTATTTACAATTCCCCCTATTTGGCCTCTCAGTAAATGTGTGTGTGTGTGTGTGTGAGTGTATGTGTGTGTGTGTGTATGTGTGTGAGTGTGTGTGTGTCAGTGTGTATGTGTGTGAGTGTGTGTGTGTGTGTGTGTGTGTGTGTGTGTGTGTGTGTGTGTGTGAGAGAGAGAGAGAGTGTGTGTACCTGACTGAATGCAGGTAAAAGTGCCCCATATCAATGTCTCCACATATCTGTACCCCTGAGACTCAGTACACAGCATTTACCCCCCCTACCCACACACACACCTCTCTCTCTTCCCCCCATTCCTCCCTCCCTCTTTCCC
>CM059271.1:31414023-31426523 GCA_030347295.1 Setipinna tenuifilis
CCTGACCTGCACCACTCCAACACAGCTGTGAGTCAGGTGTGTGTGTGTGTGTGTGTGTGTGTGTGTGTGTGTGTGTGTGTGTGTGTCTCCTGACCTGCAGCACCCCAACACAGCTCTGAGTCAGGTGCTTCTCATTTACCTATGGGCTTGAAAAATAATCCAATTCCCGGTTGAAAATGCTTTTATTTTGGCAATTTGTTTTGTCTCCCAACTTTGGCGAAGTGAGGTGGACCCAAGCAGGTAAGAGGGGTGATGGATCGTGTCCATTAGGCACGGGTGTGTGTGTGTGTGTGTGTGTGTGTGGATCCTAGCGAGCTTGGAGTAAAAGCACGGCACAAAGCAGAGCATCATTAGGAAAATGAGGAAAGCCCTGAACCTGGCGTGTTTGTGAGAGCAGATAAATGATGGCGTCTCACTCCAGTCCATTACGGCGGCTATTTATACAGCCAGCCAGCCAGCCGGCCACAGAGGAGAGGGGAGCAGCCACCACACACACACACACTTACACACACACACACACACACACACACACACACACACTTACACACACACACACACACACACACACATACTCACACACACACACACACACACACACACACACTCACAAACAGACTCACAAACAGACTCACACACAAACAGACTCACACACACACGCACACACACACACACACACACACAGGCACTCACACACACACACACAGCGGAGCAGAGCAACCACCTCGGCCCCCACCGCCACACTCCCAATCAGGTTACACCGGCGCCACCACACTCACACACACTCACACACACTTCTTTTTCACCACACTCACACACCCCACAGATTTCACCACACACACTCACACACTCCACAGGCACCGCCAGCAGTGCACACAATATGCTGCTTCTGGGGTAGAAAGTGTGTGTGCTACTTATTGTTCAGGGTAGAAAGTGTGTATAATGTGTTAGTGGTAGTTCCAGCAGTACAGAGAATATGCTGCTTTTAGGGATAGCCGTTAAGGTATACATGCGTTTAGGTTAAAAAGTTTATATTCTAGTTACAGCATTAAGGGTAGAAAGGGTACATGCTAGTTAGCATTGAGGACAGAAACCGTACATGCTACTTAGTATTTAGGTTAAAAAATGTACATGCTGGTTAGCATTTGGGGTAGAAAGAGTACATGCTAATTAGCGTTTAGCTTAGAAAGTTCATATGCTAGTTAGCATTAAGGGTAAAAGGGTATATGCTACTTAGTATTTAGGTTAGAAAGTGCATGTTAGTTAGCATTTGGGTTAATTAGCGTTTAGCTTAGAAAGTATACTTGCTAGTTACTATTGAGGGCAGAAAGGGTACATGCTAGTTAGCGTTTAGGTTAGAAAGTGTATATGCTACTCAGTATAAGGCATAGAGAATGCATACGTTACATAGTGCTTAGAAAGCACAGAATGCTACCATAGTTATGTTGAATGTTTATATGCTAGCATAGGCACGTGTATGTGGATTCTGTTTAGCATTCATGGTGAAATGTATACGATACCTTGCATGTCGGACAACTGGTTAGAGTTTAAACTAGAGAATGTGGAGAATATGATATTTAGGCACTTAGGAAAGAGTGTGTGAATGATATTTAGCATGTGTGGTGCACAATAGGTGTAGTGAGGATTTCAAATACTGTAAGATCTGGTAATGGAGATAGTGACCGCTGTGGGGCATCAACTAAAATGCACTACTGCAATGTTCTTCCTTCCGTATTTATTTTCCAAATACACCCCAGTATGGGTGTGTATGTGTTTGTATGTGTGGTTCTACAATGACAAAACAGAAAAACACTTATGAATACTAAAGCACTGACATGCTTACACTAATACAAAACACACAAGCTTACACTAATACATCTATTTAGCCAATCTAATAATCAAGCAATACACAATATACATATTCTACCTGAAATATACATAACAATGAATCACTTACTGGTCTCTGAACGCACACTGGATAGGAAAACAAGTGGATGACAAACTACAAGCGAGATACACAACAGATCCAGTACACAGTCATTCACCTTCTGTACAGCTTGTTAAACACATGGCATGAACACTAACTGCAGTTCCTATAGTTTTCCAAAGGGGGGCGCTGAATGGCTGCTTTGTACGAACTACTAACTACTTCACATTAACAAATACACAAGTCCTTCAATACAGCCGCCCCCAAATATGCAGTCATATTTGTTGCCCTTAAGAAGGACTGTTCTTGGAGGCTGTAGCTGGAAGGGCAGGCAGTGGGACCAGACGGGCAACTGGCCTGATGTAACTTCGGTCATTTATCTGGATTTCCGCTGTTCTGATCCGTCCATTTGCGCCGGGGGTTACCTTGGTGATGCGGCCAACAGGCCAAGAGGCTCTTGGGAGTTGCGGGTCCACGACCATGGCAACAGTGCCTGGCTGCAATGGGCAAGTGTCTCTCTGCCATTTCGAGCGGGTCTGTAGGGATGGCAGATAATGTCTTATGAATTTCCTCCAAAACTGGTCCGCCAGGACCTGTGTGTGTCTCCAGCGACGTCGGCTTAACAGCTCAGATTCTGTGTAGACCACTTGTGGCAATGATGGGTCGTGCCGCCCCATCAAGAGCATGTTTGGCGTCACTGGATCTGGGTCTGCAATGTCACTGGATACGTAACCCAGAGGCTTTGAGTTCAGAATGCCCTCAATTTCAATCAGGACAGTATGGAGAACCTCCCCTGTCACAGCCTGTGACTGGATGGTGGCGTACAGGGCAGCTTTGATAGATCTGATTTCCCTCTCCCACGCACCACCAAAGTGGGGAGCACCTGGAGGGTTAAACACAAACTTCACTTGGTGCTTGGCCAGCTCAGACTGCAGAGCTGGGTGCAAAGCCTTGAATGAGTTCTGAAGCTCCCTCTCCCCTCCTCTAAAATTCGTACCCTGGTCTGATAGTAGCTCCGCTGGTTTCCCTCTGCGTGAAATGAATCGGCGGAGGGCCATCAGAAAGGAATCGTGGTCTAAACTACTCAAGACATCTATGTGGACAGCACGGGTGGTGAGGCATTTAAACAATATACCCCAACGCTTCTCATTCCGTCGTCCAACCTTCACGTTGAAGTGGCCAAAACAATCCATTCCAGTAGAGAAAAAGGGTGGTTTCAACAACCGCAGACGTGCAGGGGGTAAGTCTGCCATCTGCGGTACAGCAGGTTTTGCCCTCCATCTCTGGCAATCAGGGCAGGAATGCTGATGCCGCTTTACTGCTTCTCGTCCACGGAGGATCCAGTACTTTCGGCGTAATTCAGCAAAGAGACGCTCGGATCCTGGATGACGAAGATCGCAATCAGCCCTTTGGATTATGAGCCTGGTGACTGGATGGATGGGGTCCAGGACGATGGGGTGAATTGTCTCAGGCTCCAGTACATCGCTGCGCCGCAATCTGCCTCCCACACGGATCAACTTCAGCTGTTCATCATACTCAGGGGCTAGTGCGGTTAAACGACTGGTGGAAGGGACTGGCTTGTTGTCCGACAGGTGCTTAAGGTCCTCCGCGAAACATTCTTCCTGCACTTGTCTCAGTAGGTCCCTTTCTGCAACTTCGTAGTCCCCAGCTGTTGGAGCGGACTGGCTGCCTGCCGCCCCGTGACGTTCCTGTACTACCGCCTCCACCAGCTCTTGGAAATTAGTACACTGTGTGGCATCAGGCAAAGGGGGGAATGGAGCAGTGGTTATGGAACCACAGAATGCGGCCTTGCGCAGTTCGTCACCCTCCAAGGACTCAACCATGGGTTGGGTTGGCCAGTGCTGTGGTGACTGGTGCAGATACGCCGGGCCATGGCTCCAACGGCTCCTTGTTTCTGCCAGCTCTCTGAGGGTCTTCCCACGGGTGATGTCATCGGCGGGGTTGTTTACAGAGTCCACATACCGCCATGCTTGGGCTTCAGTCAGTTCCTGGATCTCGGCAACTCTGGTGCCCACGAATACCTTGAATTTACAAGAGTCTGATTGAAGCCATGTCAGCACAGTGGTGGAGTCTGTCCAGAGCATCACCTCGTGTAAGCTCAGAGTTAGCTCCTGCTGTAGCAGCTTTGCCAGCTGGGCACCTGTCAGGGCTGCGCATAACTCCAGCCTTGGCATTGTCTGCTGGCGCTTGGGGGCTACCCTTGAACGCGCGGTCAGGAAGGCTACCTCTACCTTCTCACCTGGGATCTCGGTGCGCAGGTATGCTACTGAGCCATAGGCCTTTTCAGATGCATCACAGAAAACATGCAAACTTCGGACAGAGCTGGGGTTGTCCAGAGGGGGGCTTGTATAGCACCGAGGCAGGACAATCTTTGGAAGTTGTTGCAGCTCCTTTTCCCAACTAAGCCACGCCTTGAGAGCATCTTCTGGTAGGGACGGGTCATCCCATTCTCTTTCCTTCTTCCACAGGTACTGTACGATAACCTTAGCTCGCGTGGTGAAAGGTATGAGGAACCCTAACGGATCATAAATCCTTGCCAGTGTGCTGTAAATATTCCTCATAGTAGGAGTGGGGCGGTCCGTGAGGCGACACTTGTAACCTATGGTGTCCGATGCACAAAACCACCTCAGTCCAAGGGCGAGCTCCTGAGGATCTGCTAGGGAATCTGTAAGCCATAGCTCACTACTGTCAGATCTTGCCTCCCTTGGCAGGTGGCTGATGACCTCAGGGGCATTGCTCGCCCACTGTCGCAGCTCAAAGCCACCTGTGGCTAACAATGCTGTCAGTTTGTCGAGCAGCTGCCTGGCCTCCTCAGTGGAGTAGAGGCTCTGCAAGTGGTTGTCTACGTAGAAGCACCGCTCAACAGCCACACGGACGTCCTCCTCTGGCTGGCAGTGATCTGCCACATGCTTCTGCAGTGCATATGTTGCGCAGCAGGGGCTGCATGTGGTCCCAAAGGGGAGGACCTGCCACTCATAGACGTCAGGCGGTGTGTCTCTTTTCAGATCCCTCCACAAGAAACGCAGCAGTGGCCTGTCTTCTGGTAGCAGCCTGACCTGGTGAAACATGCCCTTGATGTCACTACTAATGGCAGTAGCGTGCTCTCTAAATCTCAGCAGGACACCAAGCAGGCTGGAGGGGTAGCTCGTTCAGGTTACGGCCTTTGTATGTAAAGGAGCAGTTAAACACAATCCTATTTTTCCCGTTGTGAGTTACCATGTGGTGGGGAATAAACCAGGACTCTGTTGACTTGCTAAGCTCCTCCTCTGGTATCTTCACAACATAGCCGGCCTGTTCGAGCTTCCTAATCTCTGCCCCATAGGCGGCTGCCTTTTCTGGGTCTCTAAGCAGACGCCTTTCGGTGCTCCGCAGATTAGCCAGGACAGCTTCTTTAGGAGTGTAGAGACAGGGCATGTCCTTAATGCGTAGCAATGGGGTAGCATAGCGCTGCACTCCATCAACATCCACCCTTGTGGTTCTGGCTTCCAGCATACACACCGCCTGCTGGTCCTGCTTTGACCGCGTCACTGTCCTTTCATTCCGGTATGGCAGTACATCCAGCTGCCACAGCCTTTCTACATGTTGACAGAGTTGGTCAGAGGGCGATAGTATGCCAATGTTAAGACAAAGTTCTGGCTGGAGCCTTTGGCGTACAACACTGGTGGGTCCTTGGAGGGTCCAGCCAAGTCGGGTCTTCACAGCTGCTGGTCCACCTGGTGGTCCCAATCGGACTGGTTCTATCGGAGTAAGCAGGTGGGGGTGGTCTGAACCAATGAGGACCATAGGCTGGACCCGATCCAGTGTTTGTAAAGGAAGGCCTTTCAGGTGTCTATACCGGTTCTGAAGCATCTTAACAGGCTGTGAGTGCTCTGCTAGTCCCAGCTGGTCAGCAGTAAAGGCTCTCTGGATCTGAAAGGCCCTTCGGGGTTGATTGGCAGGTGAGATGGTAAATGAGACAGACATGCCCTGCAGTACTTTAAGATCTTGGTGCACAGTCCTCAATGCCACTTGTTCTGGCTCACCTATTAGGTTTAATGCCTTAGTAGCAGCTTGAAGGAGCATAGTTCGCTCTGAGCCATCATCTAATATAGCATATGTCTCCATAGCTCTTTCTCCATGACGTATCAAAACCTTGATCACCTTTAAGAGCACCTGACTGCAGCCGGCCTTCCGATCTAGATAGAGCACCTCCCTGCTTGGGGCACTCACTAAATAGGATTTCTCCTCTTGGGCTGGCTTTGTGTTAAGGTCATGTAGGGCATCCAAATGTCTGCCGGCACAAGTCTTACACCTGTCTTTTAGCCGACATTGGGCAGCTTGGTGAGAACGACCGCAACGCCAGCACCGTCTGTTGCTCTTTATCCAGGCACTTCGCTGCTCAGTTGTGAGCTGACTGAAATTAGTACACTGGTTTAGGTAGTGCTGGGTATCAGTACAGTAGGGGCATGATGGAGCAATCTTACTTGGGGAGCTAGTGACAGCTGAGGGAGGTTCTGTAGTTGTTGTACCATCCGAAGGTTGTTCAGTACCGTGGAGGACTGTCATTGTCTTAGCGGGCTTGCTTTCTTTCTTTCTGTCCTTCTTTCCCTCAGTGGCCTCTTTGCCTTCCCTCGGCAGGTACCCACCATACTCTTGAACCTTTAGCTCGAACTCCAACCAATTGGAGAAGTCAAACAATGTAGGGGCACTGATGTGAAGTGGATACACATACCTCATAAATTCAGAACGCAGGTCTTGCGGGAGCTTGGCCATAAGCCTGGTGACGTGTGACCCACACTTGAGCTCTGTGTGACCCTTGTCTCCCAGCTGGTCAAGCATGCCAACCAAGGCTCTAACTCTAAGGGCAAATCTCCTAAAGGCCACTGTGTCATGGCTTCGAATGTTAGGCACCTCCATTAGGTCTGCAATACGACGTAGCGCCAACTGATGGGGTTGCCCGTAGTGCTCTGTTAATGAGGTCATGGTATCCGTGTAGGGTTGGGGGGAATTTGTATATGAGTCTGCTATAAGGAGTGCATCTTCAAATTTCAGATGTTCAACAAGGATCTGGTATTTAAACCTTTCCGTAGCATCTGCAGGGAGGAGGTTCTCCAGTGAGACCTTCATTCTAGCAAACTCCCGGGGGTCCCCCTTTGTGAAATCTGGTATGGTGGGTTTAGGTCCCCGATAGACACTCTCTCTCTGGCCACCAGATGGAACTGGCCAGGAACGGGTTAAGGGTGGTCCAGCTGGGGGCGCTGACTCTTCCTGCAGGTGGTTAGGCCATTGTGGTACTAATGATTCTGCATACGGCTCACAGTATTCAGGCGTCGGGATCCTAGGCTGCTGCTCTGGAGCCATCCCCATCCTCTTAAGATAGGCCGTCAGTTCTTCCACGAGAGGGACTGGCAATGCAACAGTGGATGGTGGATGGTCTATGTTGTCCTCTGCTACTGGAGGGGGAGGGAGAGGCCATTCGTCTTCATCCACTTCCTCCTTTACAAGTGAGTGGGAACGCACTGGTAGTGGTGGTGGATTGGCCAGCGGTGCTGGCCATGACGGGCTGTTTGCTGTGGCATATGCAGGTGGTGGTATACGCATGACTGGGTCTGGCGGCAGGAGGGAAGGAGGGGGAGGGAGTGTTACATCTGGCTCTTTCCTTGCGTTGAACTGCCTTTGCATCTCTAACATAGTGATCTGGAGCCTGCGGTTCTCTTCCCTAATCTGGTGCAGCTCCTCCAGCACAGCAGGTGAGACATCTGCCGTAGCTCTGGCAAACAGTGGATTGGGGGTGCTTTCATACCGGGGTCCCAAGTGCACTGACTCTCTGGGATACTTCGGTCGGGCACCATCTGAGGGGGTCCACTGGTTAGGGCGCATAGTTAGCATTAAGGGTAAAAGGGTATATGCTACTTAGTATTTAGGTTAGAAAGTGCATGTTAGTTAGCATTTGGGTTAATTAGCGTTTAGCTTAGAAAGTATACTTGCTAGTTACTATTGAGGGCAGAAAGGGTACATGCTAGTTAGCGTTTAGGTTAGAAAGTGTATATGCTACTCAGTATAAGGCATAGAGAATGCATACGTTACATAGTGCTTAGAAAGCACAGAATGCTACCATAGTTATGTTGAATGTTTATATGCTAGCATAGGCACGTGTATGTGGATTCTGTTTAGCATTCATGGTGAAATGTATACGATACCTTGCATGTCGGACAACTGGTTAGAGTTTAAACTAGAGAATGTGGAGAATATGATATTTAGGCACTTAGGAAAGAGTGTGTGAATGATATTTAGCATGTGTGGTGCACAATAGGTGTAGTGAGGATTTCAAATACTGTAAGATCTGGTAATGGAGATAGTGACCGCTGTGGGGCATCAACTAAAATGCACTACTGCAATGTTCTTCCTTCCGTATTTATTTTCCAAATACACCCCAGTATGGGTGTGTATGTGTTTGTATGTGTGGTTCTACAATGACAAAACAGAAAAACACTTATGAATACTAAAGCACTGACATGCTTACACTAATACAAAACACACAAGCTTACACTAATACATCTATTTAGCCAATCTAATAATCAAGCAATACACAATATACATATTCTACCTGAAATATACATAACAATGAATCACTTACTGGTCTCTGAACGCACACTGGATAGGAAAACAAGTGGATGACAAACTACAAGCGAGATACACAACAGATCCAGTACACAGTCATTCACCTTCTGTACAGCTTGTTAAACACATGGCATGAACACTAACTGCAGTTCCTATAGTTTTCCAAAGGGGGGCGCTGAATGGCTGCTTTGTACGAACTACTAACTACTTCACATTAACAAATACACAAGTCCTTCAATACAATAGGTATGGTATTTAGCATCTAGGGCAGAGAGTATACTATAGTTCACACTTATTCTAGCTAGCGCATTAGCTAATTAGTATTTAGGCTAAATAGTGTATGTGGTATTCAGCATTAATGTTACAGTTTGTGATATTTAGGGAAGGTATGTATAGGCTGCATATGCTATTTGGCATTGATGAGAGATATAATAATAATATATAATACAATAATATAATAATATCTATGCTCGTGTTTGTTTTGGAGAATGTATATGCTAGTCATCGTTAAGGGGACAGAGTGTGTATGATATTTAGCATCTAGGTTAGAAAGCATCTGCTGTGTAGTGTAGTTGATCCGTCATGTGTGTGTTGCGTAGTATGGGCAGTCTAGTGTGTTGTGTGTAGTGTAGTTGATCCGTCATGTGTGTGTTGTACGTATAGCATGGGCAGTGTAGTGTGTGTGTTGTGTGTAGTGTAGATGATCTGTCATGTGTGTATTGTATACCATGGGCAGTCTAGTGTGTGTAGTGTAGTTGATCCGTCATGTGTGTGTTGCGTAGCATAGGCAGTCTGGTGTGTGTTGTGTGTGTGATTCGCTGCTACTGTAGGCTGTGTGCTGTTTGCCACGTTAGCTATCTATCACAGGCAGCGTAGCGGGTCTGCTATGGTTACACAGCGCTCTCTGACTCTGTGTGTGTGTGTGTGTGGGTGTGTGACCTCCCTTTGGTTTCCTCACTCTGCCTGCTCACACACACTAAGTGGCTGTGATGTTTGCAGAGTGTGTGTTTCCTGGTCGGCCGGTGTGTGTGTGTGTTGGCATAGCCGGTGTGTGTGTGTGTGTGTGTGTGTGTGTTAGCCCTCCTGAAAGCTGACTCCTGCATATTGGGGCGGGCCAGCCTCCCTCTCCCCTGGTTGGCTCGTTAAAATAAATATTATTACACATCAGCTTTTCCCGTGTGTGTGTGTGTGTGTGTGTGTGTGTGTGTGTGTGTGTGTGTGTGTGTGTGTGTGTGAAGGGTGTGGGGGTCCATGGCCGAGCCACTCTGGTGTCTCTGTTGCCCGGCGACGGTGCCAACGCAAACAGCGGTCCACTGACCCAGGCAGAGCACGGCTCAGCAGATGGTTCCGAGAGCTTCAAGGTGTCTCTCAGGTCCTGCTCTCCTCCACACACAGGGACCTCAACAGCACACACACACACACACACACACACACACACGCACACACACACACACACACACATAATATACACACAAACAGACATGCACACACACACACATAATACACACATGCACACACACACACACACACATAATACACATACATGCACACACACACATACACACACACACACAAACACACACGTTCCACGCAGGTGGTGGTGGTGAGGGTGTGTTTACTGATGCAGTTAGCATAAAAAGCAAGGACCACTGTGTATGTGTGAATGTTGCTGTGTGTGTGTGTGTGTGTGTGTGTGGTTATTTTGAAACACATATGTTTATGTCCACACATGTCCATAAGAGCATCAGAATTCCCAGTGCTCCTTTCTCCCTCCCCCTCTCTCCATCCCTCTCTCTCCCTCTCCATCCCTCTCCCCATCCCTCTCTCTCCCTCCCCATCCCTCTCTCTCCCTCTCCATCCCTCTCCCTGTCTCCGTCCCCTCCCCCCTTTCCTTGTCCTCTCTCTGCTCTCTCCCCCTCTCTCTCTCCCTCTCTCTCTCCTCCCCCTCTCGCTCTCTCTCTCGCTCTCTCTCTCCTCCCCCTCTCACTCTCTCTCTCCCTCTCTCCATCCCTCTCCCTCCCTCTCTACCCACCTCCCTCTCCTTGTCCTCTCTCTCTCCCTCTCTCCATCTCTCTCTCTCTCATTCGCTCCCTCTCTCTTTCCCTCTCCATCCCTCTCTCTCTCTCTCCCTCTCTCCCTCCTTCTTCACCCCCTCCCTCTCCTTGTCCTCTATCTCTCTCTCTCTCTCTCTATCTCTCTCCATCCCTCTCTCCCTCTCCCCCTCTCTACCCCCCTCTCTCTCTCTCCCTCCCCCCTCTCCTTGTCCTCCCCCTGTTCTCTCCCGAGAGGGGGAGCATCTCTGGCGTTCCCCCTGGAAGCAGGCAGGCGCGGCATAAAGGATGGCCCTCTGTATTTTTTCATTAGACTTTTCTTTTGTTACCGAATACATAAATCGGCGGTGGCACAGTGCAATATGTATGGGCTGCCCCACCTGTGGACGTGCCGTAATGGCCGCCATGTCCTGCCGCTCAGGGATGATAAGTGAAGCGCCCGTGAATGTTAATGATAGTGATCATTCTGCAGCCAGCCGGCCCTCCATCTTCCCCCCCCGGGCCACACGTCTACCGCCCCCCTTTACCCCCCCCTTTACCTCCCTACACCCCCCCCGTCCCCACCCGTCAGCCCCCCGCACCCCCACTACAGCCCCCCTACCCGTCAGCGGCCAGGTGGCAGAGTTCAAGGGACTCAAATGAAAACAAACGCTCAAGGTAAAGAGGCAAATAAATAAATAAAAACAACAATAAACAAGTCCGGGAACGATGGAAGAGGGGAAGAGTGGAGGAGAGGAGGAGAGGGAAACGGTGGGGAGGAAGAAAAAAAAAGAAGGAATGGAAGCATTATAATGCTGGCTGTGCTGCCCTGTTGCTATGACACTTGGAATAAACATTCTGTTACCATGACGTTTGTAGGTAATGCACTTCCTGTTCTGAACAGTGCCATGATGGTTTGGGAGCGTAATGTAGCATACTGTAGCTAGTGCAGAAAGCATACTGCTTAGAAGCCAGTGTAAGGTGTGTGCAAGGGTGTGTGTACTAGGGTGTGTGTGTGTGTGTGTGTGTGTGTGTGTGTGTGTGTGTGTTTGAAAGCAGTGTAAGGGCTGGTCTAAGCCCGTCAGCTAAGCAGAATGAGCGCTACCTGTGAGTCCACTACTGTGTGAGTGTGTGTGTGTGTGTGTGTGCCAGTGTAAGGGCTGTTGTGAGCCCATGTCAACTAAGCAGAAGCAGCGCTACCTGTGTGTGCACTACTGTGAGTGTGTGTGTGTGTGTGTGTGTGTATGTGTGTGTGTGTGTGTGTGTGTGTGTGTGTGTGCGCTACCTGTGAGTCCATACTGTGAGTGTGTGTGTGTGTGTGTGTGTGTGTGTGTGTGTGTGCTACCTGTGTGTGCACTACTGTGAGTGTGTGTGTGTGTGTGTGTGTGTGTGTGTGTGTGTGTGTGTGTGTGTATGTGTGTGTGTGTGTGTGTGTATGTGTGTGTGTGCGCTACTGTGAGTGTGTTAGTGCTGCAGAGACGCCTGTGCTGTTTATTCACCAGAGCAGCCCTCACCCTGCTGCCATACTTAGACAAACACTACAATTAAATACTGCAGCAGTTTATTTGTTTTACAATTTAGCATTTACGGTTACATTTAAATGATACTTTTAAAAATATGAACAAATATTACAAATAATTATTACAGCTAAACATCACATGCACATTTTATGCTTAAACATTGCATTTAAATATTACAGAACAGTTACTGTAAACATTACATATAAACACTGCAATAAATACTAAAACTAAAACTAATCTGTTTTAATGTTGTGGTCAAATATTACAGGTATTTTAGTAAAGCATTATATCTAAAAATTACAGCATAGCATATACAGTAAATATTATAGGTACATATTGCAGTTAAATATTACAGTTCAAATTATTCTAGTCATATATTACAGTTAATTGTTGTAAGTATATTAT
>CM059271.1:31449023-31459023 GCA_030347295.1 Setipinna tenuifilis
TATTGGGGCAGTGTGTGTTTGTAAGTGCGTCTGCTGTGTTCGGTGGTGTGTGTTTGTAAGTGCGTCTGCTGTGTTCGGTGGTGTGTGTTTGTAAGTGCGTCTGCTGTATTGGGTGGTGTGTGTTTGTAAGTGTGTCTGTATTGGGGCAGTTTGTGTTTGTAAGTGCGTCTGCTGTGTTCGGTGGTGTGTGTTTGTAAGTGCGTCTGCTGTGTTCGGTGGTGTGTGTTTGCAAGTGTGTCTGCTGTGTTCGGTGGTGTGTGTTTGTGAGTGTGTCTGTATTGGGGCAGTGTGTGTTTGTAAGTGCGTCTTCTGTGTTTGGTGGTGTGTGTTTGCAAGTGTGTCTGCTGTGTTCGGTGGTGTGTGTTTGTGAGTGTGTCTGTATTGGGGCAGTGTGTGTTTGTAAGTGCGTCTTCTGTGTTCGGTGGTGTGTGTTTGTGAGTGCGTCTGCTGTGTTTGGTGGTGTGTGTTTGTGAGTGCAGCTGCTGTGTTTGGTGGTGTGTGTTTGTGAGTGCAGTGTGTGTTTGTGAGTGTGGTGTGTGTTTGTGAGTGCAGCTGCTGTGTTGGGTGGTGTGTGTTTGTGAGTGTGGTGTGTGTTTGTGAGTGCAGCTGCTGTGTTGGGTGGTGTGTGTGTTTGTGACTGCGGTGTGTGTTTGTGAGTGTGTCTGCTGTGTTGGGTGGTGTGTGTTTGTGAGTGTGGCTGCTGTGTTCGGTGGTGTGTGTTTGTGAGTGCAGCTGTATTGGGCGGTGTGTGTGTTTGTGAGTGCGTCTGCTGTGTTCAGTGGTGTGTGTTTGGGAGTGCGGTGTGTATGTTTGTGAGTGCAGTGTGTTTGTGAGCCTGGCTGCTGTGTTGGGTGGTGTGTGTGTGTGTGTGTGAGGCTGCTGTGTATTCGGTGGTGTGTGTGTGTGTGCGGCTGCTGTGTGTGTGTGTTTTTAAGTGCGGCTGCTGTGTTTAGTGGTGTGTGTATCTGTGTGCTTGTGGCTGCAGTGTGTGTGTGTGTGTGTGTGTGTGTGTGTGTGTGTTATATTATTATTCTAACGAGGCGGGGCCTCTCCCTCTGAGTTGTAATAAAGCCGAGCCCCCGCCGCATGCTACGCAGAGGGCAGAACATGCTAAAGCTATGCACATATTAAAACACAGCACATATAAATTACTCACACACACACACACACACACACACAGCACATATAAATTACTCACACTGGCGCCGCCTGCTTATTAGCTTAGAGCAATGAAAACACACCTCTCCCCCTAACACACCCCTCCTGGGTAGGAGCAGTAGGAGGAAGAAGAGCAGGTTTGGATGGGGGAGGGGACGGAGGAGCAGGAGGGTGGGAGACTGTGGAGAGGAGCGGTGGAGAGGAGGAGAGCAGGTCTGGATGGGAGGTGCAGTGGGGAGGTGTAGTGGGGAGGAAGGAGAGCAGGTTTGGATGGGGAGACGAGAGCAGGTCTGGATGAGGGAGGGGATGGAGGAGCAGTCAGAAAGATGGGAGGTGCGGTGTGAAGGCGCGGTGGAGAGGAGCAGTAGGAGGAAGGAGAGCAGGTTTGGATGGGGGAGGGAATAGAGGAGCAGTGGGGAGGATAGGAGGTGCGGTGGGGAGGTGCAGTGGGGAGGAAGGAGAGCAGGTCTGGATGTGGAGATGCTCAGCAATAGAGGTCATGGTGGGGAAGGGCATACCACCCCCCCCCCCCCCCCCCCCAACCCCATCTCCTACCCCCCCCCCCCTCCTGCCCCCCTTCTCCTGGTTGGGTCTGCTGAGCCCGACAGAACCAGGGACCCACTGGGGATGTGTGTATGTAGGCCAGGTGCTGCTGAGAGCCAGTCGCTCCAGTGTGTGTGTGTGTGTGTGTGTGAGTGTGTGTGTGTGTGCGTGTGTGTGTGTGTGTGTGTGTGTGAGCGACCCCATGATGACGAGTTGATCCTGTGTTATGGGCCGACTCTACTCGTCTGCAGCACATACACATATTCACACAGACACACACACACACACATACATACATACATGTATACACACACGCACACACACACAGATATTTGCACACATATACACACACACACACAGGAACACACACACTACTATACACACTCACACACACAGACACACACACACACACACACACACACACACACACACACACACGCTTTTAGGGCTGCCGTAGCCCCAGGCGTACACCACTCTGCCCCGCAGCCTAAAAGGTAAACTATGAAATATGGAGCAGGCTGCTCTGGAGCCCCGAGTCCTCCAATCAGGAGAGGGGGCGGGGCCAGAACACCACAGGAACATTCTACACAAGAACATTCTAGAACTCTCACAGCTCTGGATGATTTAATTTAACCCCGTAGAGGCACAAATATAAAAGAAAACTTCAGAAATGTTTTTGTACCTTTTAGATGTTGTAGGAGGCATATGATGCAGAAATCTGATGCAGTCCAGTGGAGAAGGTGTGGCAAGGACTGTACTTCTACATCTCATGACCTTTCTGTGGCCAGGTAACTGAACCTATTTACACATCTACCATCCAATAGCGTTGCAGAACTGAATAATATGTATGTATCAGTAACCTATTACTATTGACCTATTAGCAACATAAATGTTCTTTTATGTGTCAAAGGGTCTTCATGGATCATTTCCATATCAGCAGCCATCTGTTAGAAGCGAATGATCTCAGATCCAGAAAGAAGTTTGGAATGGAATATAAACAAGTCAATTTTAACACCAACACACACACACAGACACACACACACACACACACACGCACACACACACACACACACACACGCACACACACGCACACACACACACAGACACACACACAGACACACACACGCACACACACACACACACACAGCCATCCATCGCGCTGGCCTGCAGTGGGGAGTCATTAGAGGTTGATCATTAGTGACATCGCTCTTCTCATCACTCAGCAGCCTCCATATTGGCAGATGGAGGAGACACACACACACACACACACACACACACACACACACCTCCAGCACCCCACACACACACACACACACACACCCACCCCCAGCACCACACACACACACACACACACACACACCCACCTCCAGCACCCCAGGACCACAAATCAGGTAATGGTGTGTGTGTGTGTGTGTGTGTGCGTGTGTGTGTGTGTGTGTGTGGAATTGGAGTGTGATGATGAGTAGATACAAACCAAACATCAGTGTAGAGAGACTGAGAGTGTAGTCCTTCCTTCAGAATATTTCACACACGTTTACCCCAGAGTCATATTTACCCCATCAGTCATATTTACCCCAGAGTCATATTTACCCCAGAGTCATATTTACCCCATCAGTCATATTTACCCCAGCGTCATCATATTTACCCCAGAGTATTTACCCCATCATCATCATATTTACCCCATCATCATCATATTTACCCCATCAGTCATATTTACCCCAGTCATATTTACCCCAGCGTCATCATATTTACCCCATCATCATATTTACCCCAGAGTCATATTTACCCCAGAGTCATCATATTTACCCCAGAGTCATATTTACCCCAGAGTCATATTTACCCCAGAGTCAGTCATATTTACCCCATCATCATATTTACCCCAGAGTCATATTTACCCCATCATCATATTCACCCCATCATCATCATATTTACCCCAGAGTCATCATATTTACCCCATCATCATATTTACCCCATCAACATATTTACCCCAGAGTCATCATATTTACCCCAGAGTCATATTTACCCCAGAGTCATATTTACCCCATCATCATATTTACCCCAGAGTCATCATATTTACCCCAGAGTCATATTTACCCCAGAGTCAGTCATATTTACCCCATCATCATATTTACCCCAGAGTCATCATATTTACCCCAGACTCATCATATTTACCCCATCATCATATTTACCCCAGAGTCATCATATTTACCCCAGAGTCATCATATTTACCCCATCATCATATTTACCCCAGAGTCATATTTACCCCAGAGTCATCATATTTACCCCAGAGTCATCATATTTACCCCAGAGTCATATTTACCCCAGAGTCATATTTACCCCATCATCATATTTACCCCAGAGTCATCATATTTACCCCATCATCATCATATTTACCCCAGAGTCATATTTACCCCAGAGTCATCATATTTACCCCAGAGTCATATTTACCCCAGAGTCATATTTACCCCAGAGTAATATTTACCCCAGAGTAATATTTACCCCAGAGTCATATTTACCCCATCATCATATTTACCCCAGAGTCATCATATTTACCCCATCATCATATTTACCCCATCATCATCATATTTACCCCAGTCATATTTACCCCATCATCATCATATTTACCCCATCATCATCATATTTACCCCATCAGTCATATTTACCCCAGCATCATCATATTTACCCCAGAGTCATATTTACCCCAGAGTCATCATATTTACCCCAGAGTCATATTTACCCCAGAGTCATATTTACCCCAGAGTAATATTTACCCCAGAGTAATATTTACCCCAGAGTCATATTTACCCCATCATCATATTTACCCCAGAGTCATCATATTTACCCCATCATCATATTTACCCCATCATCATCATATTTACCCCAGTCATATTTACCCCATCATCATCATATTTACCCCATCATCATCATATTTACCCCATCAGTCATATTTACCCCAGCATCATCATATTTACCCCAGAGTCATATTTACCCCAGAGTCATCATATTTACCCCAGAGTCATATTTACCCCAGAGTCATATTTACCCCAGAGTAATATTTACCCCAGAGTAATATTTACCCCAGAGTCATATTTACCCCATCATCATATTTACCCCAGAGTCATCATATTTACCCCATCATCATATTTACCCCATCATCATCATATTTACCCCAGTCATATTTACCCCATCATCATCATATTTACCCCATCATCATCATATTTACCCCATCAGTCATATTTACCCCATCATCATCATATTTACCCCATCATCATCATATTCACCCCAGAGTCATATTTACCCCAGTCATATTTACCCCAGAGTCATATTTACCCCATCAGTCATATTTACCCCAGCGTCATCATATTTACCCCAGAGTATTTACCCCATCATCATCATATTTACCCCATCATCATCATATTTACCCCATCAGTCATATTTACCCCAGTCATATTTACCCCAGAGTCATATTTACCCCAGCATCATCATATTTACCCCAGAGTCATCATATTTACCCCAGAGTCAGTCATATTTACCCCATCATCATATTTACCCCAGAGTCATCATATTTACCCCATCATCATATTCACCCCATCATCATCATATTTACCCCAGAGTCATCATATTTACCCCATCATCATATTTACCCCATCAACATATTTACCCCAGAGTCATCATATTTACCCCAGAGTAATATTTACCCCAGAGTCATATTTACCCCAGAGTAATATTTACCCCAGAGTCATATTTACCCCATCATCATATTTACCCCAGAGTCATCATATTTACCCCATCATCATATTTACCCCATCATCATCATATTTACCCCAGAGTCATATTTACCCCATCATCATCATATTTACCCCAGCATCATCATATTTACCCCAGAGTCATCATATTTACCCCAGAGTCATATTTACCCCATCAGTCATATTTACCCCAGATTCATATTTACCCCAGATTCATATTTACCCCAGAGTAATATTTACCCCAGAGTCATATTTACCCCAGAGTCATATTTACCATTCCTCTTCTTCTGTAGTGTCATTTTCTACACCATCCCCAATATCATATTACATACCTACATGCATCACTATAAATACATTACACCTCATCCCCAATATAATATTATATTACACATCACTATCAATACATTACACCTCATCCTCAATATAACAATATCCTATTACATATCACCATAAACATATTACACCTCATCCCCAATATCATATTACATACCTACATGCATCACTATAAATACATTTCACCTCATCCTCAATATAACATTACATATCACTATAAATACATTTCACCTCATCCTCAATATAATAATATCATATTACATATCACTATAAATGCATATTACATATCAGTCTAATGTGCACACATTATACCTTACCCTAGACAGGGCCTGTAGCGAGGACACAGGTAGGGTGTGTGTGTGTGTGTGTGTGTGTGTGTGTGTGTGTGTGTGTGTGTCCGTGTGTCTATAGTTGGGACACAGATTGGTGGGGTGTGTGTGTGTGTGTAGGTGAGACACAGGTTGGTGTGTGTGTGTGTGTGTGTGTGTGTAGTGGGGATACAGGTAGGTGTGTGTGTGTGTGTGTAGTAGGGACACAGGTATGTGTGTGTGTAGGTGAGACAAAGGTAGATGTGTGTGTGTAGGGACACGGGTAGGTGTGTGTGTGCAGCAGTGACACAGGTAGGTGGGCTGTGACAGGGCATTGACCCCTGTGTGCTGCTGTGGGCCTGACTGCTGCTGGTGGTGGTGGTGTGTGTGTGTGTGTGTGTGTGTGTGTGTGTGTGTGTGTGTGTGTGTGTGTGTGTGTGTAGCAGGGACACAGGTAGGTGTCGGTGTGTAGTTGTGACACGGGTAGGTGGGCTGTGACCAGGCATTGACTCCTGTGTGGTACTGTGGGCCTGACTGCTGCTGGTGGTGGTGTGTGTGTGTGTGTGTGTGTGTGTGTGTGTGTAGCAGGGACACAGGTAGGTGTGTGTCGGTGTGTAGTTGTGACACAGGTAGGTGGGGTGTGACCAGGCATTGACCCCTGTGTCGTACTGTGGTGTCCCTGTGTGTGTGTGTGTTAGCCAGGTCAGGGGCCAGGGGTTAATGCCTAACGCATGACCAGCTCACGGATACACACACACACTGGTGTTCACCGCCACCTAACGCATGACCAGCTCACGGACACACACACTCTGGTGTCCACAGCCGCGCTGGGCAGGAGAGGGACAGAAACACAGCACTAATGCAGGGTGACCAGAAGGCTTTGGTGTAACTAGGTCAGAGGTCGTCTTGGCAAATAAATATATTCACAGACTTCATTAAAAAGAAAAGTGCATTGCCGTGGCAACAAACACAGCAATAATTTATTCATGCAACATGCTCCTCGTTGAAAGCGGTCATTTTTAAAATTATGCATCTCTCTCTCTCTCTTTCTCTCTCGCTCCCTCTCCCTCTCCGTCCTCCCCGTCTCTCTCTCTCTGCGTTTTTTCCCGACCCATCCAGACAAACACAAACTTGCGGTGCCTTCCCCACTGGCCCGTAAATAATGATAAATCAAATGTTCCGTCTGAGTGCGGCCCACAATAATGAACTAATGCAATTTTATCAATTACATTTTTGTCTTAATTGTTGACTTCACTTAGTGCAGCGCCGCATGGTGAGATGCCATAACGCCATTTTTCAATTAAAAGCTCCAGATGTTTCAGAGGCTCACGCAGTCACGCACCACGGCGTGAGAGACGATCTCTCTGCTCTCCACACACACACACACACACCACACACACACACTCACCACACACAGAGGCTCTTGCAGTCACGCGTCATGGTATGAGAGATGCTCTCTCTGCTCTCTCCGCTACACCATAATCACCACAGCATCAGCACACACACTCACACACACTCACCACACTCACAGGCATCTCACTCTCTCCTCTCTCACCACGCTCACCCTAATGTAGAGAGCTGTCTCACTCTCAGATCTCTAATCATGCTCACCCTAATGTAGAGAGCTGTCTCACTCTCCACTCTCTAATCATGCTCACCCTAATGTAGAGACAGAGCTGTCTCACTCTCCACTCTCTAATCATGCTCACCCTAATGTAGAGACAGAGCTGTCTCACTCTCAGACCTCTAATCACGCTCACCCTGTGCTGTGTTATGCTGTGCTGTGTAGTGCTATGCTGTGCTGTGCTGTGTTATAATGTGTTGTGCTGTGGTGTGCTGTCCTGTGCTGTACTTAACTGTGTTGTGTTGTACTTTGCTGTGCTATGCTGTGCTGTGTTGTGCTGTGCTGTGCTGTGTTGTGTTGTGCTGTGCTGTGTTGTGCTGTGCTGTGTTGTGCTGTGCTGTGTTGTGCTGTGCTATGCTATTCTGTGCTGTGTTGTGTAGTGTTGTGTTGTGTTGTGCTGTGCTATGCTATTCTGTGCTGTGCTATTCTGTGCTATGCTATTCTGTGCTGTGCTATGCTGTGCTGTGCTGTGCTGTGCTGTGCTATTCTGTGCTGTGCTGTGCTGTGCTGCAGATGGCTGTGTAAAGGTCGCAGGCTATTGGAGCGTTCCAGTGACTGGACACAGAGCACACGGAGACACACCAGTCTCACCAGCGCCACTAACACAGCCTACTCTCCATCACACACACACACACACACACACACACACACACACACACACACACACACACCGCACAATAAGGCACCCGGCATTCTCCTCTGTGCATGTGTGTGTGTGTGTGTGTGTGTGTGCATATGCGCGTATGTGTGTGTGTGCGTGTGTGTATGTGCATATGTGTGTATGGGTGTGTGTGCATATGCGTGTATATGTGTGTGTGTGTGTGTGCATATGTGTGTGTGCATGTGTGTGTATGGGTGTATAGAGAATACAAGAAATTGAAAAACAGACAATAGGAGAGAGTCAGAGAATGGGAGCAAGAGAGAGAGAGAGACAGAGAGAGAGAGAGAGAGAGAGATGGAAAAAAGAGGGGGAGAGGAGAGGGAGGGAGAGAGATAGACAGAGAGAAAGAAGAAGAGAAATGGGGAGAGTAAGAAAAAAGACAAAAAAGGGGAAGAGGGAAGAAAAGGCAGGAGAAAGAGGGGGAGGGATGGATGGAGAGAAAGAGATAGAGAGAGAAACGCAAAGGGAGGAAGAGAAAGAAAGAGATAGAAAGAGAAAAGAAGGGGGACGCAGAGAGAGAGATAAAGAGATAGAAAGAGAAAAGAAGGGAGAGGCAGAGAGAGAGATAAAGAGATAGCAGAGGGAAGAAGAGAGAAAGGGAGAGAAAGAGATAGTGGAGGGAGGGAGAGAAAGAGAGAGAGAGAAAAGCAGAGGGAGAGAGAGATAGAGAGAGAAAAGCAGAGGGAGAGAGAGAAAGAGAGGGGAGGAGAGCTTCAGGCCCAGCGGCCTCTCCGTACAGACAGCGACACACACACACACACACACACACACACACACACACACACACACACACACACACACAGACACACACACACACAAACACACACACACACACACAGACAGCGATGAAATGCACTGCTCATGTGTGAGGACACTTATCTGCTCGGGGAGTATTTCAACATCATATTTCCCCTGAAAGAACAGATCAAGCCTGACAGCTGATTGCCTCCCCTCACACACACACACACACACACGTGCGCACACACATGCTCTCTCACACACATACATCTCTATAGACATATCACCTCTGAATGAGACACTGCCAAATACACCCACTATCCACTCTTCTCTTCCTCTCATCGCACACGCACACACACACGCACACACACACACACACACACACACACACACACACACACACAGCGGAGGTGAGGACACCATGACGGTGTGTGTGTGTATCAGAGATGGGGATATTCTCTGGCTGTTATTGTATTTAGTGGAGCCTGAGAGGAGATCTCCAAATGATAAAGATTTTAATCAGCGCCTCACAACACACACACCCCCACCCCTCACACACACTTACACACACACACACATGCACACACACCCCTCACACACCACCCACCCCCCTCCTCTCCACACACACACATATGCACACACACATGCAGACACACCCCTCACACACACTTACACACACACACACCCACATGCGCACACACACACACCCACCCTCACACACATGCACACACACACACACCGTTACACACACACACACATACGTATGCACACACACCCCTCACACACACTTGCGCACACACACATATGCACACACACATGCACACACACACACACCCTTACACACACACACACCGTTACACACACACACACCCCTCTGCCATTACCCTAC
>CM059271.1:31491523-31501523 GCA_030347295.1 Setipinna tenuifilis
GCCTGTCTGCATCCCTCTTTCTGTGTGCCTGCATATCTTTCTGTTTGCTAGCCCCTGTCTGTCTGTCTGTCTGTCTGTCTGTCCGGCTAACTTGGGTTAATTAGTTTCATCACAGTGGCCTCTCTGTGTCTCTCTCTCTCTCTCTCTTTCTCTGTCTCTCTCTCCCTCTCTCTTGTAGTATATACAGTAGTTGACATTTTATTTGGTTGGTGGAATGACACTGTAAAGTAGTTCTTACATTTTTTACAAAGTAATTGTTTTTGCGTGATACGCTACCTTTCCCTTAACAGAAATGTGTGACGCTTATAAGAGATGTCAGCCCTACAAATATGAATATGAATATGGATATGAATATGAATACTTTTAATATCCGCGACGTGAAAATGTGTCTTGGGTTCCACCACATACAGACAACAAACATTTAAACATTCAGCACAACACAGGCATCACAAAACACATTTCCTGGATACACAACACACACACACTTTCTCTCTCTCTCTCTCTCTCTCACATACACACACATGTACAAAACACATTTCCTGGATACACAACACACACACTCTCTCTCTCTCTCTCTCTCTCTCCCTCTCTCTCTCTCTCTCTCACACACACACACAAAACACATTTCCTGGATACACAACACTGCATTTTATAAAAAGAAAATAAAAAACACCTAAAGTGTCAACTATCATAACATTTTGCCTGTCATGCAAATACATAAGCACCCTGTAGGAGGGGCTTGTAGATAATTAAAATAAAAATAAAATTAAAGATTATATAATAAATAAGCAGACCTACTAAGAACGTGGGGTTGGGGGTGGGGGGGTATTAATTGCCCTTAATGGAGTAGTTGCCCCTCTGTGGGGTAGGACTGCCTGTAGGACCGCATGCTTAGAAACTATCACACACACACACACACACACACACACACACACACACACACACACACACTTAGAAACTATCCAAACACTCAAAGCCACAAAGCAAAACATTATTAATTTTAAACAATTTAAAACAAATACAAATTTAAAAGTAATGCCATAAAATGACATACGTTCATTGTTCAAATATTCTATTTACTAATATTTTAATAATGAAAACAAGAAGAAAATAATTGTAAAATATCATGAATAGCATAAATATCAGACAGACACACACACACACTTATGATAAAATTGACTATATATCCTGTTGCTGTCGTGCATGTTCTGAGGAGGAAATGTTTATATTCAGATGTCATGTATATATGTTTGCTGTGGTGGGATTCCCCAAAGACAGTGTGGAGCTTCACTAAAAGCACTTGCCTAGAAGTGCTCACAAAACCCCCTACTCACTCTGCTCAAACCTTTACACACGAACTGCTCAAACCTTTACACACTCAATGCCTCACACACCAACCTCATACGCACTCAAAGCTACACACACCAACCTCATACGCACTCAAAGCTACACACACCAACCTCATACGCACTCAAAGCTACACACACCAACCTCATACGCACTCAAACCTACACACACCAAGCCCATACACACTTTGCTCGACGCTTCACACACTTGCCTTTGTCTGCCTCAACACTGAAGTGGAGCAGAGGAATTTACTACTGGATTACACAGAGAGAGAGAAAGAGAGAAAGAGAACGAGAGAGAGACAGAGAAAGAGAGAGAGAGGGAGAAAGAGAGAGAGAGGGGGGAGAAAGAGAGAGAGAGCGAGACAGAGAGAGAGAGAGAGGCAGTGAGAGACAGAATAAAAGTTTATTACAGAAGGATACAATACAACAGAACTTTGTGTCGCCCCTGAAATATCTACACATTGGATGGCCCTCCTGGCCCAGTAAAGGCAGTTAGCCTGCTAGCACAGTGCTCCAGAAATAAGCCGAATGAAATGCGACAAAAGTGCCGCGAGATGAGCGGCAGCCTCAGAACACTACTATCTCTGTGCACCCGCTCGCTCCCGCACCAGTCTGCTACCATAGCAACTGCCGGAGAGCGCGGTGCAGCGCCGCCTGCTTGTGCAGTGGATGTCACCCCTGGCAACGGCCAATCACAAGTTGATCTCTCTGTACAACCGGAGCAAAGTATAGAGATCTCTGGGCGGGTCTTAAGCAGCAGTGCGCCTCGGCTATTGGATGCCCTGGGCGTCTCTTACACCCAGGGCGCGTTTTCATTGGCTGATGAGGTTTATTCTAATATTATAAACATGTCCTCTGCCTCCCGTCCTGTAAGCAGGGCTCGTAGAAACGACTGTACAATGCTATTGCGGAGCGAACAGCCTGAGCAATACATTATCAGTGTTGTATCAAACAACATAACATTCCGGTGCGCAAAGGCTTTTTTCTTTGTTTTATTGCAAATGATCCCTATAATGTGACGTCGAGCTGCACGTCTGCAGCTAAATGAGGCACGCGCTGGCTGGAAGTTTGGTGTTTTTTATCAGATGCTCCCGTTTCATTCTTGTCATCAGCAGAGCCATTAGTACCGCCAAGGCATTTTGTTCTCCGCGCTCCGCCGAGAAGTGACAAGAATCTAGACCCCTCCTCTCCAGGGCGGGGCGTGCATTTTTATTTCCATTTTGTATTTTTTTTCCCAGCTCCCGCTCTGACACGTCTGTACTGAGTGAGTAGCATTGGCACATTGTCAATCGCTCACTACGCCTGCCATCAAACAACATAAAGCGTACGCAGTCAGAGACCGGGCCCCATAAATTTCAGGGGGCAGATATTTTTGCACATCGCTTTATGGGGTGCAATTAATTTTTCTCGATCAGCTTTTCTATTTTTCCACACTTACACTAAAAACTTTTTTGAACATTTTATATTTCTATTGTCACCTTTGTCATTCCAGCATCGGATGCGCAGCATTTAATTGATCTTATTTGCTTACTGGAGGATCATTCACGCAACATTATTTTTCAACTGTGTACACTTCAGATATTCGGCAGCCTATTTTTAATTTTTAAATTTTGAATCGTTAATTTATTAATTTTGACTTATTGTTTGTTTCCGTCAGAGCAAGTGGATTTCTGTGCAACTCTTTATTACAATTGGGATTTGAACAAGTTTTCAAGAAGAATTACGGAAGGAGACATTAGCGCAAGAAGCGATGCTGTAAACTAAAGTCATCTTTAAGAGGCTTCGCCTGTCATGTCCTACACGTCATATTAGAATAAAGACGAATTGACATGTGGATTGCTAAAGAGATGACCCGAAAGCTTCTGACACCTGAATGCTGAACTTAAAAATATCAAGGAGAGGAAAAAAAATTGCAAACTATTTAATTTTCAGAGAAGATATCCGTACCTGCGGGATTGACTTGAACCAGCTCGAGAAAGTGATTCTTGGGACACGCGACAACATCAATATCATCACAGCTTTTCGCTCAATTTGTATCTGAAGATTTTTAACCTGCGACACAGTTTTACCGTTAGGGTTTCACGTTCTGCAAATGCTGTAGACAAGTTGCCTTTGCATGTGCTTTCCTCGCGTGTGTTCACGCCTTCAGTGACGGTAGAAGTGCATTGATTGTGTTGCGGCTGACTATGGACGAGCAAGCCCGGATCATGCAGACACTCGGCGGCGTAAATTTGGCTGGCCACCCGGTGCAGGGAGGCATGGCTCTGCCGCCTCCGCATGGACACGACGGGACCGATGGAGACGGAAGAAAACAAGACATCGGTGACATTCTGCATCAGATCATGACCATAACTGACCAAAGTCTGGACGAGGCGCAAGCAAAGTTGGTTCATTTCTATGAATTATTAACCGCTTTAATAGTTAACAGCGCAGGTTGGTCTGTAATATTATTATGTGTAAGCACCCGCACTTTGGCTTCAGTTTAACCAAAATAACAGTGAGCGACACAGTGATGTTGAGAAATGACTTTTGTCCTGCTTCCCGGGACTCAATTGTCAGTCGTCCAGTAGTGTTATATAAAATATCCTCACAGCATTTACCCTGCCGTACCTCTTAAATTCTACCAAACTGTAGATACACATTATGGTCAAACACACACACATACACACATCATTTAATAACAGTAGCTGATAATAGATGCCTAATAAATATCTTGTCTTGCCAAATACACACACACCGTTATGAATTAGCCTACCAACCCAAAAGAAGAAAAGTGTGTGTGTTTTTTTGTAATAAGCCCAAACACTAGCAAAGGGCAAACTTTGTGCCGGGGTCAGGCCGCTGCTGGGCTCTGTGGGCATAGGTGTCTGCCCGGCAGGCTCTCGGATGGGCTTCGCTGCCTGCACGTCAGGTGTCAGTTCTCTCTCCTCTCCCCTCTGACAGCTGTGTCTGCTGACCCATGACAAGTCCGAAATATGCTAAAGTACTTTACATACATTTTCACACATCTCTGCGACTCCACTTTCCCCCGCTCACCAACACAATGCACCCGACATTTAAGAGAACTGTGTGTCCTAAGTTAATTTAAAAACAAAACAAAAAAAAAACTTAAGGCATGATTAATTCCCGACATGTATTTGATATTGAAATATAATTCAGAAGTTTAGATGTTGCACAGACAGGGGTTAAATGACGACTATATACCTATCTTGGTTTTTATCTTAAACTGAAACAGGAAACACGGACTGAATTGTCACCGGATGAAACCAGCCCTGTTCAGCGTGCTGTGCGAGATTAAAGAGAAAACAGGTAAGTCTGAGACCCGCACACAGCACCGAGACCCGCACACAGCACTTCCCCCAGACCCCACCGCGCAATCACCGAGCCGACCCGGGCTCCACACAGGCAACAGTGCCGTGCCACCAAACGTACACCCACACCGCCATCTTTACCGAGGCAGTAACCTCTCGCACTGGCTATCGTAGTATTATAAACAGAAACACCACCACTGCACTCTGTCTCCCAATATTCATAGGCAGGCCTGCACCGCAGATAGGGCTGGCATTAAAATGGCCAAGGGTGTACACAACACTGTCCGAGGTGTAGTTTTAACAAGAGACAAGAGACAATCTCGGCTGCCTCTCTCGCCGACCTCCCGGTCCCCCAGACTGGCTTGGTCGGGTAGGAGTAGACAGCCGACTCTTGTACACCATACGCGTGATGCTCACACAAGAATTACCTGCGAGCGTGCCGCTCCACAGCCGCACCAAACACAAAGCGGCACTCTGTGGCTCGCGCCCTGCCCGTGCCTCTCTGTATTTTGCATTTAAGTGTTACTTAATTTTACACGCTGAAAAGCGCGAGCAATGTGTTTTACAATCCACAAAGCCAAAGCAGGTACAGTCTTCAGGGTGAACAGCCCGGTGTTGTTTATGGCGCTGAGTCTAATTATTTGACTAATTTATGGGATAGTTATTGGCATTGCGTCCAGCTATTGCTCCGACTCGATTAGACACCGCGAAAGCATGGATCAGTAAGTCAAAACTGGCTCCCACTTGGCCGACTGATGCTGTGTTATATCTCGGTGCATAGTTAATTACGGCGGGCGACCGGTTCAAATTATAGACAAAGCCAACAATGATGGGCTAGAATTGCCCCCAGCGCCCGCTTTTACACGCGCTCGCTCGCCCGAAGCCTACACATTTAACTTACAAATATGCTGACCACTCACGCGGCTTCTGGCAGCTATCAAAGTCTCGAGTGAATTATGGACTTTTCAGGGGCTGAGGAAAATCCCGCGCGCCTCGGCGACTGCCATGGCTTTGACCTTACCGCTTGGCTCCAGTTTTCACAGTATTGAATTTCTGCTCCAAATTATGTATGTGCTGTTTTTTTCTTTTGCAAAAGTTAGATGAGACGAATTGATGTTAAAACGCACGAAGCAATGTTTAAAAAAACACGAGCAGTGACTTCATATTATATGGTACTTGTGTCACTTTTTCTCTAATGTAGTTTTACAAGATCGATGTCATGGCCTGTCCGTGTGTTAGTGCGGATATACAGTTATTTGAGAGGATTTGCGGAAGGGTAGTGTGTGAGAGTGTTTGCAGTCACCTGTAAAAGCTGAAATAGACAAAAGCCTTCTTGTCCTGCAACAGTGAGATTTTCTAAAGTGTGTGTTTGCGGTTTAGGCTGATACTCTGTTTTTAAATACACAGATTCTCCCAACACAATTGTCTGCATTAAGGAGATATTGTTATTATTGTCATTATTTTTTAAAGAAAGATTTTCAGGTTTTATTTAGCTTTTAAAGCTTGAGTCGGCTTCGTCTCGTGTGTTTTTTTGGTGCCCATTACGGAGAGCGCGCGCATACAGGCTGCGGGTGCTTCTTCCCGGTTAAGTGTACAGTAGATCCGCGTGGCCCTCCTCGGGAAGAGAGGCGCGAGCAAGCCTTTGTGTTTGTAAAGGACAACATTTACTAGAAAACCGGGCCCTTCTCCCGGTGCTGTGCTGTGGACTACCGTGTTGCTGGTCACTCAAAAACGTCCTCTGGTCAAACTGTAGGTAGCGACCACAGGTCAGGAAATGGGTAGTGACGCGCACTTTTACATTGTTTGGATTTAGACAAAAAAAATTGTAAAACAACTAGTCCCTACGAGCACTTTGGACGGATGTGACTGTATGAGTTTAGGAGATGGCAGACACGCTTTGGGCTATAGTGTACAGCGACTGTGTTACTATTTTACATCTTTAATAACTGAGTATCGTGGAAATGGTAACCGATGCTGTATTTTATCCCTGAACTCATGAAAAAAAGAGAAAGAAAATGGAAATAAAATAAAGAATTCCAAACATTTTTTGTCAGTTATACAGCTAACTCAGGGACGGGAACTCCAGATTTAAATCTAAATGTTTGCAGAGTTTGCTTTTGGTCATAATGCCATTCTGTGCCGTGAGGTCATTTGAGGGCCGCTGTCCTGACTGTCAGATAGAGAGAGAGCAGAATCATAATCTCACTTCAGGATTTACAATTATAATCTCACCCCATTATTTCACTAATAAAAGTATTTCAGTAATATAATCTCACTCCAGTATTTCAGTAATATAATCTCACTCCAGTATTTCAGTAATATAATCTGATTTGAGTATGTATAATCTGCCCCAGTGTTTGACTCGTGCAGTGTAAGTCTGTAATGTTACTCTGCTGGAGTAAAATGAGAGACTGGCGAACGCAAGCTGCTTTTTGTGGCGGGCTGAGACTCATTTTTGCGGCTGGTTTTTGCGGATGGTTTTGGTGACAAGGCTAAGGCAGAGGCTGAGGCAGAGATAGAGGCTGAGGCTGAGATAGAGGTAGAGGCAGAGGAAGAGATAGAGGCACAGACAGAGGCAGAAGCTGACACTAAAGCAGAGAGGCAGAGACAGGCTGAGGCACAGACAGAGATAGAGGCTGAGGCAGAGGCAGAGATAGAGGCTGAGGCTGCTGCTTGCGCAGATTTGTGGCCTTTGTGTGTCTCCAGCGCCAGTGACTTGGGCAAGATCATAAAACTTAATGAACTTCTCGGCCGCAGGAGACGTCCGTGAGGAGGGGTGGACTGGGGGGTGTGTGTGTGTGTGAGAGAGAGAGTGTGTGGGTGTGTGTGTGTGTGTGTGTGTGTGTGGAGAGGCCCCGCTTGACTGCGCGGCCTGGTTGAGGTATTCTTTATGCCTGTCGAGAAAAAGAGGGAGAAATAGAAAAGCAGAGACATACGTCGCGAGGGAAAGGAAAGAGGAGGGAAAGAGAGAGAGAGGAGAGAGAGAGAGAGAGAGGAGAGAGAGAGTGAAAGAGAGCGCGAGTGAGAGAGAAGAGAGAGAGAGGAAGGAGAGAGTGAATGAGAGAGAAGAGAGAGAGAGGAAGGAGAGAGAGAGTGAGAGGAATAAAAGCTTTGAAAAGATGAAAATGATCGGTGTGTTCTCTGCGCTGAGTAGTGTTAAACTGGAAGAGTGTGTGTGTGTGTGTGTGTGTGTGTAGCTAAACGTGGCGAGGAGAGGAAGGGAGAATGAGAAAGAGAGAGTTTGGGATCTGTTGCTTGTGGTGGGGTTGGGGGGCGCGGAACAGACCCTTCGTGTGTCTCCTGTGACAGTCACACTCGTCCTGAGGTCATGTGTCCCATAGTGAGCCTCATGTGTCCCTCCTCATGGCCACTCTGTGTCCTGTAGTCATGGCCCTCGTCATGGTCACTCTGTGTCCCGTAGTCGTGTCCCTCCTCATGGTCACTCTGTGTCCCGTAGTCATGTCCCTTGTCATGGTCACTCTGTGTCCTGTAGTCGTGTCCCTCCCCATGGTCACTCTGTGTCCTGTAGTCGTGTCCCTCGTCATGGTCACTCTGTGTCCCGTAGTGATGTGTGGGGGCAGGACACTGTGAGTGAGGGCCATCGGGGTGTCTGCTGTTTGTCTTGTCCAGAGTCCACAGAGTAGTTCTTTAGTAAATATGGCGATATATGTCCAGGTCTTCCGCTACACTGTTGCTGTTTGTCTTGTCCACAGAGTAGCCTTTCGTAAATATAAATATGGCGACATGCGTCTGGGTCTGCGGCTAAGGGGATGCACTGGTGCTGTTTGTCTTGTCCACAGAGTAGCGCGTCAGTAAATATGTCTCCCTGGCTTTTGGGGGGATCCAGTAAATATAAACATGGCGATATGCGTCTGGGTCTTCGGCTACGGGGATGCGCTGGTGCTGTTGCGTCTGTGTTTGTCTTGTCCACAGAGCAGCGCATCAGTAAATAAGCTGACATACATCTCGTCTGCGGCTACGGGTGTATGTTGCTGTGTGTGTGTGTGTCCTGTCTTGAGTAGGGCTTTAGCAAATGCATGTGTAAATGCATGTCTGTGTGAATGCGCCTGTATGAATGCGTCTGTAAATGCGTCTCTCTAAATGCGCGTCTGTAAATGCGTCTGTGTATCTGCGGCAACGGGGATGTGCTGTGTGGGCGCGTGTGTGTGTGTGTGTGTGCTGAGGCTCCTCTGTGAGGAGTGTGTCAGTCCGTCTCTCTGCGCGTGTGTTTATTTGCATAATAGAGTTTTCTGTTTAGTTTCTGGCACATTCACACACACACACACACATTCACACACACACACACATTCATGCGCAGATGATTTATTTGTGTTCTGTTGATTTATTTATAAAAAGGCTTTTTCATTTTGTATTTTTTTGTCATAAAAAACAAAGTGCAAAAAAGCGAGAGAAAGAAAGCCCAGTGTCGGTAGAGTGTGTGTGTGTGTGTGTGTGTGAGTGTGTGTGTGTGTGTGTGTGTGTGTGAGTTATTTCTCGTGCTGTGATTGTGTTGCGTTTAATGTAATTGGCTCTTATATTATATTATATTAAAGCGTAATTAAATATGCATAAAGACTAGAGTCTCTGAGTAGGCTAATTATTTAAATGAGCCTGTTTACCAGCGACGCCTTGTAATCTCCTGTAATCCTCTCAAGCCGCCTGCTTACAGCCCTTTTATTCGCGGTGTGTGTGTGTGCGGTGTGTGTGTGTGGGGTGTGGGGTGTGTGTGTGTGTGGGGGGGTGGTGGGGGGGTATAACAAGGTAATTTCTCAGTAACTTTGTTTTTCAATGCATGAGGAGTCTGTGTCAGAAAAGTGTTTGTGTGTGTGCTTGTGTGTGTGTGTGTGTGTGAATTGTGAATTTGCTTGTGTGTTAATTTGCCTCACACAACCCCGTACACAGACAGGTTGACCTTAGAGGATGTGTGTGTCAGGATTACCAGCTAACACACACACACACACACACACACACACACACACACACACACACATGCAGACAGGTTGACCTTAGAGGAGGTGTGTGTCAGGAGTACCAGCTAACACACACACGCACACACATGTACACACACACACACGTGCCCACACACACACAGACAGGTTGGGCTAAGAGGAGGTGTGTGTCAGGGTTGCTTTTCTGTGTGTCCCGTTTGACCTGGATTTTGGGTTTCTGTGTGTGTGTGTGTGTGTGTGTGTGTGTGTGTGTGTGTGTGTGTGTGAGTGTGTGTGTGTGTGTGTGTATGTGTGTGTTTATGTGTGTGAGTGTGTGTGTGTGTGTGTTTGTGTGTGAGTGAGTGTGTGTTTGTGAATGTGTGTGTGTAAGTGTGTGTGAGTGAGTGAATGT
>CM059271.1:31532760-31537760 GCA_030347295.1 Setipinna tenuifilis
TGTCTTTCTTTCTCTTCCCTTTTCTTTCTCCCTCTCTGTGTTGCTCTCTCTCTCTCTCTCTCTCTCTCTCTCTCTCTTCTCTCTCTGTCTCCTAATCAAATGCACGTTAGAAAAAAACACTTGATTAAAATCAGCTACAATGAAGAGCTTTTTTTCCTGTTAATTATTGTTCTATATGAATGGTGTTCATTACACTCAGCCTGTGTGTGTGTGTGTGTGTGTGTGTGTGTGTGTGTGTGTGTGTGTGTGTGTGTGTGTGTGTGTGTGTGTGTGTGTGTGTGAGAGAGAGAGAGAGAAAGAGAGAAGCAAAGCGCCCAATAAGAGGCAGTGGTAATCAATCTTAATGACTCGTTACTGCACAAAGGTTCATTATGAATATCAAGCAAACACAATGATCTATCTTTCCCCACTCTATCGATAGCTATGCAAATGTGTGTGTGTGTGTGTGTGTGTGTGTGTGTGTGTGTGTGTGTGTGTGTGTGTGTGTTTTAGCCTTAAAGACATACCATTTTAAGGAGCTGAAAAACATGCAGGAGATAAATCATGGAAGGTAAAGGCAGCAGCTGCTAAAAAAAATCTCACACACATGCACAGGCACACACCACACACACACACGCACACACATAAACACACACACACACACATTAATACACGCATGCACAGTTTCTTTCACTACATTTTTAAACAAAGAACAAATCACAGTGTGCACACACACACACACACACACACACACACACACACACACACACATTAACACATGCATGCACAATTTCTTTAACTCTGTCTCACATTTGCCATGCACATGTATAACATACAAACACATACAGAACAAACACTGTCATACACACACAAGCGGCATTTGGCTGGTGGACACGTGTGTGTGTGTCTTTGAGTGTATGGTACTGTCTTATGTCTAACTGAAAGTGTGTGGAGCATCATGGTACATCATTTTACTGTGTGTGTGTGTGTGTGTGTGTGTGTGTTTGGCTTTTCAAAAGCGAATGTAAAACATGTAGCCATATATTGTTCAGTATTATCAATAATCGGAAGTGAAGAAGGTGTATCCACAAGATCCCATCAACTCTTTACTATGGACTACTATGTGATGTGTGTATGTGTGTGTGTGTGTGTGTGAGACAGATCTTCCCGGTATTTACCTTGCATTCTCTGTCTCCTCTCTCTCGCTGTGTTAGGGCTCAGTATCCGTGGCGCCCAGGAGGAGGAGCCTCCGGACCCTCAGCTGATGCGATTGGACAACATGCTGCTGGCGGAGGGCGTGGCCGGGCCGGAGAAAGGGGGCGGGGCATCAGCGGCGGCGGCGGCAGCAGCAGCAGCATCAGGAGGAGCAGCAGACAACTCCATAGAGCACTCAGACTACAGGGCCAAACTCACACAGATACGACAGATATACCACACAGAGCTGGAGAAGTATGAGCAGGTACACACACACACACACACACACACACACACACACACACACACACACACACACACACACACACATACACACACCTCCATAGAGCACTCAGACTACAGGGCCAAACTCACACAGATACGGCAGATATACCACACAGAGCTGGAGAAGTATGAGCAGGTACACACACACACACACACACACACACACACACAAACAGGCCTCTTTATCAGAAAGGTCCTGGCTAGGCAACCTGAACCCACTCAATCTAACCAACCTGTCTATGCGAAACTAGTTAATCTGGTGGAGTTGAAGCCAGACTTGCCAACAAGCCAAGCTTGTTGAAGCTACCAGACTTAAGGCTGTCTAAGATTAATAAAGCTAAATAAAGGCTATCTAGGTTATCTAAACTCAGTTAGTAATTGCAATATGAATAGGAAAATAAACTAATGAGCATTTCCACACTGCTCTAACTACATGTGGTAGTAGGCCGTCTCAGTGCACTAACCTGTGTGTGTGTGTGTGTGTGTGTGTGTGTGTATCTTCTCTAACTACATGTGGTATTAGGCCTTCTCAGTGCACTAAGACTGACCTCCTCTGACCTGTGTGTGTGTGTGTGTGTGTGTGTGTGTGTGTGTGTGTGTGTGTGTGTGTGTGTGTGTGTGCGTGTGTGTGTGTGTCTTCCCTAACTACATGTGGTATTAGGCCGTCTCAGTGCACTAAGACTGACCTCCTCTGACCTGTGTGTGTGTGTGTGTGTGTGTGTGTGTGTGTGTGTGTGCGTGTGTGTGTGTCTTCCCTAACTACATGTGGTATTAGGCCGTCTCAGTGCACTATGACCACCACTGACCTCCCTCAGGTCACCCACTGCCGACAGCATGCTAGTCACGCTAATCACGCTAGTCAGCGAGTGCTGCCTGTCTGTGTCACAGGAGAAGCTGATCTGAGGGCCGTAGCCTCATGCTAACATCCCTCTGACAGCGCGATCTCATCTCCAGCGCTGACGCTAACCTCTCTGACAGCGCGCCCTGACGGCTAGCACCCTGACGCTACCGTCTCCCTGACAGCACAATCTGATTTGCAGCATGCTAAGGTTAGCATCTCCCTGACAGCCAGATCTGATGTGATATGTAGCGCGCTAACGCTAGCATCTTTCTGACGTGTGATGTGATTTGTAGCACGCTAAGGTTAGCGCGTCTAGCGTGTCAGCCCTGATCTGTGCCCAGGACTCTGTGCGCCGCGCTAACTGACACTGAGACAGGGGGCAACACACACACACACACACACACACACACACACACACACACACATGCTCACACACACACACACGCACACGCACACACACACACACACACACACACACACACTCTCAAACTCACAAACACACACACGCACGCACACACACACAGACACTCTTTAACAAACACACAGACACTCTCTCATACACACTCTCACACACACACACACTCTATCTCACACACACACACTCTATCTCACACACACACAAAGGGGGGGGGGCTTCTGACGGCAAGGCAACACAAACACTGTCAGTGGTTATGACAGTGAGCCAGTGTAGCAGTCTGTCAGGGCGCGGCGGGTGTGTGTGTGTGTGTGTGTGTGTGTGTGTGTGTGGGGGGGGGGGGGGGGGGGGGGTTGGGTGGGTGCAGCAGCCATCCCCGCAGAGTACAGGAGGGGGGGGTGTTACAGGACTGAGAGGAGTATAGAAGGGGGGGGGGGGGGGGTGGAGTGACAGTGATCATGGAGAGTTCCTGACGCAGACGTGACAGGGGGCGTCTGACACACTCGCCCAGCGACACACACACACTTAATGTGACGTGGCAGAACAGTGTGTCAACAACATCTCCCAGGACTGTGTGTGTGTGTGTGTGTGTGTGTGTGGGCTGATGCTAACATTAATGCTCACAGATGGACATTGAGAGACGTGAGTGAGCTTCGGGTGCAGGGTCAGCACTGCTCACATGTCACACATACACACACACATGCTCTCACACACACACATGCTCACACATGCACACACACACATGCACACGCACACACATACGTGCTCACACACACATGCACGCACACACACACACATGATCACACAAACACACTTACAAATACACACACAAACACAGGCTGCTTCGTTTCATTTCAAATATTTTTGTTTCAAGTTTTATATTTATGTTTTATTCTAGGTTTCTTTAAATATGAGAAATTACATTACATTACATAAAACTTAGCAGACAATTTTATCCAAAGCGACTCACAAAAGGACAAAAATATATTTATGTTTATATATGAATTAAGTGCGTGGAGAAGAGCTGTTTAAAGTCACATTGCTGTAGTGTTTTGTGGGCACTGTTGGACAGCGGTGGGGTCTGTATCTATCTGAATGATTAGAGAGAATGTGTGCTGAGCCGCACGACACAGTTGCTCAGTGATGATGCTGCTCCACAGTGTGTCAGCAGCTACTGTGCGTCTTGAGCCGCAATGGCAACGCCACAGTCGCTCAGTGATGCTGCTGCTGCTGCACAGTGTGTCAGCGACCGGCTTGAGCCGCAATGGACGCCAGTGTAGCCAATATCTCATTTCCTCTCATTACTGGTGGACAGGCAGAGCATATACACAACTTCAAGAAAACAGATGAACACATGTAGCGTGTCTGAACAGCCAAAAGAAGAGTGTTATAGCACAGGCTACACAATGACATCAGTAATTGCGGTACATAGAATGAAGCACATTGTGGCAGGTGGTGGCTTGGAGGCCTATTGACAAAAGGTATACATGCAGGTAAGGCCCTTTGTTATCACCAATATCTGCATTAGTGTACTTTAATCACAATACTTAGATTAGGGCAATTTAATTACATTTTTAAGCAACTGTAAAGGATTAATGGATTACTATTACATTTAGCGCTGTAATTGAATTACACAACCAAGGGAAGCAAGCCAAGGGTAGGCGGGGGGGGTATGGGGGGGTACTAAAAAAGAGGAGGAGAGAGACAGAAAGAGAGAGGGGAGGGCAGAAAGAGAGAGAGGGAGAGAGGGAGAGAGAGAGAGAGGGACAGAGGTAGAGAAAGTGGGGGGAGAGAGACAGAGAAAGAGAAAGAGAGAGAGAGGGGACAGAGGGAGAAAGAGAGAGGGAGGGAGAGACAGAGAGAGACAGAGAGAGAGAGGGAGAGAGAGAGAAAGACAGAGAGAGAGAGATTGAGAGAGAGAGGGAAAGAGAGAGAGGGAGACAGAGGGAGAGAGAGAGAGAGAAAGAGGGAGACAGAGAGAGAGAGAGCAACAGAGAGAGATAGAGAGAGAGAGACAAAGACAGAGAGAGAGAGAGAGAGAGAGAGAGAACACAGCCAGGAGGACGTAGCTCCAGTCTGTGCTAAATGCATCTGTCTTAAGGCTGCCCACAGATTTTAATTATCTAAGTGTAAATACTTAACGAATCTTAGTGAGAGTAATGAGCTGAAGTGCGCACTACCTAAATGAGTTATTCTAATTAATCATGTATGAACTAGTGGTGTAGAGAAAAGCTGCTTAAAGTCGCCCTGCGCTGGGGCGCTGCCAAGTGGCACCTCTGCATTAGC
>CM059271.1:31542760-31550260 GCA_030347295.1 Setipinna tenuifilis
AGATTCTGTAAAAGCCCTTCTTTTCTGCCTTCAGGGGGTGGGAAGCACCATCACAGTGTCACAGGTATGTCATGACCTCTCCTGATCCACTCTTCTCTTCTCCTCTCCTTACTCCTCCTCTCCTCTCCTCTCCTCTGCTGTCCTTACTCCTCCTCTCTTCTCCTCTGCTCTCCTCTCTTCTGCTCTGCTCTCCTCTCCTCTCTTCTCCTCTCCTCTCCTTACTCCTCTGCTCTCCTCTCCTTACTCCTCCTCTCCTCTCCTCTTCTCCTCTCCTCTCCTGCCCTTACTCATACTGTCTTCTGCTCTCCTCTCCTTTCTTCTCCTCTCCTCTCCTCTCCTCATCTACTCTACTCTCCTCTGATCTGCTCTGCTCTCCTCTCCTCTCTTTTTTTAAGTTGGTGCTTTTTATTTAAGTGCATTCTCTGCATTGTCTTCTGTTATGTAATTTGTATGATACACACTAACACCACTCCTAGACGAAGGCACATACGCTAGTGTGTGTGTTAGCAGACCAAGGCACATACGCTAGTGTGTGTGTTAGCAGTGCTAGATGCTGATAGCGTCTGTGTAGCGCCTGTGTAGCTAACATGCTAACAGACTGCCGCTAGGTTTCCTGAAGGCCAGAAAGCATCCATACAGACAAGAGCTAAAGATACACCCCTGAGGGCTTTTACTCTTCACGCACACACACACACACACACACACACACATGGAGCTGTGACACAGGCTCACTGTAACCAGTATTCCATACACCATGTATCATGTTTATTTATTTTGTCTTAAATGTATTATTTCTGTTTCTGTTTGTCTGACCATGTTAATCCCTTATTATTATTTCTTCGTTATTATGTTAAGTAATGACAAACAAGATAAAGTATATTTTTATGTACAATTTTGATATTTATTTTTAGTCTAATGTAATATAATAACTTATTTAAATTTATGTTTTGTGCACATTATGTGGTGGTGGAATATCTTATTATCCCTCTCTGCATGGGTCTAGGAGTGTGTGTGTGTGTGTGTGTGTGTGTGTGGGTGGGGGTAACACGCACAATTGGGGTGCTTTAAATGGAAATAGAATAGAATTCATTCAGTGATTTCATTTTGCATTCATGGCTAATTGTAAAACACATTTATACTATGCTTGTTACTTCTCTTGCTGAATACTAAGTCTTATGGTTTGTTGTGTGATACTTTAGACATATACTATATTTGTCATAGAAACTGTAACAGTTGCACAAAATTCAGGAAAAAATTGCAGCTTAATAAACTAGGACATAGACCTCATGTTTGGTATTGTGAAATTGCGTCTATATATGTATTATATTATATAAGTTAATTATATTTTGTTGGTAAAAACATACAATGCATGAAGCACATTTTGAAACTATGCAGCATTTCCACACCATTGATGAATCCTTGTATAGCCAGCTAAAGCTGCTTATCTGGTTTGGTTTTGTCAAGCCTACTTGGCAAACACATGAAGGCTAGCTCATTTGGTTTGGTTGTGTTGTCTATTTTAAGAACAGCCTTAAGATAGTTTATCTGATTTGGTTATGTGTTGTAGCTTGACTAGCCTGTCTAGCATTTAGCTTGTCTGACAAACTCAATTTATAAAATTAGCTTGTCTGGCAAAAGCTAAATCACCAGGTGTGTTGTTTTTAGCAAATATGCTTAAGCTAGCTTGTCTGAGTAGGTTGTGTAATGTATTCAGCAAATTGACTAAAGCTAGCTTGTTTTGGTTTTATGATATATTTAGCAGGAAGACTAAAGCTAGCTTGTCTAATTTGTTTGTGTAATGTATTAAGCAAATTGACTAAAGCTAGCTTGTTTTGGTTTTGTGATGTGTTTAGCAGGCAGGTTAAAGCTAGCTAGCTCGCTGGCTGTAGTATCCGCAGGCGGGCAGTGGTGGTGAGACTGACGCAGGGGTCAGTGTTTTGGGTGACAGTACTGATGCAGATCGAGTAGATGGATATAATTGGGTTTTGTCTCTCCCTCTGTCTTGGGTCACCACCTTCCCTAATCAGGTCCTCATTATCCCTCCCAGCATGGCTGTGTGTGTGTGTGTGTGTGTGTGTGTGTGTGTGCGTAGCTCTATCCATGTGATTGGCTCAGGGCCATAATTGATACTGTTTCCACTAGGGTGTCCTGTGTGTGTGTGTGTGTTGAGGATGGTGTGCCCACTGGGCACCGAGGGCACAAGGACTGTGTGTGTGTGTGTGTGTGTGTGCGTGTGTGTGTGTGTGTGTGTGTGTGTGTGTGCGCGATTGCAGACGTGCAAATTGGGTGGACAGCATGCGGATAAAGCAGGGCACCGGCCTTCCAATTAGGAGGCCTTATCTGTGCTCTGATACACACACACACACATACATGCATGTACTCACACACATACGCATACACACACACACACACACACACACACACGTACTCACATACACACACACACACACACACACTCACACACACACACGTACTCACATACACAAACACACACACACGTACTCACATACACACACACACACACACACTCACACACACACACACGCACACACGCATACACACACACACACACACACGCATTTATATTCATGTACAGCCTTAACCCAATTAAACACACCTCTCACACACGCTGCTACACACCCTCTCTCTCACACACACACACACCCTCTCTCACACACACACACCCTCTCACACATACACAGTATCACACCCTCTTACACACGCATACACACCCTCTCTCACACACACACACCCTCTCACACACACACACAACTACACACCCTTTCTCTCTCTCACACACACACCCTCCCACACACACACCCTCATACATACACACAGCTACACACCCTCTCACTCATACACACTCTCTCTTAGACACATACCTACACACTCTCTTACACACACATACACACACACACACACACACATAGATACACACCCTCTCACCCACACGCAGTTCTAAGGAGTGACACTTATCAATATTTCAGCTCCTTATTCCTCCGCAGCAGCGCGGGTGTGTGTGTGTGTGTGTGTGTGTGTGTGGGGCAGCCTGAGGTTAATGTGTTAAGTATTAATGCAGCTCTCTATTATTGATCACATTAGCTAGCCAGCCACCGACAACCGCAACAACGCCTGCTACTCTATCAGTGTGTGTGTGTGTGGTGTGTGTGTAACAGTACTATATGTGTTTGTGTATGTTTGTTCATTTGTGTGTGTGTGTGTGTGTGTGTGGTAGTGTCTACTCAGCTTATCTCTGCTACTGTGTGTGTGTGTGTGTGTGTGTGTGTGGGGGGGGGGGGGGGGGGGGGGGGGTGTAAGTGTGTGCACAAACAGGTGTAATAAAGCACCAGGTGTGTGTTTTCATTAAAAGGCCCCTCTAAAGAAGCCGTTATAAATCTGGAGTGTGAGTGTGTGCATGTGCCGTGTGAGTGTGTGCATGTGTGTGTGTGTGTGTGTGTGTGTGTGTGTGTGTGTGTAATCTGGAGGAGTGAGGCAGAGCTGAGGCAGGTTCATCTATTCCCTTTAAATGACACTAGCCAGTATTGACCGCCACCGCCACCGCCACCACACACACATCACACACACCACACACACATCACCCACACACACATCACACACACCTCACAACACCGCACCACACATACACACCACACCATACACACACCACACACACATCACACACACCACACACACCACACACACCACACACACCACACACACATCACACACACCACACCACACACACACCTCACAACACCGCACCACACATACACACCTCACACCTCACACCACACACACCACACACACATCACACACACCACACCACACACACACCTCACAACACCGCACCACACATACACACCACACCACACAACACTACACCACACATACACACCACACAGAACCGTACTACATACACACACCACATATCACCAACACCGCATGTATTCCTTTTAAATAACAGTAGTCAATATAGACCACCACACCACATCACACCACACACACACCAACCACACACACACCACCGCACCACACACACACCACACAGCACCGACTCTCCTTTCCTTCTCTTCTCTCTACTTCTCCTCTTTCTCCTCTCCTCTTCTTGTCTCCCTTCTCTCCTCTCCTCCCCCCTTTCCTCTTCTCTCCTCTCAGTGAGACAGGCAGACTAGAGACACAAAGGGCAGTGAGACAGGCAGTAAGAGTAGACAAAGGGCAGTGAGACTAGACAGCGTGCAGTGAGACAGGTGGGTGTGGCCATGGTGGCAGTGAGACAGGTGGGTGTGGTCATAATGTCAGATAGACAGGTGGGTGTGGCCATGGTGGCAGTGAGACAGGTGGGTGTGGCCATGGTGGCAGAGAGACAGGTGGGTGTGGTCATAATGTCAGATAGACAGGTGGGTGTGGCCATGGTGGCAGTGAGACAGGTGGGTGTGGCCATGGTGGCAGATAGGCAGGTGGGTGTGGCCATGGTGGCAGTGAGACAGGTGGGTGTGGCCATGGTGACAGTGCACAGGCCCCTCGTAGACAGTGTGGATCAGCGGCCTACAGACAGACAGACCCCCAGACCCATGTGGATTACAATACTCTCAGACATCTCTACACACATCTGAGCAACAATAATAATAATAATAATAATAATAATAATCTGTACTTGTATAGCACATTTCTTACAAAGGATGCACCTCAAAGTGCTTCAATAGTTTGGCAAAGGAACACAGGACAGAGACAGTCATGGCACGCTGTGTTATAGTCCAGTAGCGCCAGAGAGATACGCCAGGGTGCTGTGGAGAACTCCACACACACACACACACACACACACACACACACACACACACACACACACACACACACACACACACACACACACACACACACACACACACACACACACACACACACACACACACACACACACACACCCGCCAGGGAGCTGTGGAGAGCTCCACTAATATCCCCCATGGTTCTCAGGGGAGCTCAAGGTCAGGTAGAGGGAAAGTCTCTGAGTGTTTGAGAAGGGGAGTCCCTCTGTCGGGGTGGCTAGGGGGAGGGTCCTTGGGAGCCTGGGAGTCTTTCATCAGGTGAGGTGGAAGAGGTAAGTCTTCAGCTGCCGTTTAAAGGCCTCAGTGGATGCTGCGTCTCCGATGTGTTGGGGTAGGGCCCTCCATCTCTCTGGGGCCCAGTATGACTAGACTACAGGATGCTCTCTTCTCTCCATCTCTCTAGGGCCCAGTATGACAAGACTAGAGGATGCTCTCTTCTCTCCCTCTTAAGTGTGTTTGTTTCATATGGAAATGCAGAATGTCTCTTAGTCCTCTTTCATATGCAAAGTGCACTTTTACCCAAAGAGAAAACATTTACTTTCTACAAATCCATTTTTTTTCTTGATGAGATTCCCCTGTTCCAGTGGTCTCGTGTGTGCGTGTGTGTGTATGTGTGTATGTGCGTGAGTGTGTGTGTGTGCGTGTGTGTGTGTGTGTGTGTGTGTGTGTGTGTGAGAGTGTCCGTAGTGTGGGCATGCATCCTTGGCTGGCCTTAAAAGCCTCCCTAAGCAGGTTAGCAGTATGGATGATGGCCCAGGCGTTCAGGCTTTCATTGCCTCCAATTAAAGGCTGCTTGTTAGTTTAACCTCTAGGTAAACCCTATACACACACACACACACACACACACACACACACACACACACACACAGATACCCATCAAACAGCCTCGGCCTCGTGTCAGCCTCGGCCTGCCAGTGCGGCTGCCGGCCTCATGCCCATTAATTTTAATTGCCCAGATATTAAAGATTTAGAAGCACAGAGACATGCGCCGGGCGGGCACATAGAAATGATCTGATGTGGTGCCCGTGTGTGTGTGTGTGTGTGTGTGTGTGTGTGTGTGTGTGTGTGTGCCTGAATGGATGTGTGTATGGGTCGTGCGTATCTGTGTGTGTGTGTGTGTGTGTGTGTGTGTGTGTGTGTGTGTATAGGTGTGTGTGTGTGTGATATTAAAATGGAGGCTGGGAGGTGGAGATTAAATAAGGCTTCATTAAGGCAGCTGCTCTCTGACTGGCCCTGGCCGCAGGATGGAGGGTTTGTGCATATCTACATGTGTGTGTGTGTGTGTGTGTGTGTGTGTGTGTGTGTGAGATATTAAAATAAGGCTTCATTAGGGCAGCTGCTCTTTGACGGGTCCAGGCCATGAGATAGAGAGTTTGTGCGTGTCTACATGTGTGTGTGTGTGTGTGTGTGTGTGTGTGTGTGTGTGTGTCCAGGCCGCAGGACGGAGGGAGCAGAGCAGAGCGAGCACGCGTCACCGTGGCGACAGGAAGGCGGCTGTAATTTATAGGGCTATTAAAAACATCTACGCATTATTATTATTCCTGCATTACTGCTGCCATGGCAACACCACAAACATCCGTCAGCCCAAACACCCCAAACACCCCCCTCATCCCAAACATCCAGTCTCATCCATCCCCAAACACCCCCCTCATCCCAAACACCCCAAACACCCCCCCTCATCCCAAACACACCACACACCCCAAACACCCCCCCTCATTCCAAACACCCCTAACACCCCCTCTCATCCACCGTCCAAACACCCCCTCTCATCCACCGCCCAAATATCCACTCTCAAACATCCCCAAACACTCCAAACATCCACCGCCCAAACACCCCCTCTCATCCCCTCTCATTCACCGCCCAAATATCCACTCTCATCCACCCTCAAACACCCCCTCTCATCCATCCCCAAACACCCCCTCTCATCCATGGCCTCAGGCACACAACACTCACTCCACCTCTGACTCCACACAGAGCTCACTCCATCTCTCACTCCATCTATCCCTCCATCTCTCACTCCATCTCTCCCTCCACACAGCTCACTCCATCTCTCCCTCCATCTCTCACTCCATCTCTCACTCCATCTCTCACTCCATCTCTCCCTCCACACAGCTCACTCCATCTCTCCCTCCATCTCTCACTCCATCTCTCACTCCATCTCTCACTCCATCTCTGGCTCCACAGGCAGATTAGTCAGACAGTGCTGTCGCTGGTGCTGCTGATTGTGCTTATTTCTCATGTCTGGGGCAGATTCATCAGGAGCAGGCCAGGAGTGTGAGCGCTCTGAGAGGCAGGCTCATGTGTGTGTGCCCTCATGTGTGTGTGTGCCCTCATGTGTGTGTGTGCCCTCATGTGTGTGTGTGCCCTCAGGAGTGTGAGCGCTCTGAGAGGCAGCCTCATGTGTGTGTGCCCTCATGTGTGTGTGTGCCCTCAGTCCTGGCTTGGGCTTGCTCTCCACATTTTACTGAAATACATGGACTTCTCCAGAATATCCTATTTCATTTAGATGCATGTGTGTGTGTGTTTGTATGAATTGCAGGACATGTGTGTGTCATTTATATTAAGACCAGGAGGTGTGTGTGTGATTTGTATTTTTGGCTGACATGTTCTGGCTTTATCAGAACTTTTATTATTATTATTATTATTATTATTATTATTATTTATATTAGTCAGGTCC
>CM059271.1:31575260-31577760 GCA_030347295.1 Setipinna tenuifilis
ACTGCACTCTCATGTACACATACTGTATAACACTACAGACATGCCCACTGCACTCTAATGTACACATACTCTATGAAACTACAGACATGGCCCATTTATATTCACATATACACATATCTCACTGCACTCTAATGCACACACATGAACTACAGACATGTGCTCACCGCACTCTCATACACACACATGAAACTACAGACATGGCCCATTTATATTCACTTATACACATATCTCACCGCACTCTAATGTACATATGAAACTACAGACATGCTCACTGGACTCTAATGTACATATGAAACTACAGACATGCTCACTGCACTCTGATGTACGCATATGAAACTACATGCGTGTGGTCCGTAAACATGTTCTGTGTGTTTTGTTCAGGCTGAGTCTGCCATGCTCCCTACAAGTGTACACTTCCTCCTTCCTCCGTCCTTCTCCTCCTCTACCTCTCTTCCCCCTCTTTCTCCTCCTCCACCTCCTCTTCCTCTCTTTCTCCTCCTCCACCTCCTCTTCCTTCTCCACCTCCTCTTGCTCCTGCTCCTCCAGTGATATGGGTGAGGAGCATATTGGGGGGTCTGGACTGCAGGGAGTGAGGCCCGGCTGAGATGAAGAGGCGTGGGGTCGTGGCGGCAGGGTGCTGGGGGGGTCATGGTGGGGGGGGGGGGGCTGGTAGGGTCGTGCCGGCTGGCGCTGAGGGGGGTCATGGCGGGGGGGGGGGCTGGTGGGGTCGTGGCGGTGGGGAGCGCTGGTGGGATCATGGTGGGGGGGGGGGCTGGGGGGGGCTGGGGGGGGTCCGTGGCAGTGGGGAGCGCTGGTGGGGACTGTGTGTTAAACTATGATGTATGACCTGCTCAGTGCATGTGCTCTCCCCGAGTCATTACAGCACTACTCTCATCCCCGAATCCAATTCCACATTACATTTCAAAGGAGAACGTCCAGCCTTTTAATATGTGAATATAAATGGGCCAGTTATTCTAAAATGAGTGTGTGATTTATGACACATACTTTGTCAAATTAAGTATACTTTGGGGTAGGTAGTTAAAGAGAGGCATGAAGTTTCATGCTGGACTTCCTGGTTCACTTTGTCCACTATTCTACTGTCTCAGGCTGATTAATCGATCAGGAGACGTGTGTCCACTATTCCACTGTCCCAGGCTGATTAATCGATCAGGAGACGTGTGTCCACTATTCCACTGTCCCAGGCTGATTAATCAATCAGGAGACACGATGTCATCCTGCAGACGCCCGCTCCTGAGCCAGAGGACATTAACACACTCTCTCTTTTTCACACACACACACACACACACACACACACACACCTATGTAGAAGACGTCAGCGTCCTAAGCAGGCGTGTGACCACATCACCAGCTGCAGATCCCCAACAGTGCGATTCAGGGAGATTCCTGAGGCTCACCTGAACTAACTACCATTAAACACCTGTAAGATAGCTACTATCAAACACCTGTAAACTAGCTACCATTTTACAGGTGAGAGCTAGCTACCATTAAACACCTGTATGCTAGCTACCATCATACACTTGTAAACTAGCTATTATCAAACACCTGTAAGCTAGCTACCATTAAATACCTGTAAGCTAGCTAGCATTAAACACCTGTAAGCTAGCTAGCATTAAACACCTGTAAGCTAGCTGCCATTTTACATCTGTCTGTGTGTGAGCTAGCTGCCAGTGAACACCTGTTGGCTACCTGCTTCAAAACCCTAAAATCACACTACGGCAAACATCCACTGGGAGAAACTGGATGGCAGACAGCATGGTTCTCAGTCCTTTATGCTTTCATGTTCACCATCGCCACCATTATCACCATCATCATCATCACCATCACTGACAAAATCACCATCATCATCATTACCATCATTATCATCATCCTCACCGTCTTCTTCGTCGCCATCATCATCATCCTCATCCTCATCATCATCATCATCATCATCATCATCATCGTCGTCTTCATCATCGTCATCATCATCATCCTCACTGCCAACACAGCCTTGTGTACTCCTGCACTGCTGAGAGAAGAGCCTCAACCATAGGGAAGTAACAGTAACACACACACACACACACACACACACACAGAGTAATGCACACACAGTAACGCACACACAAACAGTAACAGACACATACACACTGGAACACAAAGCATACAAAAGATGCTTCTCTGCAGTAACTTACACAGTGTGCACAGTAACACACACAGTAACACACACACAGTAATGCACACACAGTAACACACACACACACACACACAGTAATGCACACACAGTAACACACACACACAAATAGCAACAAACATGAACATACTGGAACACAAAGCATCATGATGCGTTAGATGTGGAGAGGAGTGTATTCGCACTAGGCGGATGTGTGTGTGTGTGTGTGTGTGTGTGATTCCTGCGCAGGGGTGTGCTGTGTTGTGTGTGAGTGGTCCCAAAGAGGGGCATTTATATTTCATCTTGCGTGTTTCACACCATATTAACAGCTGC
>CM059271.1:31587760-31590260 GCA_030347295.1 Setipinna tenuifilis
ATCACTCCTTCAGTGATGCCAGAAATGGAGATGCTGATTACATGGTAGGTTAGAATCTGTGTGTGTGTGTGTGTGTGTGTGTGTGTGTGTGCGTGTCTCACTCCTTCAGTGACGCCAGAGATGGAGGTGCTGATTACAGTACATAGCCATTGTGGATCAACTTTTATTGGTATACCAGCCCTTAATCAATTATTAATTACCTAAGGTATTCTTTTTTCTCTCTCCTTTTCTTCCTCTCTCTGACACTCCTTTTCTCTCTCTCTGTCTCCTTCTCTCTCTCTCTGTCTCCTTCTCTCTCTCTCTCTCTCTCTCTCTCTCTCTCTCTCTCTCTCTCTCTCTCTCTCACACACACACACACACAAACACACATGCAGAGGTGGGTTAAACTCTACTACTACTAAAAACAACCCAGAAAATAAAAGTTCCTATGGGAAGCGTCACGCTAAAAAGGTTCCCCTTGTGTGTTTGCAGAAGGTCCTGCCAATGGTTCCAGGTTTGATGGGAGCTGTTTTTGCGTGGCGCGTGTAACTATGGCGATGAGTGTCATGGTGCGGCGCGGAGATGGCACAGATACGAGCTCCTAAGTGGCACCCGGAGTGACGTGGTGGCAATCAGGGAGTGTGTGTGTGTGTGTGTGTGTGTGTGTGTGAGTGACGTGGTGGCAATCAGGGAGACACGTGTAGTCAAGGGCGAAAGTTTACGCTGATGAGCAGAGCTCGGCAACGCTGTTTTGAAGGCAGTGTGTGTGTGTGTGTGTGTGTGTGTGTGTGTGTGTGTGTGTGTGAAGTGAAGATGAGAGCGTCTTGACATCGTTGTTTTGAAAGGGTGTGTCGTGGTGACGAGAGAAGGGCCTCGTTGCTCTTTTGAAAGTGTGTGTCACGGCGTGTGTGTGTCGAGGTGTCAAAACAATGGGAGGCTGTGGAGTCGCTGAGTGCCAACCCCACTCTTGTCACGAACCCCACCCACACACACACCACACACACACACACACACACACACACACATACTCGGTGTAAACACTTAAACAAGGAACAGTCACAAGGGAGTGTGTGTGCGCCAGGAAGCTGTAAAGTGTGACAGGTGTGTATGTATGTGTGTGTATGTGTGTGTATGTGTGTGTGTGCGTGTGTGTGCGTGCGTGTTTGAGTGCCTTAAACCATGTAATGCTGTGGGGAAACTCATATGTGTAATGTGTATATATAAATATGTACAGTGTGTGTGTGTGTGGCGGGGGGGTATAATGCATGTGTGTGTATGTGTGTATAATAATGTGTAGTGTGTGTAAGTTTGCTAGGAATTGTGGGAGGAATTCTTTAGTGTGAGAAAAGGAGAGCAGTTAAGAGGTGACTGTAGGATTTGCTTAGTTAAATAGTTTCTGTAGAACACAGTAAATAGTGCCTGTAGTATTGCTTAGTTTAGTGTGAGTAGAGTTGAAATGGTAAGCATTGTATGTAGTATTAGAAGTATACTGTAGTCTGTAGTATACTGTCAGGTTAGTGTGTGTGTGTGTGCGTGTGTGTGTGTGAAAGTAGGTTGGGGGAGTGTGTGTGTGTGTGTGTGTGCGTGCGTGTGTGTGCGTGTGTGTGTAAGTAGGCTGGGGGAGTGTGAGTGTGTGTGTGTGTGTGTGTGTGTGTGTGTGTGTGTGTGTGTGTGTGTGTGTGTGTGTGTGTGTGTGTGTGTAAGTAGGTTGGGGGAGTGTGCCTCTTGTGTCAGATTTGCAGCGTTGAACTGTTCACCTCAGGAATGTCAGCACACCTGTCAGACCTATACACCCATCACACGTCTCCTGAGTGTGTGTGTGTGTGTGTGTGTGTGTGTGTGTGTGTGTGTGTGTGTGTGTCCATGTGTGTGAATTATCTGTATTCTACATTACCAGAGCGCAATATAAAAAAACTTGTCTTCACTTATGACTGACTTTGGATGAAAGCCTTTGCTGAGTGTGCTGTGTGTGTGTGTGTGTGTGTGTGTGTGTGTGTGTGTGTGTGTGATCTCATGTGAGGTAGCAGTGAGCAGCAACACAACATGCCTGATACTGACTCACAACACCACTGACACACTGACACCACTAAGAGCAGACTCACACCACCACTGACACACACTAAGACCAGACTCACAACACCACTGACTCACACACACACTCAGAGAGCAGACTTACAACACCTCTGACTCACACACACACTGCTAACCCTCTCTAAAGGATATAGGGGTGAAACTGACAGTCCCTCTGTAAAGGGGGTAGGGGTGACAATGGGTGATATCAGGGGCTGCTGGAGCAACTGCATCTCCAGCAGTTGGAAGAAGCCACCATCCACACCAGTGACATCTGATCCAGCATCCACACCAGTGAGGTCTGATCTAGCATCCACACCAGTGAGGTCTGATCCAGCATCCACACTATCAGCATCAGTGAGGTCTGATTTAGCATTAACCCCATGACATCTGATCCACCATCAGCACCAGTGACATCTGATCCAGCATCAGCACCAATCAGGTCTGATCC
>CM059271.1:31597760-31600260 GCA_030347295.1 Setipinna tenuifilis
TAGTGATGTGATGTCTCTAAGAGTCATTTCTGGAGACCGTAGCTGCCTGTGAAGTTCAAACAGGGCTCTTAATATGCAGCACACTACTAACGCCTGAGAGCCACTTGTTCAAAACAACATCTCCTACAGCTTGATAAACAAGAAACAAGTGTGTGTGTGCTTGCGTGTGCGCGTGTGTCCATGTGTCTGTGTGTGTGTGTGCACGCGTGTGTGTGTGTCCATGTGTGTGTGTGTGTGTGTGTGTGTCCATGTGTGTGTGTGTGTGTGTGTGTGTGTGTGTGTGTGTGTGTGTGTGTGTGTTGGGGCAGGGAAATCAACAGCCTGGGGTTGTTTGTGCTGCGGTTTCTCGCTGCGGGCGCTTGGAGGAGAGAAGCCTCACGGACAGCAAGACGATTAGCTGTAGCGCGCGTGTGTGTGTGTGTGTGTGTGTGTGTGTGTGTGTGTGTGTGTGTGTGTGTGTTTACTGATGAAGCCTTTCCTTGCTGGCTTTGAGGAGTGACTGTGTGCATTAATAAGACTGAAAGGTCTCTCGTGTGTACTGCTTTAGAATAGCCACTCCAAACAACACACACACACACACACACACTTACAAAACCATACACACACACACACACACACACACACACACACACACACAGATTGACTACATGCCTTCCTCTCCTGTTTCTGCACACAGCTATTCACAAGCTATTATTAAATATTAGTATTTTATTGTTTAGTAATGATATACAATGTAGTAAATGTATAAATGTATTTACAATTATTATTAGTATTTATACTTTACTCTCATTCTTTTCCCTCCATCTCTTTTGTTCTCTGCTGCCATTATCTCTCCTCCATATCCGCCTTTCTCTTTCTCTCTCCTCCCTATCCCCCTTTCTCTCTCTCTCTCTCTCTCTCACCTCCCTATCCTCCTGTCTTTTCTCCTTACCCCCCCCCTTCTCTTTTTCTCTCTGCCTATCTACCTTTCCCCCTTCTCTATCTTTATTTTCTCCTTATCTCCCCTTTGCTCTCTCTCTTCTCTATCCCCCCTTCTCTCTCTCTTTTCTCCGTATCCACCTTCTCTCTCTCCTCTCTATCCCCCCTTCTCTATGTCTCTTTTCTCCCTGCCCTCTTCTCTCTCCTCTCTATCACACCTTCTCTATCTCTCTTTTCTCCCTGCCTTCTTCTATTTCTCCTCTCTATCTCTCTTTTCTCCCTGCCTTCTTCTATCTCTCCTCTCTATCCCCCCTTCTCTATCTCTCTTGTCTCCCTCCCCTCTTCCTCCAGTCCTCCTCCATGTTCATTACCATCCTGTGCTGCATCTTAAACACTTCACCAAATATGGTCTAATGAGTAGGGTGTGTGTGTGTGTGTGTGTGTGTGTGTGTGTGTGTGTGTGTGTGAGAGAGAGAGAGAGAGAGAGCGAGAGAGAGAGAGAGAGACTGACTCTGTATGTGTGGGGTATGTGTGTTTTTTTTTTTTTTTTGCGTTGATGACCTAGTTTTAATATCACAGCTCTCTCTCTCATAAATACAGACTGCTGGGTAAAAAGCCCCATTAAATGTAGTGGCATTGGTTGTACCTGTACACACACACACACACACACACACACACACACACACACGCACACACACACACACTCCCAGTCTTGTGATTGGTCCTGCAACCATACAGGTCAATCAGGCACAAACGTACATGAGGCCTAAACACAGTAGCACACACCACACAGAGTAGAGAGCACTCTTACAACACACACCACACACACCACCACACACCACCACACACACCACACAGAGTAGAGAGCACTCTTACAGTAAAACACCAGGGCAAACACCATGACTACAACTACCCCACTCTTAAAACACCACGACAAACACCTCGACTATCACTACTGCCCTGATACACTACCTCTACACAAAACATCCACTACACCATAACTACACAAAACACCCACTACACCATAACTACACAAAACACCCACTACACTACCACTACACAAAACACCCACTACACTACCACTACACAAACACCCACTACACTACCACTACACAAAACACCCACTACACTACCTCTACACAAAAGACTTTCAGACAGTCAGACATTTTGCTGTCTACAAGTATCAAGATGACTATACAAAGTGTGTGCTGACACACACACACACACACACACACTCTCTCTCTCTCTCTCTCTCTCTCTCACACACACACACACACATACACACTGAGCAGTAGCAGGCAGTAGAGGGGCTTCAGCAGAAACACAAAGTGTAAACACACACACACACACACACACACACACACACACACACACACACACACACACACACACACAGACACACACACAGACAGTCGAGGGGCTTCAGGAGAGGTGTGTGACCCAGGTGTCCTTATCAGGGGGAGTGCACACATGGGAAATGTGTGTGTGTGTGTGTGCATGTGTGTGTGTGTGTGTGTGTGTGTGTGTGTGTGTGTGTGTGTGTGTGTGTGTGTGTGTGTGTGTGTGTCTGGACAATGTGTGA
>CM059271.1:31612951-31615451 GCA_030347295.1 Setipinna tenuifilis
GCTGCTCCTTCTCAAAACACCTCACTGCCGTAATCATTTCATAAAATTTCATGATTTACCATCTGCCGGGCTGCTATAAGCACGAGCAATAAGCATTTGTATGGCGCCGGGCCCAGGAAGGTACAATAACTGTATATTTTAGCGTAATGGCTTTTCGGGGGCCATGCAAATTTCCTCCCGGCAGATTGCACCGACGCTACTGAGCACGCTCCAGCCAGTCTGTTCCCTCTCCTTTACATCTAAGACATTCAATCTTCCCTCCCTACCTCTCTTTCTTCCCTTTCTCTTTCTCTTCCCTCTCTCCCCTCCCTACCTCTCTCTCTTCCCTCTCTCTCTCTCTTCCCTCTCTCTCTCTTCCCTCTCTCTCACTCTCTTCCCTCTCTCTCTTCCCTCTCTCTCTCTCTTCTCTCTTCCCTCACTCTCTCTCTCTTCCCTCTCTCTCTCTCTCACTCACTCTCTCTTCCCTCACTCTCTATCTCTCCCTCACTCTCTCTCTCTTCCCTTCCTCTCTCTCTCACTCACTCTCTCTCTCTTCCCTCACTCTCACTCTCTTTTTTCCCTCCCTACCTCTCTCTCTTCCCTCTCTCTCTCTATCTGTCCCTCTATCTCTTCCCTCTCCCTCTCTCTCTTCCCTCTCTCTCTCTCTCCCTCTCTCTCTTCCCTCACTCTCTATCTCTCCTTTCCTACCTCTCTCTCTTCCCTCTCACTCTTCCCTCTTCCTCTTACTCTCTCTCTCTTCCCCCTCTCTCCCCTTCCCTCTCTTCCCCCTTTCTCTCCCCCCCTCATCTGTGTAATCACCCCTCTACCCCCCCCTCCCCCCCACCCCCACCCCGTCTCTAGGAGAGGGCTTTGGCCAAATCTAGATATCAAAGTGCTCAAAAACAGAGACAAGGTAGGAGGTGTGTTTTGCCCATGATTTCCCCCTCAGCCCATAATGCCGCTGCATTTGGGCAATTAAAATGATTACTACAACAATTAAAGCAAGTAATTAGAAACTAATTACGCAGGCATTTTTTTGTGATTACAGAAGAAGATGAAAACAGTGTTGAGAATTAAATTCATTGCATATTCATGGAGCCGGAATTAAATGGCCAGAGCCGCATGAGGGAGGAGAACGGCATTCTGGGGGATTGGGGAGCCGGCTGTCGCTAATGTGCCTAGCACACATGTCCTTAAATCAGAGATAATCTTTTAATGCCTTTAAAAAGAGTTCATATTTGGAAAGCAGTCAAAACCACTGAAGGGCTTGGGGGGGGGGAAGAGTCTCTCTGTCGGTCTGTCTGTCTGTCTGTCTGTCTCTCCCTTTCTCCCTCTCTCTCTCTCTCCCTCTCCCTCTCTCTCCCGCTCCCTTTCTCTCCCTCTCTCTCCCCCTCTCCGTCTCTCTTTCTCTGTCTGTCTGTCTCTCTCTCTCCCTCTCCCTCTCTCTCTCCATCCCTCTCCCTCTCCCTCTCCTCCTCTCCCTCTCTCTTTCTCTCTCTCTCTCTCTCTCTCTCCCCATCGGAATGATAAAACCAAGCAGCTGTAACACAATAGGAAACATTTAATCATTATGTACTCGACTGGAGCTGGTGAGGGGGGGTGAGGGGGGGTGTGAGGGGGTGAGTAGGGGGGGGGGCTTTTAGATGCTCCTCTCTCCTTACTTCCACTCATATAAATACATTACATTAAAGAATCACCCTCATCTCCCTCCCTCCTTCCCTCTCCCTCTCCATCCCCTCTTTCTATCTCTCTCTTTCTCTCTTCCTCCCTCTCTGTCTCTCCTTCTCCATCCTCCACCTCCTCTCTTCTCCTCTCTCTGTGTCTTTCTTCTTTCGCATCCTTCTTTGCTCTCTGCCGTCGTATCTCTCACTCTCTCTCTGCATTCCTCTTTCTCTCCCTCTACCCTTCCCTTTCCTCTTTCCTCTCTGTCTCATCTTCCTCCTCTCATCTCCTCCTCTTCTCTCCTTTCCTCTCCTCTCTCCTCCTTTCCTCCTCTCTACTCCTCTCTCCTCCTCTCCTCCTCCTCTGCTGCTGCTGCTGCTGCTGCGCTGGTATAATGAGATTCTGCGATTAAATAGATTTCCTGTTAAACTCGCCTCTCGCCAGATAGCGTGTCAGGAATGAATGGTTATTAACATTTAAATATATCACACCAAAGAGACAGAGGGAAGGGGGGATGAATGGAGAGGCAGAGGGAGAGAGAGAAGGGGAGATGAATGGAGAGACAGAGGCAGACAGTAAAGAAAAAAAGACAGAAACAGAGAGAAAGAGAGGAAGAGAGAAGAAAGGAGAAAGACAAAACAACAGTGTGAATGTTTCATTGTTGTCGGGCACAATGGTTCCTCTCTGCTGTACTATACTGGAGGCAGGGCTGTGTGTGTGTGTGAGTGTGTGTGTGTGTGTGTGTGTGTGTGTGTGTGTGTGCTGTACTTGAGGCAGGGCTGTGTGTGTGTGTGTGTGTACTGTACTGGAGGCAGGGCTGTGTGTGTGTGTGTGTGTGCATGTATATATATACTGTACT
>CM059271.1:31627951-31635451 GCA_030347295.1 Setipinna tenuifilis
TATCATCTGTCTCTCTGTCTTTCTCCCTCCCTCCATCTGTCAGTTACTTTCTCTGTCTCGGTCATGTCTCTCTCTCTCCCTCTCTCTCTCTCCCTCTCTCTCTCTCCCTCTCTCCCCCTCTCTCTCCTTCTCTCTCTCTCTCTCTCTCTCTCTCTCTCTCGTCCTGCCTGACGGAGTGTGTGATGTGCAGCTGACATGTAACATGTAAGTGTGTGGGCAGCCTAATTTCATTGAGTTGTTCTGGAGGGTGCTGGAACTAGCAAACACACACCACTACATATAGACACATGTACACACACACACACACACACACACACACGCACACGCACACGCACACGCACACACACACACCATTACAGACATGCTGGACGGAGTACAAAGCTGTTGAAAAGAGTTGCGGGGGTGCTGGAAGTAGCAAACACACACCACTACACACACACACACACACACACACACACACACACACAGCCCACCCCCGGGGCTGTGTGTCTGGCGGGAGCCTGTTAGTGGAGTTGAGGGGGGGGTACACAGGCAAGGTGGGGGGGGGCACAGAGGCAGGCAAGGTGGGTGTGTGTGTGTGTGTGGGGTGTGTGTGTGTGTGGGGGGGGCACAGAGGCAGGCAAGGTGGGGGGGGGGGGGCACAGGCAAGGCAAGGTCAGCGTGGTCATTATCTGCACACAAGGGCAGGGGGCCAGCGGGGACACACAGGTAGCCGTAGCAACAGACATCCAGTACATCACCCTGACGGCAGCCTTACTTCACACGGGGGGGGGGGGGGGGGGGGGGGGGGGGGGGGGGGGTGTAAAAGAGAGAGAGAGAGAGAGAGAGAAAGGAGAGAGAGAAAGGAGAGAGAGAGCAGTCTTATTTCACAGGAGGGAAAAGGGAGAGAGAAAGGGGGTAGGGGGTGGGCAACTAGAGAGAAAGGGGGGATAGAGAGATAGAGAGATGGAGAGAGAGAGAGAAAGAGAGAGATGGGGGAGTGGATAGCAAAGGTAACTTTTTCTATGCACAGGGTGTCTATAGGCTTACATGCGTGCGTGTGTGTGTGTGTGTGTGTGTGTGTCTGTGTGTGTGTGAGAGACACTTGTGTCATACAGCAAGAAGGTGTGTGTGAGGACAGGTGTCACAAGTAGGGGTGTGACAGCAGCTGTGTAAGTGTGTGTGATGTGTGTCAGCAGTGATAGTGCACATCTCAGCATATGTGTGTGAAAGTGTTCTTCTCAGCGATTTATGTTACTGGTGAGTGTGTGTGTGTACGCATGTGGTGGTGTTTTTTTGTATTTGTAGGTGTTATGCACTGGTGTAGGTGTGTGTGTGTAAGGTGTGCGTGTGTGTGATGTGTAAGTTGTATTACTGTGTTTGTGACGCATGTGTAAGTTACTGTGTGTGTGATGGTGTGTATATTGTGTGTGATGTCCATGTATGTTGTGTGGTAGGTCTATAAGATGTGTGACTATGTGTGAGGCAGGTATGTAAGGGGTGTGTGCGTGTGTGTGTGGGTGGGTGTGTGTGTGTGTGTGTGTGTGTGTGTGTGTGTGTAAAGGCTTGTTTGACGTTGATAGAAGTCTGAGAGTTGCCCAACAGTCTCTTGCTGCACAAAAGCACTTTACTCTGAGAGGAGCGGTAGACTGTGTGTGTGTGTGTGTGTGTGTGTGTATATGTCGGTCTGTGTGTGTGTGTGTGTGTGTGTGTGTGTGTGTGTATGTGTGTGTGTGTGTGTGTATCTGTGTGTGTGTGTGCACGTGTGTGTGTGTGTGTGGGTGGGTGTGTGTGTGCACTTGTATGTATGTGTGTGTACACTCTCTGATCATCAGGGTACACAGCACTCCAAAGTGAAATGGAGGTACACACTGGTCAAGTTGAAGGGTGAAAGAGGGAGGTGTGTGTGTGTGTGTGTGTGTGTGTGTGTGGTGCTACTAATGCCCAGCGGCACCCTAACTATTAGCATTCCCCGGTGTGTGTGTGTGTGTGTGTGTGTATGTGTGTATGCGGTGCCCTAACTATTAGCATTCCCCAGTGTGTGTGTGTGTGTGTGTGTGTGTGTGTGTGTGTGTGTGTGTGTGTGTGGTGTGTGATACGCTAACTATTAGCATTCCCTGGGCGGCTGGAGTTCATAGGACTAATGGAGAGGCTACCTGGGGACATTAATTGTGCATGACACACACACACACACACACACACACTCACTCACACACACACTCCAGGGCTCCAGGGTGCCAGCACCAATATCAGCACGCTGCTCTGACACAACGCCGTCACACATTACAAACAAAGCCCAAATAACTGCCACCGCCACACACACACACATACACACACACACACACACACACACACACGCACACACACGCACACACACGCTTCGCCTGACAGGGTCTCATGTCTGCTCCTAACACCGTCAGGCATGTGGAGGGGGGTGAGGAGGGAGGGGCACGAACTGTCAGATGTGTGTGTGTGTGTGTGTGTGCGTGTGTGTGTGTGTGTGTGTGTGCGTGCGTGTGTGTGTGTGTGCGTGTGTGTGCGTGTGTGTGTGTGTGTGTGTGTGTGTGTATGTTTGTGCGTTTGTGCATGCGTATGTGTGCGGCAAGGGGAATTAGAGTGGGTGCAGGAGAAACCCTTTAGACATGGGGTTGGGGTGGTTATGTCCGTGTGTGTTGGGGGGATGGGGTGGTGTGTGTGGGCTTGGGGTGGTGGTGTGTGTGTGTTGGGGGGTTTGGGTGGTGGTGTGTGTGTGTTGGGGGGTTGGTGTGTGTGTGTGTGTGTGGGGGGGGGGGGGGGGGTTAGGGTGGTGGGGGTGTAGTGTGTGTGTGTGGCGGCTGAAATGGTGGCATGTGTGGGGGTGTAGTGTGTGTGTGGGGGGGGGGGGGTTAGGTTGGTGGGGGTGTAGTGTGTGTGTGTGGCGGTGTAGTGTGGGTGCGGCAGGGACTCTTAGGTGGAGGGGGGTCTTATATGGGTGTCGCACAATTGGGGTGGGGGGGGGTGGGGGGTGGTGCCCCCATCTCAGGAGTCTGAGTCTCTTGCTGGGTGCACCAAACCAAGCCAAGCCAAACCAAGCCAAGTCAAGCTTATCTGTATAGAGCAGTTCATACACAGGCAGTTCAATGTGCTTAACACAAATAAAATCAAAGGACAATACAAAAGCATAAAAGATAAAATAAGTATAAGATAAGTATAAGGTAAATAAAAGACATATTAGAGAAAAGCAAAGAACACTATGTAGCATAAAAGATAAAAGAGGTGAAATAATAAAGGAAATTAAGGTAAATCACTAGCAGAAAGCATCTGAGGACAAGTTGGTCTCAAGTCAAGCCCCCCACCCAAGGCTGCTGTCCGTGTAACCACCACACACACACCTGCACACATACCTCCGGTCTCACAACAAATATTTGTCCCGTGAGTGTGTGCAGGAACAGATGAGTACTGTATGTCCCATGTACTGCAAGGAGGGCCACTACTCCACACACACACACACACACACACACACACACACACACCACTCCTCAGCTCTCCTGCAGCTGCATAACTGTGTGTGTCTTATCTTGCGCGTCTCCATAATGCTTGCTGGCTGTCCAGGCCTCCATCTTATTACGTAGTTAAACACACACACACTCACACACACACACCACACACACACACACACACACACACACACACACCACACACACACACACACACAGACACACACAGAGGAGGTCCAGGCCTCCATCTTATTACGTAGTTAAACATACACACACACACACACACTCTCTCACACACACACACACACACACACACACGCACACACACACAGGAGGTCCAGGCCTCTATGATATTACGTAGTTAAAGACGGTGAGAGGCTACACACACACACACACACACACACACACACACAGGTGTTATTACGTAGTTAAAGACGGTGAGAGGCTACACACACAATGGCTGGTGCGGCGGCGGAGGGCCCCTGTGATGTGCGTGTCGCGGGATGAAGTCGTGATTTAATTTGTAGCGAATAATAAGCGATCCGGCCGAGCCCACAGGACATGAAATTAATGCGCTGCGGAATTATCATATTTCTCATTACGCTGTCACCCACCGCGCCCCCCCCAACCCCCCCAACCCCCCCGCCCCCCCATCCACCATCATCCTGCACAGATACAGCTACCTGCTCCACATGGGGGGGGGGGGGGGGGGTTGGGGGAGAGTTGGGGGGGTCAATTGGAATGGATTATTGTGTGTGATCATCTCCCTGTTCTGGCTCTGGATTGGCTGATCATCTTCCTGTTCTGGCTCTGGATTGGCTGCTGTCCGCTGCAGTAACACTCTGCTGTCTGAGAACTCATGTACTCCCTAGAGAAGAGTGTGTGTGTGTGTGTGTGTGTGTGTGTGTGTGTGTGTGTGTGTGTGTGTGTGTGAGAGAGAGGGAGAGAGAGAGAGAGAGAGAAAGAGAGAGAGAGAGAAAGAGAGAGAGAGTATATGTATGTGTATCTGTGTTTGTATATGTAAGAGAGAGGGAGAGAGAGAGAGGGTGTGTGTGAGAGATGGAAAGATACACAGAGAGAGAGTATGAGAGAGAGTATGTGTGTGTGTATCTGTATGTATGTGTCTGTGTGTGTATGTGTAAGAGAGATAAAGAGATAGAGAACGTGTGTGTAAGAGAGAGAGACAAAGAGAGAAAGACAGTATGTATGTGTGTCTGTGTGTGCTTGTGAGAGAGAGAGAGAAAGAAAGAGAGAGGGAGAGAGAAAGGAGAGAGCGAGAAAGAGAGCGATAAAGAGCATGTGTGTGTATGTGTGTGCGCGTCTGTGTGTGTGTGTGTGTGTGTGTGTGTGTGTGTGTGTGTGTTTAAGAGAGAATCACACAAGCAAAACTGTAAATTTGAGGTATAAGTCGGCATTGGTGACAGTATGGCCTACTGGTGATCACACACTGAATGCTGAGCAAACACACACATGAATGGAAATGGTGTGTGTGACATCTTTCACGTTGTCTTGTCTCTGTTTGATGGGAATGGTCTAAGTGATAGCTTTGTACTTTGTCGTGTGTGTGCACCGATGGGTTTGATGGTTTATCCTTACTGGTGTTAATGGGTGTTAATGGTCTATCCTTACTGGTGTTTGTTTAACCTTCAAACCTTTTAACCTGCTTCTTTAGCCATTGTCTGTATACTGTGAAGCACTTTGGTTTTAAAAATGCTATACTAATTAAACTTACTTACTTACTTACACACTCACACACACATGCACACACAAACACACTTACACACACACACACTCTCCCTGTAACAGAGGCTTCTTGATAACACTCATTTAGGGGTTATCAGCACGCTGGTGTAATTGCATCGCTGGCTCATTTACATCTGAAGGATGCCGACGCCATTTTCACACACACACACACACACACACACACACACACACACACACACACACGCACACACACACACACACCCAGGAGCAGAATCTCTTTCTGAGGAGAGAAAGTTAGAAAATGGTTCCGGCTTTTGTCTGTGCGTGTACTAGTCAGACACAACAATAGGCTGAGTCGCGCTAGGTCGTGTCATAACTATTCTCCCGGAGACAATGTGAAATATGGCTTCAAAAGGCCCATTCGCCCAGATAATATCATTTGATCTCCCAGATAAGCCTCTGAAAAGGCCAGCCCTGCACAGTTTTTGAAAAGCAAAATTCATTACACTTTTTCTTAATTCCGCCCGTCATGAATGAGAGTGGACCCGGTGCCCATTAGAGGCCCATTAATGGGGGGGGGGTCAGCGCAGATACGCAGAAGTGTTTCTCTTTTCCCCCCCAAAGAGGTTTGCTGTAATGGCGGGAGACAGGAGGTCTCGGATCTTTTACATTAATTGTGGAATTATCTGCCTGCGCTTTTATCGTCCACACAGGCGGGAGATAAGAGTCAGGGGGCAGAAACACACACACACACACACACACACACACACACACACACACGCTTGCTCGCAAGAAATTCATTTCCCTCCATTTACTCGCTTATGTTTCAGGCCATTGTAGCGTGCTGAGATGCAGCAGGGTGTGTGTGTGTGTGTGTGTGTGTGTGTGTGTGTGTGTGTGTGTGTGTGTGTGTGTGTGGGAGGGAGGGGGGGATGTTTCAGGCCATTGTAGCGTGCCGGAGATGCAGCAGGGTGTGTGTGTGTGTGCGTGCGTGTGTGTGTGTGCCGGGAGATGGTTCCAGGAGATATCAGGAGCAGCAGGGTGTGTGTGTGTGTGTGTGCGTGTGTGTGTGTGTGTGTGTGTGTGTGTGTGTGTGTGTGTCTGTGGGAGGGAGGGGTGGGGGGGATGTTTTGAAGGCAAGTGTAAAATTAGTTTCGTTCTGGGACGGCATCAAAATGCAAATAGTTCCTAAGCTTTGTGGAGTCTGTAAAAGGCGTGGGGCGGGAGTGGGGCGGGAGCGGCGTCTCTTAAAGCTGCGAGACGAGCGGAATAAGCTGCTGTGTGGGGAAGCTGCTATAAAAGCCTCGTGGCCCAGAGCAGCGCCTCAAGTGTTATCACCTCAAAGTCGATTTTTAAAAGGTCACGTCTCAGAGTGCGAGTGAGAGGAGTGGAGAGCTGTTGACGCTTTATGGAGTTGTGACACGCGCTGGCTGTGCGGTGGGAATCTGTGCTTAAAGACGAGTTTCATTTCGACGCGGTAATACCCCCCCCTCTGCCCCCCCCCCGCTTCCGCTCTCTCCCCGCTCATAAGGCTGTTTGGGGTATGTCAAACAAATTACCTCCTCTATTCTTCACAACCCCCCCCCCCTCTCTGCCAGCTGGCCTATTTGTCCGTGCAATATTCCAGATGAGTTTATGTCTGACATTAGGCTTCTTATGGGGGGGTTGGGGGGGGGGGCGGTTGGCGTCTCAAGGAAAAGTATTCCCCTTCCGGATTCCCTCTTGCCTGACAGGGAGGCGCAGTAAGGGGAAGATGAAATTAAGTGAAATAAAAAGCATATTAAAAATTATTATCGCCTAATAGTCATTAGTCTAGAGCGCGCTGTCAGCTGGTGATGGATTTCTCACTTAGTCCAATGAATGTTCTAACGACATTGATAGAATCAGTGAAAAGCAAATACCGTTAGCCCAGGGCTGGAGCGATGGGCTTTGTGTCAACAGCCCCGACAGCGGAGAGGAGAGGAGAGGAGAGGAGAGGAGAGGAGAGGGGAGGAGAGGAGTGTGGAGGAGAGGAGAGGAGAGGAGAGGAGAGGAGAGGGGAGGAGAGGAGAGGAGAGGAGCGGAGTGGAGAGGAGAGGAGAGGAGAGGAGTGTGGAGGAGAGGAGCGGAGAGGAGAGGAGAGGAATGTGGAGGGGAGGAGAGGAGAGGAGAGGAATGTGGAGGAGAGGAGAGGAGAGGAGAGGAGAGGAGTGTGGAAACGAGGAGAGGAGTGTGTAAGTAATGTACTACGCGGCTGTGTAAATGCGCGGGGACACTTTTCAGTTAGTCGAGCAGTAATCACACCTTCCGCCACTCCGCATTGGCAGATTGTGTGTGTGTGTGTGTGTGTGTGTGTGTGTGT
>CM059271.1:31642951-31647951 GCA_030347295.1 Setipinna tenuifilis
TCTATATCTATATCTGGCTATCACACCTATCATCACACCACAGTGGCCTCAAGCACAATGCTATGTATGGTTTGTCTTCATATCTTTAAGATTACTTTATGCATTTACAGTCTATGTTTGTGTCAGTCAGTCAGTCTGTTTGTCTGTCTGTCTGTCTGTCTGTTTGTGTGTGTGTGTGTCTGTCTGTCTGTCTGTCTGTCTGTCTGTCATTAATAAGTATGATGTTGATGAATGAAGGGTTAAATCATTTTCATTAAGTTATATCAGTAATAATGAATATGAAAAGTAAAACATGCTTGCTAGTTGCCATGGCAATAAATATATCCACCAGTAACTTAATAGGTTAATAAAAAAGTAACATCCTTTAAAGTTTTTAAATTAAGCGACAAAACTGTAAAGAAAAACATCAAGGCTGTTCAGTAATTCTTAAATTAAAAAAGAAACACACACACACACACACACACACACACACACACACATATATATATATTTGCTATGACAGTCATCCCCTGGGTTTGATGTGAAATGTGTGGTCGTCTGCTGTCTCTAGACGCTTGGCAGCATGTGACAGAAATAGCGTAAATACTATTTATGTTAGCATGTAAAGTGTGTACGGGTGTGTGTGGGTGTGTATCAGTGTGTGTATCAGTGTGTGTATGAGGGTGTATGGATGTGTATGGATGTGTGGGCGTGTATGAGTGTGCATGTGTGTATGGGTGTGTGTGTGTGTGTGTATGGGTTTGCATCATTGTGTGTGTGGATGGGCATGTATGGTTGTGTATGGGTACGTGGGTGTGTATCATTGTGTGTGTGTGTATGGGTGTGTATGAGTGTGTGTGTGTGTATGGGTGTGTATGAGTGTGTGTGTGTGTGTGTATGGGTGTGTATGAGTGTGTGGGTGCGTATGGGTGTGTGAGTGTGTGTGTGTGTATGGGTGTGTATGAGTGTGTGTGTGTGTGTGGGTGTGTATGGGTGTGTGTGGGTGTAACATATGCAAATGCTTAGAGCCTTCACCACTAACCTACAGAGAGCCGACTCTAGTAGTTTGTGTGTGTGTGTGTGTGCCTGTGTGTGTGTGTGTGTGTTATTTACTTAGAGCAATCTGTAGTTCTTCAAAGCGATGCACAGGAGTCTTCTCCATAATCATGCAGGGGCTCTGGCAGCTAGATGTGCCATTTGCTCTGTCTGCTCTGGAACACAACACACACCGTCTGAAGCTACTTTACCGCCACACGCCAGTCTGAGTGACTGTCACACACACACACACACGCCAGTCTGAGTGACTGTCACACACACACACACACGCCAGTCTGAGTGACTGTCACACACACACACGCTAGTCTGAGTGACTGTCACACACACACACACACACACACACGCCAGTCTGAGTGACTGAGGCTGTGCTGTGCTGAGAAATGACATCTTTAGCATGAGAACCCTCTACCTCACCTATGCAGAGCCCCCCCCAGCCCCCTCCATATGCACCCCCACCCCCCCGCTGCCTCCCCTCCCCAGCTCTGAGCATTTGCATGTGTTACACCCACACACACCCATACACACCCACACACACACACACTCATACACACCCACACACTCATACACACCCATACACACCCACACATTCATACACACCCATACACACACACCCAATGATACACACCCACACACTCATACACCCCCATACACACACTGATACACACACCCATACACACTTTAGCATGCAGAGCCCCGCCCCCCAGCTGCCCCCCCCCCCAAGTTCTTTACAATATTGCCGTCGCATTGGGTTTTTTCTTTTATTTGAGAGGGACTTACAGTGATGTGGTACAGCACACAGTGTCTTCTGTGTGTTTGTGTGTGTGTGTGTGTGTGTGTGTGCGAGTGGCTTAAACATTACTCTCACAAAATCTCCCGTCACCTGTCTCCCCATCTGTTGGAGGGGGGGTTGAGGGGGGCGATGCGTGACGTTGGGGGGGGGGAGGGGGGGTGGGGGACTCAGGCGTTTATGTCGGCTTCTTCTGTCGCCGTGGCAGCACAGGGAAGAGAATCTATCATTTCAGCGCTCCTGTCTCTCCCACACTCCTCTAATTCCCTCATCCGTCCATCCTCCCGCACCACACGCCACAGCACGCAGAAGACAGGAGAGGAGAGGAGGAGAGAGGAGAGGAGGGGAGAGGAGGAGAGAGGAGGAGAGGAGAGGAGAGAGGAGGAGAGAGGAGAGGAGAGGAGGAGAGGAGGAGAGAGGAGGGGAGAGGAGAGGAGGAGAGGAAAGGAGGAGAGGAAAGGAGGAGAGAAGAGGAGGACAGAGGAGAGGAGGGGGGGAGAGGAGGAGAGCAGAGGAGGGGAGAGCAGGGGATGAGGGGAGAGGAGGGGAGGGGAGGGGAGGAGAGGAGAGGAGAGGAGGGGAGGGGAGGGGAGGAGAAGAGAGGAGGAGAGGAGAGGAGGACACCCACACAATTGTAAGTAATGTTGTAAGTTTTGTTCCTCTGGAATGAATAAATCAGGACGCATATGAGGCGCCTGTGTGTCCAGAATGTAATGTGTGCGTGTGATGTATATCAAACCCACTTTCGTTCTCAGGTAGGCTGGGGGGGGGCTGGGGGTGTGTGTGGGTGTGTGTGTGTGTGGGGGGGGGGGGGGGGGTCTGTGTGTGGGGGGGGGGGGCGGAGCAGAGAGGCAATATGTCACGCAAAATTAGCTGCGAGCTGCAGAGGGGAACGCACGAAAATATTACAAGAGGGAGTCGGCGGCGACGCCAAGTGAGCGCGCTCACTTTATCTGGGACTCCCCCAGCCCCCCCCGGCCCCCCCATCCCCAGCCCCCCCCCCCCCCAGACCGCCACTTAATTACATTCTACAGATTGTACTGCCACAGAGCTGCTTGTAACCTTTGGAGGATGTGCTTTTTAATAATGCAAAGTACACATTTTCATATCTGTCTCCCTCTCCTCTCCTCTGCAGGCCTCAGCCCATTTATTAATTTGCTCGACACAATGAAACAATGCGGACGAGTAATGTGCAGCTTTGCAGGAAACGGCACAAAGAGAGATGGGAGCACAATACCGGAGCTGTGTGTGTGTGTGTCTGTGTGTGTGTGTCTGTGTGTGGGTGTGTGTGTGTGTGTGTTGAGAAAGAGAGTGTGTGTGTGTGAGAGAGATTGGGCTCACAGGCAGTCTCCACTGACACACTGCCTCTCTTTCTCTCTCTCTCTCTCCCTCTCTCTCACACACACACACACACACACACACGTGAAGGTGTGGTGCTGGAGCTGGGCTTTAAGCAGATAGTGGGGAGCAGCACACACACACACACACACACACACACACACACACACAGATAGTGGGGAGCAGGGATGTGGCAGTCTACCGTGTGCTTGTGTGCATCAACACTCTCCTCCTATTGTCTTTGTCCTCCTGTGTAGTCTAGTATCACTCTCTCCTATTGTCTCTCTCTGTCCTCCTATGTAGTCTAGTATCACTCTCTCCTATTGTCTCTCTCTGTCCTCCTCTCTGCACCCTAGTATAACTCTCTTTCTGTTGTCTCCTTCTATTGTCTCTACTCTCTGCAGTTTAGTGTGAGTGTCCTTCTATTGTCTTTGTCCTCCTGTGAAGTCTAGTATCACTCTCCTCCTATTGTGTCTCTGTCCCTCCTCTCTGCAGCCTAGTGTGAGTCTCTTTCTATTGTCTCTGTCTGTCCTCTCTGCAATCTAGAGGCAGGCTATTTCTATTGTCCCTCTCTGTCCTCCTCTCTGCAGTCTAGTATCACTCTCTTTCTAGTGTCCCTCCTGTGTAGTCTAGTGTGAGTCTCCTTCTATTGTCTCAGTCTGTCCTCCTTAGTGCAGTCTAGTGAGTCTCTTTCTACTGTATCTGTCCTGAGTGTAGTCTAGTGACAGTCCTTACTATTGTCTCTGTCCTCCTCTCTGCAGTCTAGTGTGAGTCTCCTTCTATTGTATCTGTCCTCCTCACTGTAGTCTGGGACAGTCCTTACTATTGTCATTGTCCTGAGTGTAGTCTAGTGACAGTCCTACCTATTGTCTCTGTCCTCTGTGTCCTTTTCTGAAGGCTCTTTGAGACGCATCATTTTATCACCTCAGCTTCTCCCAGCCAGGCTGTCCTATGACACCTGTCTACCAGTCTGTCCTGTGACACCTGTCTCTCAGTCTGTCCTGTGACACCTGTCTACCAGTCTGTCCTGTGACACCTGTCTACCAGTCTGTCCTGTGACACCTGTCTATCTCAGTCACAAGATCTTATGCTTCTCTCATTACTATTGTTTCATGAAGTGTCTTTGTGTCACGCCATTTCATAAAGCTTCTCTTGGTCACACTACGCTCTTTTCAAGCTCTCTTCTCCTCGACTGTGTTGCTCTGTAAGTACTCCCCCCCCCCACAGGGACAGTGACGAGCAACAGGGTTGGCTGAACTCTGAGGACATGAGCCAGATAACGACTCCCCTACACACACACCTCCTCACCCTTCCTGTGTTGGAGTTATGGAGACTTAGTGGAACATTGAGAATCTGGAATAAAGGAACAAAGGAGGGAGAGCTGCTGCAGTGCTGTGTGATATTATACAATACTGTGTTATATTAAATGGTCTTTGCTGTTGAATTGAATGTTAGTGCTCTAGAATGTAAGTGTTGTAGAATTCGAGTGTTCTAGAATGTAAGTGCTGTAGAATGAGAGTGTTCTAGAATGTAAGTGCTGTAGAATGCGAGTGCTCTAGAATGTAAGTGCTCTAGAATGTGAGTGCTCTAGAATGCGAGTGCTCTAGAATGTAAGTGCTCTAGAATGTAAGTGCTCTAGAATGCGAGTGCTCTAGAATGCGAGTGCTCTAGAATGTAAGTGTGCCCTGAGCCCTGCGCTGGTAGTGGCATGTAGCTGTAATAGGACACGGGGCAGATAATGCTCCTTCATCACGGGGCAGATAATGCTCCTTCATCACGGGGCAGATAATGCTCTTTCATTTCCCAGGATGGTGATTAATTAGCTGTCGGGGTAACCTTG
>CM059271.1:31674273-31676773 GCA_030347295.1 Setipinna tenuifilis
TGGCACCCAGACATTCGGAGTTGTCACGTCACGTCATGCTCGAGTGCGGCAGTGCAGGGGTCTCAGTGCTGTTATTGCAATTTATTACCACCCACAACCTGTGTGTGTGTGTGTGTGTGTGTGTGTGTGTGTGTGTGTGTGTGAGTGTGTGTGTGTGTGTGTGTGTGGGGTGGCACTTACAATGAGTGTGTGGGGGGGGCACTTACACACACACACACACTCACTCACACACACACACAAACACACACACACACACACACTCACTCTCACACACACACACAGACACACACACATTTGCACACACACACACACACACACGCACACGAGTGTGTGTGTGTGTGTGGGGGGGGGGCACTTACAATGAGTGCGTGTGTGTGGGGGGGGGGGCTGGCACTTACAATGAGTGTGTGTGGCGGGGGCACTTACAATCAGTGTGTGTGTAGGGGGGGCACTTACAATGAGTGTGTGTGTGGGGGGGGGCACTTACAATGAGTGTGTGATTGGGGGGGGTGTCAGGGAGGGGGGAGTCATGCTTGAAAATATCAACTAAACAGCTCCTGATTCCTGATTGTTTTTAAACGGTGGGGTGTGGTGTCAAAGTCAAAGTCTTTATTGTCAAAAACCATATGTACAGGTTGCACACACAGAATTTGAAATTGCAATCAGTGGGACAAGAGATAGTGTGGTGTGTGTGTGGTGTGGTGTGGCGTGTATGGTGGTGCGTGTGTGTGTGTGTGTGTTTGGTGTGGTGTGTGTGTGTGTGGTGTGGTGTGTGTTTGGTATGGTGTGTGTGTGGTGTATGTGTGGTGTGGTGTGTGTGTGGTGTGGTGTGGCGTGTATGGTGGTGTGTGTGTGTGGTGTGCTGTGGTGTGGTGTGGTGTATGTGTGGTGTGGTGTGTGTGTGTGTGGTGTGTGTTTGGTGTGGTGTGTGTGTGGTGTGTGTTTGGCGTGGTGTGTGTGTGTGGTGTGGTGTGGTGTGGTGTGTGTATGTGTGGTGTGGTGTGGTGTGGTGTATGTGTGGTGTGGTGTGTGTGTGTGTGGTGTGTGTTTGGTGTGGTGTGTGTGTGTTTGATGTGGTGTGGTGTGTGTGTGTGGTGTGGTGTGTGTGTGGTGTGGTGTATGTGTGGTGTGATGTATGTGTGGTGTGGTGTGTGTGTAATATATGTATTAATATAAAGTCAAGTGTATTTGATGTAATGTAATGTGTGTGTTAATGTAAAGTGTATGTATGTAATGTATGTAATGTAATTTGGGTGAAGAAGACAGTCACACCAGTGCAGCCATACAGGATATTAGAACAACCAATCATGAAGGCCTGTGCTCACCAGGACATGTTATAAGCACTCATTGTACTGATGGAGCTCTTGTCTCACTGATCAAGCTCTTGTCTCCCTGCAGAAGCTCTTGTCTCCCTGATGGAGCTCTTGTCTCCCTGCAGAAGCTCTTGTCTCACTGATGGAGCTCTTGTCTCCCTGCAGAAGCTCTTGTCTCACTGATGGAGCTCTTGTCTCCCTGATGGAGCTCTTGTCTCACTGATGGAGCTCTTGTCTCACTGCAGAAGGGCTTGTCTCCCTGATGGAGCTCTTGTCTCACTGATGGAGCTCTTGTCTCTCTGCTGAAGCTCTTGTCTCTCTGCTGAAGCTCTTGTCTCACTGATGGAGCTCTTGTCTCACTGATGGAGCTCTTGTCTCTCTGATGGAGCTCTTGTCTCACTGATGGAGCTCTTGTCTCACTGATGGAGCTCTGATAGTGACACTGGTGTACAGGTAGAGGCCAACCTGGTTACCATGGGAACAGTGATGATGCTTGTGTTGTCAGGCCCATGGTTACCATGGGAACAGTGATGATGCTTGTGTTGTCAGGCCCATGAGGAGATGGTTACCATGGGAACAGTGATGATGTTTGTGTTGTCAGGGCGATGAGGAGATGGTTGCCATGGGAACAGTGATGATGCTTGTGTTGTCAGGGCGATGAGGAGATGGTTCTGGTGGACCTGAAGCTGCTGGACCTGAAGGACGCGATGCCAGCGGACTTCACCCTCATCCAGCAGACCCTCGACACCCGTAAGACACCCTACACCCCTCTAAAACCTCTTCTCTTCTCTCAACCTCTCTCTTCCTCTCTCTTCTTCTCCTCTCCTCTTCTCATCCAGCAGACCCTCGACACCCGTAAGCCACCCTACACCCCTCTAAAACCTCTTCTCTCTTCCTCTCTCTTCCTCTCTTCTCTCATCTTCTCTCCTCCTCTCTTTTCTTCTTCTATTCTCTCCAAACTACTTGTCTTTTGTCTCTGACCCCCACCCCACTCCAACCTCCTCCACATCACTCTGTCACTGAACCTGTACTCTCAAAACCAATCTCTCTCTTTCCTTCTCTCTCTCTCCGTCTCTCCGCCCTTCCCCCTGACCCCTGTGTCCTGGTGAGTGGAGGCTGGTGTGTGGGTGGTGGTGAGTGTGTGATGGTGTGTGTGTGATGGTGAGTGTGTGATGGTGAGTGGAGGC
>CM059271.1:31694273-31699512 GCA_030347295.1 Setipinna tenuifilis
GAGAGGCTGTCTCTGTGTGTGTTATCTGGTGGGAGAGAGACACCATGTGGTAAAGAAGAGTTCCGTATGTGTGTGTGTGTATGTATGTATCTGTGTGTGTGTATAATCATATGTGTGTGTGTCGGGGGCACAGGTTGTATCTGTGAGTCTAAAGCAGAGGTGAGCTGAGTGTTCTGTGCGCTGGATGTCTTTTCTCATAAACACAACCCCCCTCTCAGACCTGTGTGTGTGTGTGTGTGTGTGTGTGTGTGTGTGTGTGTGAGGGTCTGCGGTACACACCTATCCAAATTAAACCAGCCAAGAGCGCCATGGTAACAATTCTTAACTGACAGCAAAATAAAGGCGGGATGAGAGTGTGAATGCCAGTCATGGTTCAGTCAGCAGGAGTGTGTGTGTGTGTGTGTGTGTGTGTGTCAGCAGGCTGGAGTGTGTGTTGGTGTGTTAGTGTGTGTCAGAAGATTGGAGTGTGTGTGTGTAAGTGTGTTTGTTAGAGGGTCTTGAGTATGTATCGGTGTGTTCAACAACAACAACAACAAGCATCGTACGCCTACAGAAGACATTAACACACACGCACAGACACACACACACACACACACAGACACACACACACATACACACAGTCACATGCACACACACACACACATACAAACAACAACAAGCCAACCGCGGTGATATCACACCCTGTCAGAAGGTCTAAGCCATATGACCAGATTATCACATACTTCCTATCACATTAAATCACATTAAATTTGAAAATAATTATAAATGTTATAATAACAATAAATGTTTGTGGGCACAACATTTGTAGAGTTTATGCTGTAAGGAAATATTATATTTTGCAACAAATGTTACTATAATGGTATTCTACAATTTTTACATTTTATATTATAAATATGTATTTTATAAATACATATGTTTTGTAGTTGCAACAGTCTATTAGCAATAGCAGGAGTAACAGTATGCAGTGATATAGCAGGGGAATATACTGAATTATAAAATAAAATAGCAGTAGTGCTCTTGTATGACAGTAGTAATATAATCATGTGGCATTCAGCATTTATATTACACAGTGACAGTGTAATAGCAGTAGACATGTAATAAAATACAGTTATAGTGTAATAGCAGTAGAAATGTAATATAATACAGTGATATTTTATTCTTATGTAAACAGTACAGTAATATTAATTAGCAGTGTTAAATATTAAATAGCAGTAATATTTTAATATAACACAGGCATGTTTAATAGTGATGTGTTACACAATAATATTACACAGCAAAGGTATTAGAGCAGCCATAGTTTAATATAATAGTGATATTCAGTAGCCTTACACAATAATAATGTACAGCCATAGTGTTATAGCAGGACTAGCTTACAGGCATACTTTAATATAATACAGTGATCTTAGATAGTTGTGTATTACACAATCATATAATACAGTGATCTTTAATAGTGTATTACACAGTAGTATAATACAGTGATCTGCTGTGTATTACACAATAATATCATACAGTAATCTTTATTAGCAATATGTTTAATATAACACAGTCATGTTTACACTAAAATATTATACAGCAAAAGTTTTATAGCAGTCCTAGTTTAATAATACAGTGATATTTATTAGCAGTGTTTAACACAATAATATTGTACAGCTATAGTGTTATAGCAGTCATAGTTTAATATAATACAGTGATATTTATTACTTATGTGTTATATAATAATATAATAGAGTGATGTTTATTAGTGATATGTTACACAGTAATATAGTGATATTGAGCACTAATGTGTTACACACTAATATAATGCAGAGGTGGTGTTATAGCAGTCATAGTTTAATATAATAGAGTGATGTTTATTCGTAATGTGATACAGTGATATAATAGTGATATTGAGCACTAATGTGTTACACAGTAATATAATGCAGCAGTGGTGTTATAGAGTGATATTGAGCACTAATGTGTTACAGTAATATAATGCAGCAGTGGTGTTATAGAGTGATATTGAGCACTAATGTGTTACAGTAATATAATGCAGCAGTGGTGTTATAGAGTGATATTGAGCACTAATGTGTTACAGTAATATAATGCAGCGGTGGTGTTATAGAGTGATATTGAGCACTAATGTGTTACAGTAATATAATGCAGCGGTGGTGTTATAGCAGTCATAGTTTAATATACTACAGTGATATTAAACACTAATGTGTTACAGTAATATAATAGTGATATTGAACACTAATGTGTTACACACTAATATAATGCAGCAGTGGTGTTATAGAGTCTGGCAAGGTGTTTGGGTGAAGATTAGAGGTTAATGCAGCCATCAGACTCATTTCTGTGTGTGTGTGTGTGTGTGTGTGTGTGTGTGTGTGTGTGCATGCATGCGCGTGTGTGTGTGTATGCGTGTGTGTGTGTGCATGCATGGGCGTGTGTATGCGTGCATGCATGCGTGTGTGTATGTGTGTGTGTGTGTGCATGCATACATGTGTGTGTGTGTACTACAGTAGCGGTTTCATCTTTTCTAGAGTCACCATGTCATAGGCCAGTGTGACACGGCAAAAAACTGTGGCACGCTTCTGTTACCGATACACAGATCTGTGTGTGTGTGTGAGCAAGAAAAACACTCTGTTTTCATGAGTTTATATTCTTGCATGGTTGTGTGTGGGTGTGTGTATGTATGTGTGAGTGTGTTTGTGTGTGTGTGTGAGTGTGTGTGTTTGTGGGTGTATGTGTGTATGCGTGACCGTGTGTGGGTGTGAGTGTGGGTGTGAGTGTGTGTGTGTGTGTGTGTGTGGCGTGGTGTGGAGCGTGCTGACAGCTGGCCAGGTTGGAGTGTGTGTGAAGCATGTGTGCTCTGTCAGGGCGGCGGTGAGGGTGTGTGTGTGTGTATGTATGTGTGTGTGTGTGTGTGTGTGTGTGTGTGTGTGTGTGTGGAGCATGTGTGCTCTGTCAGGGCGGCGGTGAGGCTGCTTACGGATTGATGAATTGCCTGCTTCCCCAATTAAACCTGCCGTCACTTCACCACAACACACACACACACACACACACCACAGAGGCAGCTTCACCACAACACACACACACACACACACACCACACCACAGAGGCAGCAGCCGGGGGGGGCACAGAGAAACACAGGGGGGGGGAGAAGGGGAGAGAGAGAGAAGAGGGAGAGGGAGAGAGGGAAGGGGAGAGGGAAAGAGAGAGAGAGAGAGAGAGAAAGGAACAGGGAGAGAGAGAGAGAAGAGGGAGAGAGAGAAGGGGAGAGGGAGAGAGAGAAGGGGAGAGGGAGGGAGAGAGAGAAGGGGAGAGGGAGAGAGACAGGGGGGTTGAAGTGGAGGGGAGGGGGGGGGTGGCAAAGAGAGAGTGGGGGGGGGTGGGGGTAGACAAAAAGAAAGAGAGAGAAGGGGAGAGGGAGTGAGACAGGGGGGTTGGGGGGAGGGGGGCAAAGAGAGAGTGGAGGGGGGGGGGGCACAGACAGATACCCAAAGATAGAGAGAAGAGACAGAGAGAATGGGAGAGAAATGGCAACAGGGAGAGACAAAGAGACAGACAAATAAAAGACAAGACATGAAGAAAGAGGAGAAGTTCAAAGAGAACAGAGAGTGAGATTGTGTGTGTATGTGTGTGTGCCTGTGCGTGTGCGTGTGTGTGTGTGTGTGCATATGTGTGTGTGCGTGTGTGTGTGTGTGTGTACATGTGTGTGTGTGTGTGTGTACGTGTGTGTGTGTGTACGTGTGTGTGTGTGTGTGTGTGTAGAGAGAGTCTGTCACCATTGGCCAGATGATGTACTTGTTGGAGTCTCTGCTGCTCTTGACATTTATGGGTAGAATATGAGGAAGTAATTCCCTCCGACCTCCCCACCCCACACACACACACACACACACACACCTCTCCACCCTCCTTCCCATCCTCTCTATCTCTCCGCACCCCCCCCCTCACCCCCACCCCCCTCACTCACCCCTCAGGCACACGCCTTAACCTTTAGCGTCTGCACCACTGAGGTGCGATCTTTGTGTGTGTGTGTGTGTGTGTGTGTGTGTGTGTGTGTGTGTGTGTGTGTGTGTATAAGTGAGATCTGGGAGACGCAACACTCCCAGTTGTTCCATGTTGGAACAGAGAATCCACCTCACGGAAGAATTTGAAAAGAAAACAATGTGTGTGTGTGTTTGTGTGTGTGTGTCCGTGTGAAGTTTTTAACGGAACATTTCAGCAGCCTCTTTCGTATCCCACATATTCCCATCTCTCTATCACGGCTCCGTCCCTTTCACCCTAAAGCTCTCTCTCACACACACACACACACACACACACACACACACACACACACACACACACACACACACACACACACACACACACACACACACACACACACACACACGTACATACATACATACATAGTGGGGTGTGAGAGCGGTCTCCATTCCTTTTTTTTTTGATCTCTTTTTATTGAAAAATCGTACATAGCATCACACAACATCTATAGGTAGTAATAGTTACAGAGGATTTTCTTTTTTTTTTTTTGTTTTAACTCTGAACATATTCAAACCCACCCTCCTCCCACCCCTCCCCCCACTTTGACTGGACCAAAACAACAAAATAGCAAATAAATGATACAGATAAAATGTCAGAAATTGTACCAAAAATAGACCCTAGTTTTGTCTGGTAGGCATAGGTATCAAAACAAACAAACAGACCCCAGCATGAGTATATCACTCAACCTCCCATCAAAATCTTTTTAGTCAACAAAGTTTATCTTTGTATTCTTTTGAGTGTGCTTGAATAAAACTAAACCCATAGATTTATAATTATTATGATAATGTCTTGTGGGAGCTCTTGGAGGCCACGAAATATGTTAAAAAGGTTCCCAAACTGATTGAAATTTGTCAGAGCGCCTAATGGCAAATTTGATCTTTTCCAAATGCAAAATAGCATCACATCTTTCAGCCACTGAGAGACAGTTGGTGGTGTACTGACTTCCAAAGAAGTAAAATTTGCCTACGTGCCAGCAGAGTGACAAATGCATAATGTTTAGTTGGTTTTTCTGGTTAAGTTTTAATTCCTCATTTGGTACCCCAAATAATGCTATCATCAACACAGGGTTGTAACGTGACTCCAAAGACTTTTGACATTACATCAAATATATCAGACCAAAAACCACGTTAACAGATTGGCAGGACCAAAACATGTGTGTCAAATCTGCCACATTAATGTGCATCTAAGGACAGGTACTGTCCATATTTGGGGT
>CM059271.1:31707112-31712112 GCA_030347295.1 Setipinna tenuifilis
GCTAAATTAGTGGTGCCTCCAATCAGGCCTAATTGAGCGCCATATTGGGACACTAATGAGAAGAGGCGTGTGATAGGTCAATCTGAGACGCGCCGTCATGGAGACAGAGCACCAGAGGGCCCCAGGGTGCCCAAGAACACCCACACACACACACACACACACACACACACACACGCTTAGCTTGAATACTTTTCATATCACGCCACAGATGCAACCACTGGGATCTGTCCACACACACACACACACACACGCAGACACACACAATATGAATGCACAAGAGCACACACACACACACACACAGGCTTGCAAATGGACACATGGACACACTGGGTGTATGGTTTATGTGCTGCCTCGTTGCTGGATGATGAATGTGTCCCCATCTGTGTCTCCTCCACAGCACGTAAGCGTCACATCAGACGCTCTGATGCTGCCCCCCACACACACACACACACACAGACACTCTGATGCTGCTGATGCACCGCACCTAAAGGCCTGTTACTCCCCAGCCAGCCCACACACACATACACACACACACACACACACACTGGTCACAGCCAGCCGATTGGTCAGACAGGCAGCCCCCCCACACACTGGTCACAGCCAGCCAGTCAGCCCCCCCACACACACTGGTCACAGCCAGCCGATTGGTCAGTCAGGCACCCCCACACTGGTCACAGCCAGCCGATTGGTCAGACAGGCAGCCCCCCAACACTGGTCACAGCCAGCCAGCCAGACGATTGGTCAGTCAGGCACCCCCCCCACACTGGTCACAGCCAAGCAGGCAGCTGATTGGTCAGGCAGCCCACCCCCCCACTAGTCACAAGCAGCTAGGGCAGCCCATTGGTCAGTCAGGCGGTCGTCGTGTGTGCCTATTCCTCATTCATGTCAAACTCTTTCTGGGAATATTATGATAGTGTGTGTACATGGCATCTGCAGGAGTGTGTGTGAAACCATGTGGGAATAATAACACTGATGATGATTAATACACAAACTAACTAACAGCAACAACAACATTAATGATCATCATCATCATCACCATCACCGCCATCATCATCATCACCGCCATCATCATCATCATCACCACCACCATCATCATCATCATCATCATCATCATCATCTGGAGTTTTGTGGTGTCCAAGTTGAGTTCTGTAATCTTTGACCTGAGGCCTGAGTGTTATTGTGCTGCTACAGTATAATTGTGATCACACACACTCACACACACACACACACACACACTCACACACACACACACCCACACTGGCCAGGCCAACCACAGCAACAGGTAGCGGGGCTGCTGTGGGGCTAATCGCCCCTAAGTGCCCCCATCCCTCTGGCAGACACACACACACACACACACACACACACACACACACACACACACACACACACACACACGCCTGAGTGCAGACGGACAGATAGAGACAGAGTGAGAGCGAGAGACGGAGTGGAGGATGGGTTGGGGGGGGGGGGGGGGGGTGTGACAATGTCCAAAAGAGGACAAATGGCGTTGTCGTGGCGATGGAATGGCGGCGTCTGGGCGTGTATTTATCGGGCGCTGGCGTGCGGGCGAGCACATCTGGCCATGGGTACTTAGGGCCATTATTTATGATCCCGCCCACACACACACACACACACACACACACACACACACACACACTCACACTCACACTCACACTCACACACACACTCACACACACACACACTCACACACACACTCACACACACACTCACACACACACACACACACTCACACACTCACACACACACGCACACACTCACACACACACACACACACACACACTCGGGGCTCCTGGCCATGCGGCTGGTGCGGTAACTGATTGCAGTGCTAATGTAATTAAGGGGAGATTATGATGTCCGCGTGGCACAGCAGATGGTGGCATTCACGCTGGGGGGGGCGAGGGGCGAGGGGGGGGGGGGGCGCACAACTGGCACACCGCTGCCACTGTACTGGGCCAGACTGGCAGTGTGGAGCGACCAGGCGAGGAGAGAAGAGGAGAGGAGGGGAGAGGAGAGGGGGGAGGAGAGGAGAGGAGAGGAGAGGAGAAAAGAGGAGAGGAGGGGAGGGGAGGGGAGAGGAGGAGAGGAGAGAAGAGGAGGGGAGGGGGGAGGAGAGAAGAGGGGGGAGGAGAAGAGAGGAGAGGAGGGGAGGAGAGGAGCGGCCAGGCGAGGAGAAGAGAGGAGAGGGGAGGGGAGGAGAGGAGAGGAGAAGGGAGGAGAAGAGAGGAGAGGAGAAGAGAGGAGAGTAGATGGGGGGACAGGAGAAGAGCAGCTAGGCGAGGAGAAGAGAGGAGAGGAGGGGAGGGGGAGGGGGAGGAGAAGAGAAGAGAGGAAGGGGGGAGGGGGGACGAGAGGAGAGGAGCGGCCAGGCGAGGAGAAGAGAGGAGAGAAGAGGATAGCAGGAGAGAGGAGAGGAGAGAAAAGGAGGAGAGGAGGGGAGAAGAGGGGGGGAGGAGAGGAGAGGAGAAGAAAGGAGAAGATGAGAGGAGAGGAAAAAAAGAGCAGAGGGAACACCCAACCTCTGGCCACACCCCTCATCTGGAGCATCAGTGAGTGACATCACTGCCCCCTCATGCCCAGGCCGTGGCCACAAGACCCCCATGCCCCCCCTCCCCAACACTACATTACACTACACCACACCACATTACACTACACTACACCACACTACACCACACCACATTACACTACATTACACTACACTACACCACACTACATTACACTACACTACATTACACTACATTACACTACACTACACCACACTACACTACATTACACTACATTACATTACACTACACTACACCACACCACACTACACCACACCACACTACACTACACTATATTACACTATACTATACTACACTATACTGCACTATACTACACTACACTACATAACACCACACTACACTATACTACACTACACTACACCACACCACACCACACCACACCACACTACATTACACTACACTACACTACACTACACTACACCACACTACACCACACTACACCACACCACACCACACCACACACCACATTACACCACATTACACTACACTACACTACACTAACCCAGGGCTTCAGTGGGTAAACTACTCCTCTATTGCGTACCCCACTCCTCTAATGTACCCCACTTCTATAATGCGTACCCCACTTCTGTAATGCGTACCCCACTTCTGTAATGTGACCTCTGCTGTCATGGAGACTGGCAAACAAAGAAATGCACAGCCCTCAGTGGGCTCAGGGGTAGCACTGAAGACACACACACACACACACACACACACACACACACACAGCTGGCAAACACACACACCTGATGGGCAGGGAGAGGGAGAGCTATTGTGGCAGTGCAGTGCAGTGTGTGTGTGCGTGCGTGTGTGTGTGTGCGTGCGTGTGTGTGTGTTAAAGGCCGGGCATCTGCTGCCAGAAACACAGATGGTTTAAACAACAGCACGAGCAGAGGAAAGGGCGAGATGTAATCACATTTGGCAAAGCTGCAGCACGTGTATGTGTGTGTGTGTGTGTGCGTGTGTGTGCTGCCCTTTCATTAAGCCCGGTGAAGCAGATGTAATACACCAGAACATCAGCCGTGTTCCTGCAAACGCAACACACACACACACACACACACTCGCACACACAGTCACAAAAAGAGGGCACAAGCAAGCAGGGTGTGTGTGTGTGAGTGTGTGTCTGTGTGTGTGGGAGATGATCACATTCTCATGTTGCACCTGCAATGTCCACCTCCAGACCCAGGATGCAGACAAACACACACACTACAGGAATGCCTGACAGATAGATAAACACACACACACACACACACACACACACACACTATAGGAATATCTGATGGCCATACACACACACAACAGGTATATCTAAGCAACACACATTACCAGAATGCACCACTCAGGAGGAGTCTGTGGATCATGGGGAATGAGAAGAGAGTGTGTGTGTGTGTGTATGTTCTTGGGGAATGAGAAGAGTGTGTGTGTGTGTGTGTGTGTTTTAAGGAAATGAGCAGAGTGTATTCTCTAGTGTGTGAAGTCTGCTTCTAAGAGGAACATATCGTCAGTGATGAACAAAGGCTCCTTGGTGGAAGCAATCCCCTCCCCCCACTACACACACACACACACACGGACGCACTCATGCACACACACGCAGTCACTCACACACACACACACAAACACACACACGGTCACACACCCCTGCACCCTCAGCATGCAGCATGTCTCCACACTCTGCCCCCCCCACCCCCCCCCCCCCCACCCCCTTCAACAGCCTGCCACACACTTCATCCTTCTTACCCACAATGCACCCTGCCACACACTTCATCCTTCTTACCCACAATGCACCCTGTTCAAGGAGAGCAGGCAGAACTGCCACCGTCGCATCTGATGGCTTTCACACCAGAGGTGTGTGTGTGTCAGGGCTAAGTAGGCAGTGTGTGTGTGTGTGCATGTGTGTGTGCATGTGTGTGTGTGTGTGTGTGCATGTGTGTGTGTGTGTATGTATGTGTGTGTGTGTGTGTGTGGTGGCAGGGCGCGAGTGTCTGCACCTCGGTTGGTAATTAGAGCATTACTTCAGCAGGTGCTCCTCCTCCTGGATCTGCGCACAGACACACACACATACGCGCACACACACACACACATACACATACACACATACACACACACACACTCACCTCTTCTCACCTCTAAATAGCTCAACACTTGCCGCTTTATTTCACCAACTCGGGCCTTACTGTAAAACAGATGTGTATGTATGTGTGTTTGTGTGTGTGTGTGTGTGTGAATCTCGGAATGTCTCGGAGTGTCAGATGGGACCCTCATCAAATCAGCTGAAACACCATTACACCACGGCAACACTAAAGGTGTTAAACTTCAGAACAATATGTGTGAGTGTGTGAGTGTGTGTGTGTGTGTGTGTGGGGGGGGGGGGGGTGGTGATCAGCTGACACAACAGCACCTGTCTGAGTAGATGACAGGTGT
>CM059271.1:31717112-31720074 GCA_030347295.1 Setipinna tenuifilis
CAAACGGCAAAAAGAAAGCGGGGAGACGCCAGCGGCCCGCCCAGTAGCCATTAGGCCAACGCTTCTCCGAGCAGAAGCAGACAACAATTGATCTCGATTTGCCTAAAATATGGGAGTGTCTGGATGCTCTTATTGGCTGACTTCACTGCATGCGGCCTAATTGCCCTCCTGCCTGCGCTGTGCTGTCATTAGGGGGACCACTCCCCACCCTCCATCTTCCTTAGGGGGACCACTCCCCACCCTCCATCTTCCTTAGGGGGGCCACTCCCCACCCTCCATCTTCCTTCTGCCCATAAAGACCCCATAGGTACAACGCACGCACGCCATGGGAATACTAATCACAGCAGGCAGGCCGGGGGTGGGGGGTGGGGGTGGGGAGTTGGGTTGTGTGTAGGGGTGGGGTTGTGGTATGGATGGGGTAGTGGTGTGTTGGGGTAGTGGTGTGGTGGTCTTGTGATATGGATGGGGTAGTGGTGGTGATGGGGGTGTGGGGGAAGGGGGCTTGAGTGGTATGGATGGGGTAGTGGTGGGCAGTGGTTTCGTGGGTTAGGGGTGGTGTGGTGTGGTTGAGGTGGGGTAGGCGTGGGGTGGGGTATGGTAGGGGTGGTGCTGAGGAGGGTGGTGTATAGATGGTGTTGGGGTGGGGGTGGGCGTAGGGGTGGGGTGGGTTATGGATGGCATAGGAGTGGGGTGGGGTGGGCCGTGGTAGGGTAGGATCAGGGCTGCTTGCTGCATGAAACTAGGATTTGTTGCAAAATAAGGCACCGGCATCATCCCAGTGTTAGCATGACTCTGGTTCACAGTGATGCTTTACCTAGCTAATGATAGTTAGCATGGCTCACAGTGATGCTATACCTAGCTAATGATAGTTAGCATGGCTGTAGTTCACAGTGATGCTATACCTAGCTAATGATAGTTAGCATGGCTGTAGTTCACAGTGATGCTTTACCTAGCTAATGATAGTTAGCATGGCTCACAGTGATGCTATACCTAGCTAATGATAGTTAGCATGGCTGTAGTTCACAGTGTTGCTTTACCTAGCTAATGATAGTAAGCATGGCTGTAGTTCACAGTGATGCTATACCTAGCTAATGATAGTTAGCATGGCTGTAGTTCACAGTGATGCTTTACCTAGCTAATGATAGTTAGCATGGCTCACAGTGATGCTTTACCTAGCTAATGATAGTTAGCATGGCTCTAGCTCACAGTGATGCTTTACCTAGCTAATGATAGTTAGCATGGCTCACAGTGATGCTTTACCTAGCTAATGATAGTTAGCATGGCTCTAGCTCACAGTGATGCTTTACCTAGCTAAGGATAGTTAGCATGGCTCACAGTGATGCTTTACCTAGCTAATGATAGTTAGCATGGCTCTAGCTCACAGTGATGCTTTACCTAGCTAAGGATAGTTAGCATGGCTCACAGTGATGCTTTACCTAGCTAATGATAGTTAGCATGGCTCTAGCTCACAGTGATGCTTTACCTAGCTAAGGATAGTTAGCATGGCTCACAGTGATGCTTTACCTAGCTAATGATAGTTAGCATGGCTGTAGTTCACAGTGATGCTTTACCTAGCTAATGATAGTTAGCATGGTTCACAGTGATGCTTTACCTGGCTAATCATAGTTAGCATGGCTGTAGTTCACAGTGATGCTTTATCTGGCTAATGATAGTTAGCATGGCTCACAGTGATGCTTTACCTAGCTAAGCTAATGATAGTTAGCATGGCTGTTGTTCACAGTGATGCTTTACCTAGCTAAGCTAATGATAGTTAGCATGGCTGTTGTTCACAGTGATGCTTTACCTAGCTAAGCTAATGATAGTTAGCATGGCTGTAGTTCACAGTGATGCTTTACCTAGCTAATGATAGTTAGCATGGCTGTAGTTCACAGTGATGCTTTACCTGGCTAATGATAGTTAGCATGGCTGTAGTTCACAGTGATGCTTTACCTAGCTAATGATAGTTAGCATGGCTGTAGTTCACAGTGATGCTTTACCTAGCTAATGATAGTTAGCATGGCTGTAGTTCACAGTGATGCTTTACCTAGCTAAGCTAATGATAGTTAGCATGGCTGTAGTTCACAGTGATGCTTTACCTAGCTAATGATAGTTAGCATGGCTGTAGTTCACAGTGATGCTTTACCTAGCTAATGATAGTTAGCATGGCTCTGGTTCAGAGCAAACACAAGACACATGTGCATCACGGCTAGTTGGCACAGTGGGGCAGTGATGGGGCAGTGGGCAGTGCTTCACTGGAAAGCAGATATGCTCTCTCTCTCTGTCTGGCTGTCACACACACACACACACACACACACACACACATGGCTGGCATGGCGGCCCATTTTTGTTTTGGGGTGGCAGGGCAGCGCACGAGGGATGCCACCATGTTTGGCATCAGTGGTATGGCGACATGATCTCTCTACATCTCTGGCTGTGAGGGCCCACTGTCTCTCTCTGTCTCTCTCTCTCTCTCTCTCTCTCTCTCCCTCCCTCTCCCTCTCCCTCTCCCTCTCCCTCTGTGTGTGTGTGTGTGTCTCTCTGTCTCTCTCTCCCTCTCCCTGTGTGTGTGTGTGTGTGTGTGTGTGTGTGTCTCTCTCTCTCCCTCTCTCTCTCTCCCTGTGTGTGTGTGTGTGTGTGTGTGTCTCTCTCTCTCCCAGTCTCTCTCTCATTCTCTCTGCCCCTCTCTCTCCCTGTGTGTGTGTCTCTCTCTCACTCTCTCACTCTCCCTCTTTCTCCATAGGTCTCTATTCCTGTGTCTCTCTCTCTTTGTGTCACCCTCTCTATCTCTCTCCCTCTCCCTCTCTCTTTCTCCCTCGCTCCCTCTCTGTCTCAGTGGGCACATATGTCTAGGTTGGCTTGGCATGATGTGTTGAGGACCCCTGCCATCATTGACCACGGTGACCTCTGATGGGGTCATCTTATCCTCCTGTGACCGTCTCACATGGTGACCTCTGATGGGGTC
>CM059271.1:31720174-31725174 GCA_030347295.1 Setipinna tenuifilis
CCCCCCCCCCCCCCCCCCACTCTGCTGGCTCGGCACAGATGGTGCCCCCGCGCCACAAAATAAACCCAATATGTCTCCCGGACGCCGTCACAGGCCCCACTATCCCTCACACCCGTGGGGGTGGGGGGTGTTGAGGGGTGGGGGTAGATGGGGTTGGAGGTGTGTGGGGGGGGTTTGAGGGGGGGTAGGAGTCTTCCAGGGCAGCTAAAGGAATCCACCTCCACCTCCACCTTTTTCCCCAAACCCTTTCTGTTCTTCACTCTCTTCTCTCTTTGTTTCTGTCTCTTTTTGTCTTCCTCTCTCTGTTTTGCTCTCTCTCTTATCCTCTCTCTCCCTCCCTCTCTTTCTTCCTATCTCTCTTCTCATCTCTCTTTTTTGTCCTCTCTCTGTTTTGTTCTTATTGTCTTTCTATTCCTCTCTCTCTTCTTTCTCTATTTTGCGTTCTCTCTCTGTTTCTATTTCCCCACATTCCTTTACTCGGTGAGTTGATGCAGACAGAAGTAGATCTTCTAGTTTGGTATCAGTCTTATAGAGTAACCCTCATGTGCTTCTCTAGACCTCTATGCATAAGCTGTACTTTATGTAGCTCTATCCTCATACATAAGAGTATTGCTGTACTTTATGCAGTTCTATCCTCATACATAAGAGTTCTGCTGTTCATCTCTATGCAGCTTTATTGTAACATTCAGAGTTCTGCTGGAAATCGTTCTACAGTTCTACAGTCATAAAATGCTCCTTTGTAGATCTTTCTATAGTTCTACACACACACACACACCTCCTGCGAGGGCATTGGGAAGAGAGAGGGAGGGAGGGAAGGAGGAAGCCTTAAAGCACAGACAAAGAGAGGAGGAGAGGAGAAAAGCAAAAAGAGAAGGAGAGAGGTAAAGAGGAGAGTAAGGCTACGTTCAGACGTGATGGTTTTTTTACAGACGTGGGTGGATGGTTTACCTTATTTTCCTATGGTACAGGGTATTTTTTTAAAAAACATCCTGGGTGGTTTTTAAAACGCCGCCGCTGGTGCTTTTTTTCACCCACCCCGGGTGGTTTTCAAGTTGAGAAATTTGAACTCGCCCCGAAAAAAGCACCCTACGTCAGGTGTTTTTTTGACAACTGACCAATGAGCGACAGAAATTCTGTAGTTTCAAAGAAGAAACATGGCGGCGAAAACAAAGTCTCTCAAGTCAAGCAAAATTCCAACCGAACAACTGGTGGTACTCATAAGTGACCAAACAGAGCTATATGACATGGCAAACAAGTTATACCACAACGTCTACCACAAGGAGACCGTTTGGAGATCGTTTGGGGCACTTTTGGGACACAACTGTAGGTATTAGTTTCAGTTGTTTTCATCCGCTCACATCACAAGCTAGGCTAACTAGCGTTTACGGTCTATCAGCTAATGCTAGCACTGCCGATGGGGCTGCTGCTAGGCACCAGCCTTCAGTTCCGGAACCATCCTTCAGTTCCAGAACAATCCTCAACCCACCGACAGCCTTCCCACCACCTTAACAGCATTCATGAGGTAAGACAAACACCAGGGGCGATTTTAGCATCTGGTCTTTAGGGGTGCCCGGCCCCCAGTGCTTATCACACAACACTATTATTATATATAATATATTATTCATTTTGCACTGAGCCAGGGGGTGCCGAGCAGTTTCACGGGGGTGCCTTGGCACCCCTAAAAATTGTCTAGATTCGCCCCTGTAAAAAACCATCATGTCTGAACGTAGCCTAAGTGTACAGAGCCAGAGCAGAGATGAGCTTGTGAGAGCCAGAGCTGGAGACAGCAGCAGCTTCAGTAGTGTGACGAGACCATGATACAAATGTTGCCGTCATGGCAACGTGGAGGCCTTTATGTACCAAAATCTCACCAGTGGGGGGCGTATCTCACACATGCACACACACACACACACACACACACACACACACTCCTCCTCATAGAGGCCTATATGTACCAAAATCTCACCAGTGGGGGGGCGTCTCATACACACACACGCACACACACACACACACATACAGAGTCCTCTTCACACACACATACACACTCTCCTTACACACATACACACACTCCTCACATACACACACACACACACACACACACACACACACACTCCTCATAGAGGCCTTTATGTACCAAAATCCCACCAGCTGATCTTGCGTAAGTTCCAAATTTGCCAGAGATGCTGCAGTGCTCCTGTGCTGCTCCTGGGAAGATATCGCCACAGAGCCGCACACCTCTGCAGCCGCCTGTGAGGAGAGAAGAGTAGGGTTGATGTGTAGGGTTATAACACGTATGTGTAGGGTTATAACAGATATGAGTAGGGTTATAAGACATATGTCTAAGGTTATAAGACATATGTGTAGGGTTATAACACGTATGTGTAGGGTTATAAACACGTATGTGTAGGGTTAAAAACAGTATGTGTAGGGTTATAACACGTATGTGTAGGGTTATAAGACATGTGTAGGGTTATAAGACATATGTGTAGGGTTATAACATGTATGTGTAGGGTTATAAGACGTGTAGGGTTATAACATGTATGTGTAGGGTTATAACACGTATGTGTAGGGTTATAAGACATGTGTAGGGTTATAAGACATATGTGTAGGGTTATAAGACATGTGTAGGGTTATAACATGTATGTGTAGGGTTATAAGACGTGTAGGGTTATAACATGTATGTGTAGGGTTATAAGACGTGTAGGGTTATAACATGTATGTGTAGGGTTATAAGACATATGTGTAGGGTTATAAGACATGTGTAGGGTTATAAGACATGTGTAGGGTTATAACATGTATGTGTAGGGTTATAAGACATATGTGTAGGGTTATAAGACATGTGTAGGGTTATAAGACATGTGTAGGGTTAAAAGACATATGTGTAGGGTTATAAGACATGTGTAGGGTTATAAGACATATGTAGGGTTATAAGACATGTGTAGGGTTAAAAGACATATGTGTAGGGTTATAAGACATGTGTAGGGTTATAAGACATGTGTAGGGTTAAAAGACATATGTGTAGGGTTATAAGACATGTGTAGGGTTATAAGACATATGTGTAGGGTTATAAGACATGTGTAGGGTTATAACATGTATGTGTAGGGTTATAAGACGTGTAGGGTTATAACATGTATGTGTAGGGTTATAAGACGTGTAGGGTTATAACATGTATGTGTAGGGTTATAAGACATATGTGTAGGGCTTGTGAGGTGCAGTGTGAGCATAGTGCCGTGAGCATGAGAGTATTCTGTGGCCCTCAGCCAGACCTGCCGCCCATCTGAATAAGGAGGAGGTGTGGGTGTGTGTGTGTGTGTGTGTGTGTGTGTGTTGGGGGGGTGTCTCCCCCAGGAATGAAGAGGCAGTCAAGAGAAAGAGAAAGCATGCGGCTCACCTGAGCATACTAAAGAGCAGATATTATTCCAGAGCTGCTGCAGACAGGACAGACAGACAGACCCCTTTGGGGAGGAGGAGAGGCAGCTGGGAAGGAGGGATAGAGAGAGAGGGAACGGAGGTAGAGAAGGGGAGAGAGGGGGGAGAAGTGATACGACATGAGAGAGAGAGATTGGGGATTGAAAAGAGTGGAGGGAAAGTTTGTCTCTCTACTTTTTATTTAGTAGTTCTTTTTTTTCGTGTTCATTGTTCCACCCCCCCAACCCGTCCATGGCTGCTACCCAGCATGCTCTGGGGCGGCTGTCAGGCGGTGGTAATTTGGGCTCTGATGTATTTGATAAACAAAGGGCTGCTCTTTCCCCTGTCAGGCCTGACACGCCAGATCCTGTGTGCTGTCGGGGTGCCTACCCCCCTCTCCTCCGATCCTAATTACACCCCTACTAATTACACCCGCTCTCCTGTCCTCCCTTCTCCTCTCCTCCCTTCTCCTGTCCTCTCCTCTCCTCTCCTCCCTTCTCCTCTCCTGTCCTCTCCTCTCCTCCCTTCTCCTCTCCTCTCCTCCACTCCTCTCCTCCCTTCTCCTCTCCTCCACTCTCCTCTCCTCCCCTGTCCTCTCCTCTATTCTCCTACACTCTCCTCTCCTCTCCTCTTCTCTCCTCTCCTTTCCTCTCCTCTCCCCTCTGCTCCTCTCCTCTCCTCCCCTCTCCTATCCTCTCCCCTCCACTTCCCTCCTTTCCTTTCCTTCCCTTCCCTTTCCTCTCCTCTCCTCTTCTGTCCTCTCATCTCCTATCTCCTCTCCTCTCTCCTTCTCTCTCCTCTCTCCTCCTCTCCTCTCTCCTTCTCTCTCCCCCTCTCTCCTCCTCTCCTTTCTCCTTCTCTCTCCTCCTCTCTCCTCCTCCCCTCTCTCCTTCTCTCTCCCCCTCTCTCCTCCTCTCCTCTTGTCCGACGGGCCATGCACCCACTCCCCTACTAATTACAGTCCTCCCCCTATGCTCTTATTACACACACACTCTTCCTCACACACACACACACACATACACACACACACACACTCCTCCTCACACACACACACTCCTCCTCACACACACACACACACACACACACACACACACACACATTGGTCCTCACAAACACACATACACACACACACACACACACACACACACGCACACACACACACACCAGCCCCGTCACTCCAGCACATTCTCATGCAAATTGAAATCCGCACAAAAATGTTTGGTCTCTTTTTTTTTTCTTTTTCAACCCCCTACTCTTTCTGTCTCTATTTTTCTCTTTCTGTCTCTTTTTCTCTTTCTGTCTCTTTTTTCTCTTTCTTTCTTTGAGTGTGTCTTTGTTTTGGAGTGGAGTGTCTCAGCAAGCAGACAGAATCAGGAATAATCAAGGGTAATTAACATGGAGCGGGGGAGGTGTGTGTGTGTATGTGTGTATGTGTGTGTGTGTGTGTGTGTGTGTGTGTGAAGGAGGGGATGAAGAAAAGCAAAGAAATAAAAAGCCTTTTATCTGTCTTTGTGTCGAAGGAAGCTGCAGAGGAGGGGAGGGGAGGAAGTGAGGAATAAGATGTGTGTGCACGTGCAAGTGTGTGTGTGTGT
>CM059271.1:31740174-31755174 GCA_030347295.1 Setipinna tenuifilis
ACAGACTCTCCCTCCTAACAACGTTTTAATGCATCACCTCTCTGCCTCATAATCACAGCCACAGAGTCATCTTAGAGGTTCAGGGAGTGCACACATAATCGTGTGTGTGTGTGTGTGTGTGTGTGTGTGTGTGTGAGCTCCGCACTGCTTGTGTTTTATAGTTTATTACAGGCGGTCTTCCTGGCCAATCAGCCTCTCCCGCGGTTACTGGAGGTGTTGGGACTGTGTGCCACCACAACTAGAACACACACACACACACACACACATAAACACACACACACACACACATAGACACACACACACACACATAGACACACACATACACACACACACACACACACACACACACACATAGACACACACATACACACACACACACTCACTCACTCTCACACACACTCGCTCACTGACACACACACACACAAACACACACAGATTTTCAGAGACAGTATTGCTGAAGGTCACAACCCCAGAAACAGATGTGGCGGTGGTCTGGGCATGACTGCAGTGTGTGTGTGTGTGTGTGTGTGTGTAGGCATCTCAGGGTGTGTGTGTGTGTGTGTGTGTGTGTGTGTGTGTGTGTGTGTGTGTGTGTGTGTGTGTCTGTGTGTGTGTGTGGGTGTATGTGGGTGTGTGTAGGCATCTCAGGGTGTGTGGGTGTGTGCAGTTCACTCAGATCCTTCGCCCTCCTCCAATGCCAACATGTCTGCAGCCAAGACCACCACAACCACAGGGGACATTTAGACAGAAGGGGACGTTTACACACACAAGTGGACATTTGGATTTCAGAGGGCACATTTAACATTTACACATAAGAAGTGTGTGTGTGTGTGTGTGTGTGTGTGTGTGTGTGTGGGTGTGTATAAGGGATTGCCCTGCTGAAATACCCTTCTGTGGCTTATGTATCTACACATTCACATACCTCTACACAGAAACACACACACATGCACACACACACACGCACACCCACACACATATGCACATGCACACACACATACGGATGCATGCAAACACACACTCATATACACACATGCACAAACGCATCCATGCACATGCACACACACTCACGGATGCATGCAAACACACACACACACAGTGGGAAGTAGTGTATGGTGGATTTATGCTGCTATCTGTGTGTGTGTGTGTAGAACATGACACATGCTGTGTGCCGCGCTGCCCAGTGCCCCCAAATCAAGGACACAAGGATGGTTTAGTGTCACTTGCATAGACATACGGGATAAAGCAGGACATGCAGTGATATTAGTGAAGAGGTCACCTCATCTACCACGCCCCTAAATCAGAGACCACACCGCTACATCAAAGACCACCAGTGGCTCTAAATCAGAGGACACGCCCAACTACCACGCCCCTAAATCAGAGGCCACACCCCTACATCAGAGGTCATGCCCAGCTACCAGAGGAGCAGTGTGCCCATGAAAAGGCCTCATACATCTCACACTCTTCGGGTACCAAATCATGCCACACTGCACCACACACACCACACCCACACCACACCACACCACACACACACCACACCACACTACACCACACCACACACACACCACACTGCACCACACCACACCACACACACACCACACTGCACCACATCAGCATACAACCACACCACCACTATACAGCCCCAGCACCATACCACACCACAGCACACCTAACCTCACCTCACCTAACCTCACCACACCACACCACACCACACTACACCACACCACACTATACCACACCACAGCACACCACAGCACACCTAACCTCACCTCACTACACTACACCACACCACACTATACCACACCACACCACACTATACCACACCACACCACACCACACTATACCACACCACAGCACACCACAGCACACCTAACCTCACCTCACTACACTACACCACACCACACTATACCACACCACACCACACCACACCTAACCCCTCCTCACCACACTACACTACACCACACCACACCACAGCACACCTAACCTCACCACACCACACTACACCACACCACACCACACAGCAATATATGACCTATCAGAGTCCAATCAGAGTCCTATAGTCCAATCAGAGCTCAATCAGAGTCCTATAGTCCAATCAGAGTCCAGTCAGAGTCCTATAGTCCAATCAGAGTCCAATCAGAGCACTATAGTCCAATCAGAGTCTTATAGTCCAATCAGAGTCCAATCAGAGTCCTATAGCCTAATCAGAGTCCAATCGGAGTCCTATAGTCCAATCAGAGTCCTATAGTCCAATCAGAGCTTAATCAGACTCTTCCTGCTGGTGTGCCTGTGGGCTCCAGAGGCTGTGGGACTTCCTCCACCTGTGTTTACTTTTCATTTCCACGTGTCAGGGACATCACGGTGGCAGATGCAGTCAGGTGTGTGTGTGTGTCTGGAGTGTGTGTGTGTGTGTGTGTGTGTGTGTGTGTGTGTGTGTGTGTGAAAGGAGGACCACCATGTTCACTTGGCCTAGCACAGTGGTGAACTCCTCTCACATCCATGTACACCCAAACACATGCTATTCTATGATATGCAGGTACTGTACACACACACACACACACACACACACACATGCACACGCAAAAATACAAACACATTCCTACGTACATACAGCACATATGGACATGCCCATATTTGCCCACGTATATTTGCCCATAGACATGCCCACACAAAAACACACACACACACACACACTCACTCAGTCAAAGAGGGTGGATGTTTTGCTCTCTTCTGAGAGTCTGTTGCTTTTTAAAGACACACACACACACACACTCACTCAGTCAAAGAGGGTGGATGTTTTGCTCTCTTCTGAGAGTCTGTTGCTTTTTAAAGACACACACACACACACACACACACAGACACACACACACACTCACTCAGTCAAAGAGGGTGGATGTTTTGCTCTCTTGTGAGTCTGTTGCTTTTTAAAGACACACACACACACACACACACTCGCTCAGTCAAACAGGGTGGATGTTTTGCTCTCTTGTGAGTCTGTTGCTTTTTAAAGACACACACACACACATACACTCACAGACGCACACACACACTCGCTCAGTCAAAGAGGGTGGATGTTTTGCTCTCTTGTGAGAGTCTGTTGCTTTTTAAAGACACACACACACACACACACACACACACACACTCACTCAGTCAAAGAGGGTGGATGTTTTGCTCTCTTGTGAGATTCTGTTGCTTTTTAAAGACACTCATCAATCTGCTCCAAATGAGAGCGAGCAGCGCAGCCACCCACACACACACACACACACACACACACACACACAGAGCGAGCAGTGCAGCCTGTTACCTAATTACACATGATAATTACACATGATAATTACTGAAGCAGGCCGTGATGGAGAGGCCCATTAGAGTGTGTGTGTGTGTGTGTGTGTATGTGTGGGTGTGTGTGTGTGAGAGAGAGAGAGAGAGAGAGACTCTTCTACAACCTATGTACACACACACATACACAATCACACACACACTTATACACACACACACACTTATACACACATAGACGTACAAGGTATGACTTATATTTCTAACATACAAGTTTAAGTATTTTATTACTCATAACACACTTACAGAGACAAGAACATAAACACGCACACACACACACACGCACACACACACACATACACGCACTCGCACACGCACGCACACACACACACACACACACGAGATCCTGAGGCACAGCACTGACCTTGAATACACACACATACACACCTAAATTGAACACACACATGCAGACATGCAGAGAGAGAGAGAGAAAGAGACAGAGAGAGGGGGAAAAAGAGAGAGAGAGAAAACGAGCATTTCTGAGCAACAACAACTGACCTTAGTCATGAACACACACTCACACACACACACAAGCGTGCACACACACACAACGCACGCACACAAAACACACACACACAAACAATGCACTACCATTTTGTTTTTGAAAATATATGTGTTTTTTCACTTGCTAAGTGACTGTTCTTTTAATCTAAGTTCCTCTCAGGAAATTCCAACTATTTTTCCTGTCCATTTCTGTCATGTGTTGTGTTGCATTGCTTTATTGGGTCAACTGTTAAACTTGTGTTTACAGGGCTTGACCCCGTAGGTTGACATCCTTTCAAAACAAATAAAATAAGTATTGACTATTTCAAGCTATTGTCAAAGGATTGTGCATTCCAACACCTTGAAATGTGTCCCTAATCACTTTTTAATTTCCTGTCAGTAGTGTGGGGAGACATTTAAGCCCTTTGAGTGTGTGTGAGAGTGTGTGTGTGAGAGTGTGTGTGTGTGTGTGTGTGTGAGAGTGTGTGTGTGTATGTGTGTAGTGTGGGGAGACATTTAAGCCCTTTGAAGTCTGGACCATGACCAGTCGCCTAATTACAACAACATTTTAATACTCAGGTGCAATACACCACCCCCACCACAAGAGGGCAGCATTGATACTCATAACTGGACCTCTGATCATTTAAATTCCCTCATATTCGTCCACTCTGGTGTGTGTGTGTGTGTGTGTGTGTTTGTGTGTGTGTATGTGTGTGTGTGTATGTGTGTGTGTGTGTGTGATGGGCTGGACAGTAAGTGGTAAAGACAATATGTTGGCAAACACAAAATCCAACACAAGCTATCATTTCACATTTAAACGTCTGCTACCTGGCATTAAAAATGGAAGCTGTGACCAGGAGTGAGGGGGTGGCCTCCACGCTAGCAGCTCATGCCGTTGTTTTTCCGTCCTCAAATTTAGTTGTCTGTCTTTATTTTCGAGTACTATTTTTCTTTCGTTGTAAACCCTGGGTGTAAATAAGATTGCCTTTTTGGTCTTTGTATGCTACTCTGGGTTGACTGGTTGTAACAGTGTGATATAATGCACATATTCCAAAAAGGAAGATCACGCTTTGACACTGACCTGGTTCCTCCCTGGTTACCACTACACCAGTACACCTTCGCCATGTGCTCATGAATAGCTTTGGCAATAACAGCAACAGGCATGACCACAAGGAAAAGGTGTGAGCACATTGCAAGAGGAGCAATGTTATTATTCACAGCCTTTGTGTGTGGTCCTTTTATTGTTTATTATTTATTGTGACCTTGCATATACTCACTTCTTCACTTGACACAGTCACAGGCTTTGTGTGGGATTCCAACAGTTGCGTGTATCACCACTTGTTCCTGGTGAAATGTTGTCTCGTCTCACTTTGTAACTGTGTATGTGGCTGAAACCACAATAAAAACCTACCTGAGTAGACTAGACTATACCAGACTAGATTTGGATACATGCCTTGTAACCCCCTCACAAACTGCTCAAGTCAGTCCGGTCCAGAAAAGGGGCATGTCAACAGTCTCCTCCGTCCTAATCTATTGTTCCCCTTTGTATTTTTCCTGTCCTGCTGTCTCCCCTTACCTCTGTTCATTTTTTCCCCAATACTGTGTGTCTGCGCCTGCTAAATGTAATGTAATGTAATGTAAGGCAATCTGTCGACCCAAAGCAGGCCTACTTCAAGTGGGTCAACAATGTGTTTTAATACACTGCCAACTAAGCTACAGTGCAACTGCAATACAATTTCAAAATGGAAATTTAGCCTTTAATCTGATTTCCTAACACATCTAATTAATTCTTTGGCACTGGACATGAAATGCGTGAGCCGCTGGGCTTGTTTGGCCAGTTCCACCCTGACATGTGCAATTAGAGACCTCTAAGGGTGCCTGAGCCACATTCTGGAAAGAGCTAAAGACTACAAGAAGGCTTTTATCCCGCCTTGAAAAGACGGAGCAGAGGTTCAGAGAAACACTCATTAAAAGATCAAAGTGGATCCAAACATGCCGGCTAGCGGCCTCGGCTCCGTACAGTAGCCGTCCTCTCTCGGCTGTCACTGGGGCCTGCGGCTTCAGTAGCCGGCTAAGCTTGGGCAAAGCTTCGACACATGCGGGGGAGAGTATGAGGGGAATTTCATCTCTTCGAGTGGACACCTTCAAAGAAAACGTGTGACATTTTTACTCCTTTCAAGACTTTCAAGTTACTGTCAAACTGTTTAGGCATCAGCGCGTTTTACTTGTGGTAACAGCTCGCATATTCACAAAAGGCCGTCTATTAAATTCAGCTAATGTGTTGATGCAGACTCTTCTCTGGCGGCGTATTAGTAGGCTAAAGCAAGGAGTTGATGTTAGCGAATGTTAGACGTCTTATTATACAATTTAACCTGCCTTGCAGCAGCAATAGGGCAGTCTCTATCTGCCCCACCACCCGTGGAGCTGCCGTTAAACGAGCAATTTTTAGATTAGTCTTAATCGTGCCGCAAACAGGGGAAACGATGGATGAATTTTTGAAGCCATCCACAACTTTTTTTCTGTCACGATGAACTAAGCACAGAGCCGGTGCCAGCTCGCGTCAGGGCTAAAGGAGAAAGACCTTTGCGTTTGATCCGTCACAACACAGGCCTCGTGTTTCAGCCGGCGCAGCCTCTTGTTGAGTGAAACGTCTCAAGGAAAACCTCCTGCTCATTGCACAAGCGTCCGCTGGGGGGCAGCAGTCAGTTGCGCAGGTTGCCCTCAAAACCCTGTTTTTCTCTGAAATGGTGTAGGTTTTTATTTTGTCAAGTTTACATTTTTAATAATACAGAAGTCGTTATAAAAATTACTAACAACCCTGTATAATAGCATATATATGAGTAAACATTGAATGTTGAATACTGAGTGCTGTTTAATCGCACATTTTATTTTATTTTTTAAATTATCCTTGATATGGTTGGACTGCTGTATTTGTTAATATTTTAAAGAAGGCCCACATAGCCTAAATGCCTAGGGTTTTATTTTCTGTGCCTTAAATTCTACTCCTTGTGGGTCACGTATTTTCAGAGAGAAAACATAGCAGACCGTGATTGCTGTTTAAACTGTCACTGAATGATCATTTAAACTACAGCAGGATGAAATAAATCTCCTGCATCCAAATTAGACCACGCCACGCGTTTATGGCAGCAGCCTTTGAACAACTTTAAACCTACAAAGAGTTGTAAACAGGCCTGTTCATATTTTAATTGTCATTTTAATCGGTTTCTGTAATTGCCTTAACATTATCAGTGCTTTGCATCTGACATATTCCATAACTAAAGAACGGAAAAAATGTCAGAATAAGTTTGGGCTATAAAAATACCTTTAATAATAAATTTAATTTAAAAAATACGGATATGATAAGGATAAAATAAAAACACTTTAAAACCGACTTTTTTTTTCTTTAGCTTTCATTTTTTTATTTCTAATTGTTTCTAACGGTTTCTAATGTCGGCAGGCTCGGTGGTTTGGGTCTCACTAGATCTGCTGGGCATACCAAGCGCGTGGCCCAGTTGTCGAGCGGGAAACACTAATAACTAATAACATCATGTGTTAAAGCTCCACTTTTATTTCGCCGATTTTTTTCATGTCTCGTTTTATGTCTCATTTTTAAATTTAAAATGTAAATATTATTCACAAAAATAGCAGCCTAAAAGTAGCCTATGTTTTTTTTGTGAAGAAGATGAAAGGTTCTTACCAACGTTGTGGCCTGTGGATGAATTCAGTCTTCAGCAGGGTTGCACGCAAGCCATGAGAAAGTAGTTTTAGCCCAGTTAAACTTGCCCCAAGTTTCATCAGTTAATTCGTGAGTCACAACAGAATTTGTGGCGTAGGGCCTACTACATAACCACTTAAATAAAATGTAGGCCTACCTGTTTTTGTTTCGTTTGTTTCTTTTGATTTTGCCTTCGCATAGATTGCTCTATAGGCCTAGAGGCTGCTGTGCCGCTGCCTCCTCTCCTTATAACAAACCTCCAGTGAGATCATATTGGAGACGCCATTTGCTTAACTAACAAAGCCGATGCTTAACACATTTAATAATATCCCTCACCCCCCACCCCCTCTCCCCGCAAACACACACATACACCTCTTAAATAAAAAAGGAGAGCGAGGGAAACGGAAGGCTGGAAAGGTACACGTGTCACGCACCTGCAGCTGAGGGCCCGGGGGGAAGGGGCAGCCCGCACGACGGAAATGAAAAATACCAACGAGCCCCAAGATCTCCCCTCAACCTGAGGAGTCTGGCCGAGGCAGGGGTGAATGAAGTCATAGCCTAAGCGCTTTGGTGTGGGGCTAGTCAACCCTATAATGTCAAACACACACGATAAGATATCTCGCCAGTGGCGTGAAGGCTGTGGACCTCAGCCCTGCCCTAGGCCTTCTGTGGTGACTTTAGCAGAGAGAGCCAGGGGATTACTCCTCACTGAGACTCTTATCCACCTCTGAACTATCTGCAGATGCGGTTTGGTGAGTCCTATCATGGGAAAATGAACAGTCTGTTAGCCTAGCCAGAGATTCCTTAGCAGGCTGCAGAGGCAGCACTATTGACAACTCTAGTGGCGGAGTTCATATAGACACAGTGGGGACACACAGATTAGAAATACAAAGCTCAACACCAAACTAGAGAGGACACATTCCCAGCTGCTCGGACATGATCTTTCAGATGGCGGGATTTTTCTCATAGCCCTCTGGCCCGCTGCGTTGTTCCTAACGACTCTTGTTTACGTCGAGTAAAATAAAAGTAGAGTAACTAGTCTAAGCTCTAATCCATCTCTCTCTTTAAGGCACTGTTTTTGTTAGCAATCCCAGAGGGCATGGAGCGGCGCCGAGTCCTAGCGCTAGAGGGCGCAGTGTAGCTGCAAGCCAACGGGTGCTGTGTGGCGGCCGCCTGGAAGACTATGCTACTGCTGCGCGTCTCTTCACAAGCAATTGGCAGGGAAAAACAGCTGAGCCGATGGATGCAAGGTAACCATCATTTCTGCTCTTCTCCTTTTGTTTTTAGTCCTTTATGTGGCTGCTGCAGTTGGTCGATTTCAGAATTAAGGCTCCTTGAATTTGTTGATTAATTTATGCCACTGTGCACATTAGCTGTCGGGAAATCTTGATAGAAACAGTATTTGAACAGTTATTTTTATTATTATTATTGTTATTATTATTATTATTATTATTATTATTATTATTATTATTATTATATTTAGGACAGCACGTGTGCTAATGTGCTACAATAATATCTAAGTTATTCATCTTCTTTTGCATTTCTTATTGTAGGCGATTTTTAAAACGTTTTTAATTTATTTTTTTGCACTTTTTCGCCGACTAATTTTTCATCATTATTTTATGTTATCTGGTGAAAATCTAACAAAAACAATTATGCGGCAAATAAACCAGTAATTCAAAATCATCTGGGGAAATCCGCTGCTGGTCAATATTGTGCGCCTACATTGGGCCTCCCCGACATTGTCAATTCTCCTTAAATGTTTTCTCTGCGTGGCGAAAGCTGTCAAACAGCATCTGTACTGCAAATTGCTCCCCACTGCGGACAGATAAATCTCCCCTGTCTCGTTTCAGCTCCGGGCTGCGATGCCTCTCCTGTAGACGTTTGACCAGCAATTAAAAAGGCATAAACTAGTTTTAATTGTCACAATCCAGATTTAATCGCCCTTTCTTTGACAGCGGAAATCAACACAGGGCGCTCCCACAGTGGGCCTTTGTTAGCCATAAACAGCGCACCAATCAGCGCGTTTAGCTCCTTAAATCTATTAAAAGAATTTATAAGATAGTTACTCGCGGCCTCCTCGGTAGTGCGATGTCAAGTTGCGTTTGTGTTTGACAGGATTAATTTGGGTTTGTGCAGTCTTTTCCTATTTTGTTTTTTTACTCTGGGTGATAAATAATAGCCTTCTGGAGTAATTAACTGTAGCCGTGGCCGCCTCTCCCGGCCCCTCTCGCCTACCCGCGAGTTTATACCTGATCATCCCGAGATCACAGCTCCGTTAGCCCCGAGCGCCCCAGGAAGGTTGTGCGTTCCTGCAGCATTCCAGACTAAGGGCAACACAACTAGAATGTAAAATAGAGAATGGAGGGTTTGGATGGTAGAAGCAGCTTATTATTCTATTTAGGCCTATTGGTTCGTGTGTTGGTGTTGATATAAAAAGGCATAGCTTTTGAAACGTTAGGTAACGAGGGAAGAGCAAATACTGGCGATAGACAAGTGTGATGTGGCATATGGCGACGGGGGCTCGAGGCTTTTATGCCACCTCGAGATGGCACGGGGCGGACGGGAGGCCACTGCAATGGCATTCCCAGCCCGTGCGCCTTAGACGTAGACGCCTTTACGCAAAGAGTGCATAGCAGAACAGGATGCCGTAGCTCTGTCCCCTTACACACTCATCTACACACGTAACTCTGTTCTCTTACACACTCATCTAGACACGTCCGGCCTCTCACAGAACTCGGCCCACATTTAACACAGATGAGTGGACGCAACCAGGTCTTCTGATGATTGGAATAAATGTGATGGAGCCAATCGGCCTGCAGTATATGAGGGCAGTGTGTGTGTGTGTGTGTGTGTGTGTGCGGGGAGAGTGTATGGAAATCCGGATGGGGAGTCCAGGGCATCTCAGCAGCAGGCGAGGACACATGCAATTAATATACCCCCCTCCACACACACACACACACACACACACACACACACCGCCCGCCGGACGAGAGGGAACCAAGTTCAAACCACACAGACGTGCCCGGTGCGCGAGGCTGCCTTGTCATGCTGTTCTGGAAAGTTCCATTCCCGCCCAAATAAAATCACTTAATGCGATTAAACCCGGAACAATAATTCGGGTAGAACGAACCAAAGTATTGAAATAATTTTATATATAATTTATATATAATTGTATATAGTCACATATAGAAATTATCATGTCGTTTAAAGTATGCTTATGTGGTTAAACGACCCGCATAGACTAAAGATAGTCAAAAACTATTTTTTGTTTTAAGTCTTTTTTAGCAGTGACCGCAGGCTGAGGGAAGAGCGTGGCCCAAAAGCAGACTAGACTCCAGTATTAATCAGGGTCATGTGGACAGCATCATTCACTTATAAATTATATGTTATATATATATTCATATATTAGCCCGTCAAGTGCAATGTAATAAAAAGAAAATCTTAACATGTTCTAGGCTGAAAATGTGTTTTGTCTTTATTATTAACAACGTTTTACTGTATGAATTAATTATTGCATTAAATTACATGCATTATTCGTTTCTTATATTATACTTTTACAATGCAAGATATTTCCATTTTTCTTTCTTAAGAAGAAAAAGCAAATAAACAAACAAAACAAAAACAACAGTTAACGGTTCTTCCAGCACCGTAAGGATCCGGGGGAAATAAGGCTGCCAGCGAGGTGATCCTGCTCCAGAAGTCGGCAGAGAGGCGGCGAGAATGTGCCCTTTCCCGGGTACTCTATCTCCCATCTCCCTCTTCATCAGCGCTTTTATTAGGCTGAATTATCATTCGCGCCTGGCCAAGAACCGGGAACAAAGAGCTCCAGTGCGCCTCTCCCGCCCTCCCCACACCGGCCTGTCTGCGCACTTATCGGCCCCATCACCAGGTGCATCGGCGGGGTGGAGAGGGGCTCGCTGGCGGGGAGGGGGGTCATAAGGTCCGGCAGCTCCAGAAAGAATATAAGGGCTGGAAGCTGGAAGCTGAGGATCCTGCTGCAAATAGAATAGCTACTAATAAAAAGCAACACCAGCCACAAATTATTATTATTATTATTATTATTATTATTATTATTATTATTTTAAAAGTGAGTGCCAATATTCCTTTCTCATATTTGTAGTTTGGCACAAACACATAAGTACACAATTGTTTTTGTGGCTATTCCCTCTTTTAGCAAAAATGCATTCTTCTTTACATTCAAACTGCTTTATAATGTGCACCACACACACACACACACACACACACACACATACACACACACACACAGGTAAACACTGAAAGTGTCTCTAAATGTGTATATAATGCATTCCAGTAATTAAACTACCACATGACATCACAGTCTTGCAGAAGGCCGAAAGTCAGAGGCTGCTTCCTTCTTTATTCTTTCCCTCTATTCTAGTGTGTGTGTGTGTGTGTGTGTCATAGTGAGTGGCGGCAGTAGTTATTTTTCGCAGACATCTCTGCGATCCGCGCCGTAATTCGCCCTCCTCTCGTGCCCGTCAGCCAGAGCTCGAGCTCCATTACAGCGCGAGAGGCGGACCACTGGCTTCTGCTCGGCACGTCTCGAGGACAGCACAGCGCGCAGCCAATCGCATCTCCATGTCGGTAAATAGTCTGCGAAAGTGACGCGCGGGGAAAGGGGAGGGTGCTCCGCTCTCCTGCTCTCTCGATGTCGGGCTTTCAGGCGGCGTGGATCCCAACGGCACACTAATTTAGGAGTTAACACCGGGACATCTCACTTATCTTTCCGGATTTACTCTCCTCGCTCTTCTGGGCTGGCCGTCACGGGGGAAGTTTGCGGAGCCCCGACAAGTTGCAGGCGCCTCGCTTGGGCTGTGTGTGTGTGTGTGTATGTGTGTGTGTGTGTGTTGTGTCATAGGCTGTAGTTCTGCAGGGGAAGCGGCGTGCTCTACCGCTGCTAACTAACAGGTGATTGAGAGCTTCTGAAGTTTGCCATATCTTGATGATAGTCTACTGCATAGTGGCTGTGACACCTACTTTTCCATGTTGCCAATAGCATTTGGAAAAGTTTAAAATTATATACAAATATGTAGATATGTGTACAACTTTTTTTGTAGAAAGGAAATGTTTTTATTTTAGATTTCGAGAGGCAGTGGTCTCACAGAAATCCTCGGCTCCATGTTTCCATAGGTGCCAAGTCCCGGGAGAGGAGCCTTTGTGCCGGGAGTAGGTGGTGGGTGGCGGAGATGTTGGACGGCATAAAGCTGGAGGATCGGCCCATACGCTCGGGGCAGGCTACGCTGGGAGTCATGCTGGGTAAGTCTGCCCTGCTCTCCCCTACTCGGGCTGGGGCTGGGGCTGGGGCTGGGCTGGGGCTGGGAGCCACATAGATCTCAGTCGGGTTTACACACCAGACAACCGCTGACAAGCTGAGCATGTCGTTTTACACCAGAAATCCAACAACACAGCCTTGGTTTGGAGGTGCGTTCCCCTGCAATAAATTTCACTGCTCAGCTTTGCGTCATCCTTGTGGATTTCTGGCGGCCGAGCACGTCTCTTTAGCAGGCCAAATTATGACAGGACCCGCTGTCCTAAATCTGAGGTAAAATTGCTCGAAATTTCGCATAATAAAGATGGCTAATTATTACATTAATTTAGTCCTGTTGCCAGCCTCCTGCTCAAGTTAGTTTTTATTTACAGAGCACTGGCCTGTCGCTAAAAGTGCAGGTAAAGTTGTGGTTTTTAATCTTCATTCAGGAGTGTTGCTGTAAACATGCTCTCCACGGTGGTCAATTGCGCAGTGATCTCCCCAGCTCAGTCGGCCTTAAGCCGGTACATCACCCAGCGACCAAACAAAGGCCAGGCCGCACATAAGAATTACCTTGTGTGAATTTGAATAGGCTATTATTAGTCACGGCAAGATAAACATTTGCAAATGTTTTCTTTTTAACGAGACTGCCTTTCGGATTGAGAGATTTTCCATAATGTGAATTAATATTTGTACTATTTTGTTTATATCAAATTGCCAATTTTCCTTAAATAATTTACACATAGAAGAATAATTCAACAAATCCTTTTCTGTTCAAAACTTCTTAGCGAGGAAATCAGCTTCGAAGAAAAACATATTTGACTGAAACAGTTTAATGTTTTCTTTCGCGTTTTCTGTCAGGAACCGACTGTCATCACCCTGCCGTGTGCGAGGGATGCACGCGGCCCATAGCCGACCGCTTTCTCATGCGAGTCAACGACTCGTCCTGGCACGAGGAGTGCTTGCAGTGTGCAGTATGTCAACAGCCCCTCACCACGAGCTGCTACTTCCGGGAGAGGAAACTCTACTGTAAACACGACTACCAACAGTAAGCACCTGGATTATTTTTGATATTCAAATCACCAGTCGGACACCAGAGTACCACAGCACATGACGAAATGAGCTAAATCAAAGCCAGTAGGCAAGCTGTCACACACACACACACACACACACACAGAGATCTGTATCTGTAGAAGTGAACACCTTAAAATAAACTGCAGAGTATTTCTCAGACTTCAGTCGACCCAAGGCGCTTTCTCCTGGCTGTGTGTGTCGGGGAGCCCGTTCTCAGCCTGCCTGTAGCCCCGCACAGCTGTGCGTTTACCGAGTGTTTCCTCTGCTGCCTGACTGGATCCGCTTACAACCATGCAAATATCCCCACGCCGGAAAGGCTGCGTTTTATGAAAACATTATTAATATGATTTATTGGCCTCACGTCCTAGTTTTAATTTATGCAGGTAAGGCGCTCATTCTGTTCCCAACTCTAGTGAATTATTCAGCACAGATTAGGAAACGGCACACTGTCCACTGCACATATTTGAGTGGCGTTGTGTGCATTTCGGTGCTCCTGAGCAAGTGATTAGGCTATTGGCTGTTTGGCCACCTGTCTGGCGGCTAAGCGGGCCGGTTAACGCGTCATTTGCTCCGGTGATGGCGATAAGGAGGCTACGGATGATTGATCACTCTTCACGTGGCTGTTGTCTGTTTGCTCGCGACATATGGCCGCTTTTAAAAAGGATATATTTATTTCATCGATTCATAGCTATTTACATTATTTAGTTTAAGTGAAATTACAGCGCACAATTAAAAAAAAAAACATTGTTTTTATTGGAGAAATATTATAGCACTGATTTAGTTCACTCAGCGTTTTGCAACAGACCCTATTATTATTATTATTATTCATTATTATTATTATTATTATTATTATTATTATTATTATTATTTTAGGATATTATTTTAGTGTTATTATTGTTGTTGTTTTGGTTACTGATGCTATTGATTTTGGAAAGAAACATTTTCTTTATTTATTAAAACAACACAAGAAAAGCAATAGAAGAAAAGCAATAGAAATGCTAAATTAATTTATAGTTGCTAAAAAAGATTGTTGGTGTAAAATACACCTTTAGAAACAGATTGAAATAAACACTGTGTAATTATGTTCCACGTTAATTTGTAATAATTTCTATTTTATATCATA
>CM059271.1:31774169-31776669 GCA_030347295.1 Setipinna tenuifilis
ATGCTCTTTGTGTGTGTGTCCAGAAGGTATGTGTGTGCGTGTGTGTGTATGTATCTATGCTCTTTTTGTGTGTCCAGGGTGTATGTGTGTGTGTGTGTGTGTGTGTGTGTGTGTGTGTCCAGGCAGTGTGTGTGTATTTGTGTGTGTGTGTGTGTGTGTGTGTGTGTGTGTGTGTCCAGGCGCTGTCAGCTGCCAATAAAGTCTGGTGTTTATCACCGCTGGGGATCGCCGCCCAGGACGCCCACTGCCATTGATTGGGCCAATTTGGACACATCGATCTTTACACACACACACTCACACACACACACACACACACACTGCTTACCACTCTTCCTTATGACTGACTCTGAATAATTAAAGACACAACAGAGTGTGTGTATGTGTGGTGGTGGTGTGTGTGTGTGTGTGTGTGTGTTTGGGGGGGGGGGGTGGTGCCTCTCGTAAGTTCTCATACAGTTCATGAGAACTAAAGGTTCCCTATGATAGGAGCCATGCTGTACACACAGTAGTGTTCAGGAAGACTACCCACAATCCCTTTCACCTATAGCCCCACACACACACGACAGAGATGCGTTACACACATCCCACATGCCTTGTGCACACATAAGAGAGATGCCTCACACACAAGAGAGATACCTCACACACATTACATATCGTCGCTGTCGGGCGGAAACCTCGTATGTCCAAAACGGCTACTTTTCAGGGACACACCAAAAAACTTATATTTTTCTAAATAAATAAATAAATGTTGTAATGTCAAAATTGGCCCAACGACTCAAAATATGACCATGTAATCATGTGTTATGCTATTTAGTGACAATTTCCCTGAACCCGTAGTTGAATGGACTTACGAGATTTCTGACCGGCAGATTTAGCAGTAAAATGCGACATAGAAGGTTTGCGCAGCATTGACTAGCGCTTCGCGCAGCGTAACCAGAGTCTTGTAACATCCCCTCACTATATTGAAAGTAAAATAAACACTTATACAGCAACTACAGCGTATCTGACCTGATTGATAAGCTCCCATTAACTCAAAAAGTAGTATTGTTAAAACCTGTAAGTAAACTTACCCGTGTAGGCTACTTACTCCTCTCCACTTATGATTTACCTCGATCTCATGGTTAAACTAACATTAAATCAGCTGTGTAGTCTACCCCACAGGTCCACTAAGTTCAAAATCTCAGAAATGGAGATACGAGGTTTCCGCCCGACAGCGACGATATGCCTTGTGCACAGGTGAGAGGGATGCTTTGCACACATGAGAGATACCTCACACACATCAGAGAGATACCTCACACACATCAGAGAGATGCCTCACACACGAGAAAAAGATGCCTCACACACGTCACTTATGCACACATAAGACACACCTTGCACATGTGAGAGAGAGAGAGATGTCTAATGCACAAGAGAGAAAGAGACAGACAGACAGACAGACAGAGAGAGGGAGAGAGAGAGGGATGGAGAGAGGGAGAGGGAGAGAGAGAGAGAGAGAGAGATATGTCTACACACGCTAGAGATGCGTCACACACATGGTTTGCGTTTGGTTAAAATCCCGCTGTTATTTGTACGAGGGCAGAGACTCAGAGAGAGCGTGAGAGAGGGGGAGAGGGGAGGAAGTGGGAGATAGAGAGAGGGAAGGAGCAGGAGAAATAGAGGGGTGGGAGATAGAGAGAGGGAAGGAGCAGGAGAAATAGAGGGGTGGGAGATAGAGAGAGGGAAGGAGCAGGAGAAATAGAGGAGTGGAGGAATGAGAGGAAAAGATGAAGACGAGAGATAGAAAAGGGGGAAGAGGGGGAAGGGAAAGAAAGAGAGGAAGAGCAGCCTGCTCCGTCATTCAGGGTGATGCAGGAAATCCACATTTCGATCCGGTGAAAGATCAGACCCTGGATGAAGCCGCGTCCAATCACAGCTCTTCCTGATTAAAGGGTGTCCAATCACAGCTCTTCCTGATTAAAGCACGTCCAATCACAGCCCTTCCAGATTAAAGGGCGTCCAATCATAGCCCTTCCTCATTAAAGGGCAGAGGACACGCCGCCTTTGGAGGCTTCTAGAGGCTTCTGTGGGGAAGTGGACGCAGTGTGACGGGAAGGTCACACACACCAGACACACACACACCAGTCACACACGCGTCCACCTGTCCAAACACACACAGCTTACTAGCGCTAACTAGCATGTCTGTCCACACACACACACACACACACACACACACACACACAGACACACACACACACACACACAGACACACACACACACACACACACACACACGCACACACACACACACACAGACACACACACACACACACACACAGCTTAGACAGGCTAGCTCCAGTCCCATCACTAACTAGCACATGCCCTCCTTCCTCGCTAGGATCTCTAAGGAGATGACTTTATTTACATGACATTTAAACACGTTTAACCAAACTCAACTCACCTCAACTCATGAGGGTAGGAGCGCAGGCCCAATATAACATATAACTATGATAGCACTGTTGAAA
>CM059271.1:31802703-31805203 GCA_030347295.1 Setipinna tenuifilis
ATATTCTTCATCGCCGCTTATTGTTTCCCACAATCCTCCTCCCCAAGATGCAGAGAAACGCTGAGTGCACACACATACACACATACACACATACACACACACACACACACTCTCACACAGTCATACGCACACACACACACACACACACACTCTCACACAGTCATACGCACACACACACACACACACACCTCCCCGCATGGATTATTAAACGCGAACTGGACTTTAATTAATACACACACATACACATCCATGCACACACACACACACACACACACTTACACACACACAGACTTGGAGTTTAATTAATATAGCATCATTTTTTAATCAGGCCCACAGTTTGGAGGTCATGATTAAACTCTTGTAGCATATGCTACAGCCATTAGCCTAGCGACCACTAGCTCTTAAAGATGAGCTCTGGAGACAGGGCTATCTGTGTGTGTGTGTGTGTGTGTGTGTGTGTATGTGTGTATGTGTGTATGTGTGTGTGTGTGTGTGTGGGCTGTTTCTGGCAGCACACTGAGTGGTTTGGTAAAAAACAAACACACCTCGGGCCCAGGCTCATGTGTGTGTGTGTGAGTGTGTGTGTGGTGGTGTGTGTGGGGTGGTGTAAGATGGCTGGTGTTTGCGTGTGTGAGGTTGTGTGTGGTGGTGTGAGTGGGGTAGTGTGTGTTGGGTGGTGTGAGAGAGCTGGTGTGCGTGTGTGCTGGTATGTGTGTGTGTGTGTGTGTGTGTGTGTGTGTGTGTGTGTGTGTGTGCGTGTGGTGTAAGTTAAGTAGTGTGTGTAGTGTGGTGTGTGTGATGGCACATGTTTGTTAGTGTGTGTGCATATGTCCTGTGAAGAATATGGTTATGCAGCCAGCCTGTGTGTGTGTGTGTGAGAGAGAGAGAGAGAGAGACAGAGAGGGGGTGAGTGAGAGAGTGAGAGAGTGAGGGAGAGAGGGAGAGAGGGAGAGAGAGACAGACAGAGAGAGAGAGAAAGGCGGAGAGAGAGAGAGAGAGGGAGAGAGAGTGAGTGAGAGAGGGAGAGAGAGACAGAGACAGACAGAGAGAGAGAGGGAGAGAGAGAGAGAGAGAGAGAGAGAGAGAGAAGAGTTCCTTCCCCTCTAAATCGCTGCTGTGCAGGAACATGTTCATCTTACTGAGCAACCAGGAGACAGAGGGAGAGGAGGAATGTAATACTAGCTGTGTGTGTGTGTGTGTGTGTGTGTGTGTGTGTGTGTGTGTGTCCACATGAGTATGGATTTCGCTTTATGCATGCCTGATCTCAGCACAAGTTAACTTTCCCTTCATCATCCCCAACTTTCTGAGCTGTGCTTCTGTGTGTGTGTGTGTGTGTGTGTGTGTGTGTGTGCTGCATGAACATGCCTTGTGTCTGGAATGTGGATGGACAGTCTGCTGAAAGGTCAGGTTGCCATGTCAACGTGAAAGTGAGCTCAGTCCCAACCACACTGACACAGCATCACCTCTGCTGCTGGATCAAGTGTGTTACGCTACGGTGTGTTGTGTTGGCCTGTAGTGTGTTGTGTTGTGTTGTGTTGGCCTGTAGTGTGTTGTGTTGTGTTGTGTTGGCCTGTAGTGTGTGGTGTTGTGTTGTGTTGTGTTGTGTTGTGTTGTGTTGTGTTGTGTTGTGTTGTGCTGTGTTGTGCTGTGTTGTGCTGTGTTGTGTTGTGTTGTGTTGTGCTGTGCTGTGTTGTGCTGTGCTATGTTGGGTTGTGCTGTGTTGTGCTGTGCTGTGTTGTGTTGTGTTGTGTTGTCTTGTGTTGTGTGAGCTGTTGTGTGGGGATGTGTTGGGCTGGGTTGGACTGGGTTGTGTGAGCTGTTGTGTTGTGTTGGGTTGGGTTGGGCTGTGTTGGGCTGTGCTGTGCTGTGTTGCTGGAGTGCTGGATTGTATTGTGTTGTATTGTGCTGGGCTGTGTGAGGTGCTGTGCTGAGTTGTATTGAGCAGTGCTGTGCTGTGTTGGGTTGTGTTGGGCTGTGCTGTGTTGCTGGAGTGCTGGGTTGTATTGTGCTGTGTTGGGCTGTGCTGTGTGAAGTGCTGTGCTGTATTGTATTGGGCTGTGCTGTGCTGTGCTGGGTTGTATTGGGCTGTATTGTATTGGGCTGTGTGAAGTGCTGTGCTGTATTGTATTGGGCTGTGTTGTGCTGTGCTGTGCTGTGCTGTGCTGGGTTGTATTGGGCTGTGCTGTGCTGTGCTGTGGTGCTGTGTTGTGCTTTTATTGGTTCCATTGATCCACACACTGCATTTGCCTCTTTTGTTATGAAAGACAACAAGGCACATTTTTACTTTTGTCTCTTTCCTCTTTTTCTGCTTTGCTGCTATTTCCTTCTGCTCTGTACTGTAGGATCCATGCAGTCTGATTAAAAGCGCTGTGTGTGTGTGTGTGTGTGTGTGTGTGTGTGTGTGTGTGTGTGTGTGTGTGTGTGTTTCTGCCAGTGCTATTCCATCTGAATAGTGTGTAAATCTCAACATGAGGCCCCTTTCAAACTAATCTGTACGTTC
>CM059271.1:31831662-31839162 GCA_030347295.1 Setipinna tenuifilis
TTCTTTGATTAAAGACTGTAAATGCTGACAGAGCGTCTAAGTAAAAAAAAAAAGTGCTCACACACACACACACACACACACACATTCACATGCATGCGCACACACACGCATGAACGCACACACACACATACACATGCACACACACACACACACACACACACACACACACACACACACACACGTATGCGTGCATAAACACACACATGTGCATGCACACACACACACACACACACACACACCTCTCTAGTTTCTTACAGAGGAATTAAGCACTGATTTAGCTCCCTGAGCAACAGCAGCCTATCAACCTAAGCTACACACAACCACAGGACACACACACACACACACACACACCCATACCAAGCACAGCAGTATGGACACACACACACACACACACACCAAGCACAGATGTGTGGACACACACACACACACCAAGCACAGCAGTATGGACACACAACTTACACACATACACACACACACACACCCCAAGCACAGAGGTGTGGACACACACACACACACCCTAAGCATAGACGTATGGACACACACACACACACAGCCCAAGCACAGTAGTATGGACACACACAGCCCAAGCACAGAGGTATGGACACACACACACACACACACACACACACACACACACACACACACACACACACACACATAAACACACATTGGCACTGGACTCTTACCTGTTGGTGTCCTCTGCCTGTTGTGTGTGCGGAGCTCAGTGGCCAAACACAGCCCTCAGAGTCCCAGGGCAGCAGGCTCAGCAGTGTGCCCAGGCAAAGCCATCCCAGCCTGGGGAGCCGCTCCGCAGTGGCCCCCTCCTCTCTGGAGCTCCGGGGGAGAAAGTTCCCAAGGCTGCCCAGCTGTGTGTGTGTGTGTGTGTGTGTGTGTGTGTGTGTGTGTCTGTGACTCTTCTCCTGTCCTGTCCTCTTGTCTCCTCTTCTCTCCTTTCCTCTCCTCCTCGCTGTCCTGGTTTTCTCTCCAGTAGATAGCCCAGAGCAACAACAATCAAGCACACACACACACAGACACACACACACACACACACACACACACACTCCAGTGAACTCCTGGATGTCTGACGAAAAGGGTTCAACTCCGGGGGCTGCTAGAGTGGCTCTCTGCTCTCCTCTCTCCTCCTCTGTTCTTTTCTCCCCTTTTCTCTTCTCTTTCCCCCTCTCTTCTTGTGTCCTCTTCTCTTCTTCCCCTCCTTTTCTCTTAGTCCATCTCAGAGTCCACAGAAGGCTCAGCAGCAGCAGATAAGTGTGTGTGTGTGTGTGTGTGTGTGTGTGTGTGTGTGTGTGTGTATGAGCCAGAGGTGTGTAACACAGAGAGAGGTCTGTGTGTGTGAGTATGTTGTGTGTGTTTTACTCTAAGCCTGTGTGTGTGTGTGTAAAAGGTGTAGTCTTGTTGACCTGTAAGCTCACTGTGTGCGTGTGTGTGAGTGTGTGTGTGTGTGTTACTCTCTGCTTGCTAGGTGCATCCCCTCTGCTTCCCAGCGAGATCAGTCCGCCTGTTTTACTCTCCCCTCCCTCCCTCTCTCTCTCTCTCCCTCTCTCCCCCCGTCCCTTCCTCTCTCCCTCTCTCCCTCTCTCCCTCCCTCCCTCTCTCCCCCTGTCCCTTCCTCTCTCCCTCCCTCTCTCCCTCCCTTCCTCTCTCTGTTCCTCTCTCTCTCTCTCTCCTCTCTCTCCTCTCTCCCTCTCCCTTCCTCCTGCACTCTCTCCCTGTCTTCCCTGCACTCTCTCCGTCCCTTCCTCTCTCTCCCTCTCTCTCTCTCTCTCTCTGCACTCTTTCCCCTCCCTCTCTCTCTCATTCCCTTCCTCCCTCCCTCCCTCCCTCTGTCCCATGCACTCTCTCTACCTCCCCCCTCTCTCCCTCTCTCTCTCCCTCTCTCTCTCTCCCCCTCCCCTACACTCTCTCCCCTCTCTCTTTGTTTCTGTCACTCAATCTTTCCTAACCCCTCCTCCTCTCTTTCCCTCTTCTGTCTCAGTTTTGCTCTCCCTCTCTCACTCCCTCCCCCTCTCCTTTTTCTCCATTCTCTCTCTCTTTCTCTTTCTGTCTCTCTTTTTATTGTCTCACCTTTGCTCTCCTTCTTTCACGCCCCCCCCTTCTCTCTCTTTTTCTCTCTCTCTGTCAATCTTTTTCTCTCTCCCTTTCTCTCTCTGTCTCTCTCTGTCTCTCTTTTTCTCACTCTCTGTCTCTCTCACTCTCTTGCTCTGTGTCTGTTGGTGTTGTTGTGTTATGTTGCTGGTGATTTGCATATAAGGGTGGTCTGTTATTTGCCTATTCCTATTCCTAATCCTATTGTTGTGTGTTAGTAATGGTTTTCTAGGGGTGTGTGTTTCCTAGGGGTGTATGTTTGTAGGTGTTGTTTACCTGTTGTTATGTGTTTATAATGCTAGTCTGTTGTTGTTTACCTGTTGCTGTGTGTTTATAATGGGACCGTGTTGTCCATGTTATGTGTGTTAAGGACTATAGTATTCTGTTTAACTGCGATGGTGTGTGTTAATTATTATATAGTATGGGGTTTAGCTGTGCTGTTGTGTGTTTAAAAATATAATAATTCTCTCACTATCCTTTTTTTTCTCCTTTCATTTTGCTGTGTGCCATTCTCACTTTCTCTCTCTCCCCCTCTCTCTCCCTTGCTCTCTTTCCTTCCTTACCCTTCTTCTGCCCACTCCCCTTGTCCCTCTCCCTCCCCACTCCCTGTCCTGCTCTCTCTCTCTGTCTCTCTCCCTACCCCCTACACCCCCCCCATCTCTCCCTCTCCTGCTCTCTCTCTCTCTCTCTCTGTCTCTCTCCCAACCCCCTACACCCCCCCCCCATCTCTCCCTCTCCCGCTCTCTCTCTCTCTCTCTCTCTCTCTCTCCCTACCCCCCTACACCCCCCCCATCTCTCCCTCTCCTGCTCTCTCTCTCTCTCTCTCTCTCTACCCCCCACAACCCCCCCCATCTCTCCCTCTCCTGCTCTCTCTCTGTCTCTCTCCCTACCCCCTACACCCCCCCCATCTCTCCCTCTCCTGCTCTCTCTCTCTCTCTCTCTCTCCCTACCCCCTACACCCCCCCATCTCTCCCTCTCCTGCTCTCTCTCTCTCTCTCTCCCAACACCCCACAACCCCCCCATCTCTCCCTCTCCTGCTCTCTCTCTGTCTCTCTCTCTCTCTCTCTCTCTCTCTCTCTCCCTACCCCCTACACCCCCCCCCATCTCTCCCTCTCCTGCTCTCTCTCTCTCTCTCTCTCTCTCTCTCTCCCCAACACCCCACAACCCCCCCATCTCTCCCTCTCCTGCTGTCTCTCTCTCTGCCTCTCTCCTGCTGTCTCTCTCTCTGCCTCTCTCCCTCTCTCCATCTCTCTCATCTACCTCTCCCCCTCTCCCTCTCTCACTCCCTCTCTCTCATCTACCTCTCTCCCTCTCTCTCTCTATCTCTCTCCCTCTCTCTCATCTACCTCTCCCCCTCTCCCTCTCTCTCTCTCTCTCTCTCCATCTCTCTCCCTCCCTCCCTCACTCTCTCTCCCTCTCTTCCTCTCTCTCTCTCCCTCTCTCCCTCTCCCTCTCTCTCTCTCTCTCTCCATCTCTCTCCCTCCCTCCCTCTCTCTCCCTCTCTTCCTCTCTCTCTCCCACTCTCACACTCTCTCTCCTTCTCTCTCATCTCCCTCTGTCTCTCTCCCTCTCTCTCTCTCCCTCTCTCCCTCTCCCTCTCTCTCTCCCTCTCTCCCTCTCTCTTCCTCTCTACCTCTCTCATAAAGAGCAGTTCTTGTTCAGAGTTTAGCAGTCAGACTGAGGTTGTCTCTCCCCTCATGATTCACCCCTCTGACCAGGGAGAACACACACACACACACACACACACACACGCACACACACACACACAAACACAAACACACACACAAACACACACACACACACACACACACACACACACACACACACACACACACACACACACCACACGACACATATAGACATAGTGTTTATTGTCACTACAGATGCACAGGAGAAGCAGTAGATGTGCCTAAGAATAGACATAGATAAGGAGAGCTAAGGAGACTTAAAATAAAGTTCTGAGATGAACAACAATACATACAAATAAGCCTGTAACACAGAATGTACTCTCTCTCTCCCTCTCCCTCTCTCTCTCTTCCTCGCTCTCTGTCTTCTCTCTCTATATATATCTCCCCCCCTCTCTCTCTTTCGCTCTCTCTTCCTCTCTCTCTCTCTCTAGCTCTCTCTCTTTCTTTCGCTCTCTCTTCCTCGCTCTGTCTTCTCTCTCTCTTTCTCAGTTCAGTTCAGTTCAGTTCAATAGCTTTATTGGCATGAATGTGTATACAATATTGCCAAAGCAATTATCAAGTACTGATAACAATAGTAATAAGTAAAAAAAAAAAACAGAATAGTAAAGAAATAAGAAAAGAAACCTTTGCTATTTACCAATGTAAATTATAGTAAAAATAACAATAATAATCATCTAAAACAATTCCTTAAGTAAAAGAAGAATCATGGAAAGTAATAATAATAATAATAATTAATGATAAGAGGGGAAAAAAGGAAGAAAAAACAAAAGAAAGAAACAATTAATAAGCATAGTTAATAGTCATGTGGTGGACTGTTCTCTTAAAATGTTACTCTCTCTCCCTCCCCCCCTCTCTCTCTCTATCTCTTTCTCTCTCTCTCTATCTCTCTCTATCTATCTCTCTCTATCTCTCTCTCTCCCGCTCTCTCTCTCTCTCCCTCTCTCTCTCTCCCTCCCCCTCTTCCTGTGTACTGTGGTTATTTCTGGTGTTGGAGAGCAGGCTGCCGTGGTGATACACACACACACACACACACACACACACACACACACACACACTCACACACACACTCACACACACACACACACACACACACACACACACACACACACACACACACACACACACACACACAGGCTGCTGAGGTGGCTCAGTATGGTCATGCTGGGCTCACCAATCATACCTAATTGGCTTCATATGTGATCACCCCCTCACTCACACACACACACACATACACACACACACAAGCACACACACATAAACACACACACACCCCAAAATTTGGGGTCATGACACCGAAGAGAAGGTCAGCACCAAGGGTCAGGGCTGTGTGTGTGTGTGTGTGTGTGTGTGTGTGTGTGTGTGTGTGTGTGTGTGTGTGTGTGTGTGTGTGTGTGTGTGAATGAAGCGGTATCAGTGGTCTCACTCTGAAGTTCCTGTTAGCTGAGTCTTTTAAGCAGCTGTCAGAGTAGGTGTTACACATCCCTGTGTGTGTGTGCGCGTGTGTGCGTGCGTGCTTGCGTGCGCGTGTGTGTGCATGTGTGTGTGTGAAATAAAAGTGTGCTATGTCACTAAAACAAGTCAGTGTTCTGTGTTCTGTGCAGATATAGTGTAGTGAGTGTGTGTGTGTGTGTACTGTAGTGTAGACTACTGAATGAACATACACACCAGCTGGCTTAATCATGGGATTGATTAGTTGATTGATTGATTGATTGACTGATTGATTGATTAGCCTATTTGATTGACTAATCGATTGATTTACTTAATTTATGGATTGACCTTTTGATTGATTGCCTGATTGCTTGATTGATTGATTGATTGCATGATTGGTCTATTTCATTGATTGATTGATTAATTGGCATGGATAATTGATTGGCATTTTGATTGATTGCTTGATTGATTGGTCCATTGTTTGTTTGATTGATTGATTGATTGATTGATTGATTGACTGAGTCTTTACAGCAGACGGTTGTACCCTGTGTGTGTGTTTGTAGGAGTGCATTAGGATGAGAAAAGTCTCTGTCCCAGAGATTCGCCTGCACTCGAGACTCACAGCAGGGAGACACACACACACACACACACACACACACACACACACACACACACACACACACACACACACAGAGGCACGCACACACATCCCTGGCTAGTGTAAAACTGGTTGGCATGTACTCTAGACACTGGCAGTGGAAATGTACTGGATAGGATACTAGTCACTTTTCTGTGTCACTACAAACACACACACACACACACACACAAAATTGTGGTGTGTTATGTTGTGCTGTGCTGTGCTGTGTTTGTGCTGTGCCGTGTTGTGTTTGTGCTGTGCCGTGTTGTGTTGTGTTTTGTTGTGCTATGTTGTTGTGTTTGTGTTTATGCTGTGCTGTGTTTGTGTTTGTGCTGTGTTTGTGTTTGTGTTTGTGCTGTGTTTGTGTTTGTGTTTGTGCTGTGTTTGTGTTTGTGTTTGTGCTGTGTTTGTGTTTGTGTTTATGCTGTGCTGTGTTTGTGTTTGTGCTGTGTTTGTGTTTGTGTTTGTGTTTGTGTTTGTGCTGTGCTGTGTTTGTGTTTGTGCTGTGTTTGTGTTTGTGTTTGTGTTTGTGCTGTGTTGTGCTGTGATGTGTTGTGCTGTGTTTGTGTTTGTGTTTGTGCTGTGCTGTGTTTGTGTTTGTGTTTGTGTTTGTGTTTGTGTTTGTGCTGTGCTGTGCTGTGCTGTGATGTGTTGTGTTGTCTCTGGCTGTCTGGAGTCATATGGGATAATAGTAGAAAACTTTCAGTCATGCTTGGTCTTTAAACGGTCTGTTATTCTGTTATTTTGTTATTGTGTGTGTATGTGTGTGAGACAGAGTGTGTGTATTCGTGTGTGTGTTCCCAGCATGTGTCCAGGTGCTGTGCGCTGAATGAGTGAGTGTGTGTGCGGTGGTGTTGAAGTGTTTGATGGCTTTAGTGTGTGTGCGGTGGTGTGTGTGTGTGATGGCTTAGTGTGTGTGCGGTGGTGTGTGTGTGTGATGACTTTAGTGTGTGTGCGGTGGTGTGTGTGTGTGTGCGGTGGTGTGTGTGTGTGCGGTGGTGTGTGTGTGTGTGATGACTTTAGTGTGTGTGCGGTGGTGTGTGTGTGTGATGACTTTAGTGTGTGTGTGGTGGTGTGTGTGTGTGTGATGCTTTAGTGTGTGTGCGGTGGTGTGTGTGTGTGATGGCTTTAGTGTGTGTGCGGTGGTGTGTGTGTGTGATGTGTGTGTGCGGTGGTGTGTGTGTGTGATGGCTTTAGTGTGTGTGCGGTGGTGTGTGTGTGTGATGACTTTAGTGTGTGTGCGGTGGTGTGTGTGTGTGTAATGGCTTTAGCGAGGCGGAAAGACTCATGCTGAAAGCAGCTGATGAAGCATCTCACTGGACGACACCAGCCTCTGTTTTTCTCTCTTTTTCTTCCTCTCTGTCTCTCTCCCTCTCTTTTTCTTCCTCTCTGTCTCTCTCCCTCTCTTTCTCTTTCTCTTGCTCTTTTTCTCTTTCCCTCTGCATCTGTATATATCTCTCTCCCCCTCCTCTCTCTCCCTCTCCATCTCCATCTCCCTCTCTCCCTCTATCTCTCTATCTCTCTCTCTCTTTCCCTCTCCATTTTTCTCTCTTTCCCTCTCTCTCTCTCTCCCTCTATCTCTGTATCTCTCTCTCTTTCCCTCTCCATTTTTCTCTCTTTCCCTCTCTCTCCCTCTCTCTCTCT
>CM059271.1:31859162-31861662 GCA_030347295.1 Setipinna tenuifilis
CATCAGCCACACACTCCCCACCAGCCACACACTATCAGACCAGTCATACAGAATATCAGCCCTCTGCTCTGAAGCCGTTAGAAATGCCCAGCCACACAGTATATCAGCCGTTAGAAATGCCCAGCCACACAGTATATCAGCCGTTAGAAATGCCCAGCCACACAGTATATCAGCGATTCGAAATGACCAGCCACACAGTATATCAGCCGTTAGAAATGCCCAGCCACACAGTATATCAGTATATCATTTCAGTATTCGAAATGACCAGTCATATATTAATTATGAGCTCTGGATGATTAGAAATGCCCAGTCATATATATTAATTATGTCCTCTGGGTCAATTAGAAATGACCAGTCATATATTAATTATGAGCTCTGGGCCGATTAGAAATGACCAGTCACATATCAGTCCTGTGCTCTGGAGCTGTTTCAGCTGGAGCCATTAGAATAGAGCAGTCATGTATTAATGATGTACTCTGGAGCGATTATAAGTGCAGAGTTTATAAATAATCAGCCATATATCAATACTGTATTTTGCAGCGATTAGAAGTGTAGCTGTTATAGATGACTAGCCCTATAGTAATCCTGTGCTCTGGAGTGATTACAGCTGGAGCCGTTAGAAATGACCACCACTATATTAATCATATATTCTGGAGCCGTTAGAAATGACCACCACTATATTAATTATATATATTCTGGAGGTGTTAGAAATGACCACCACTATATTAATTATATATATTCTGGAGGTGTTATAAATGACCACCACTATATTAATTATATATATTCTGGAGCCATTAGAAATGACCAGTCATATGTTAATTATTATATTATGGAGTGATTGAAAGTGTAGTGTTTATAAATGACCAGTCCTATTATCTATCCTGTATTTTGGAGCGCTTATGAGTTGAGCCGTTAGCCGGGGGGGGGGGGGGGGGGGGGGGTCTGACTGTCTGTGTTTGGGGGGGGATGTAGGTGTCTGACTGTCTGTGTTTGGGGGGGGTGGAAGTCTGAGCTGAGTTTTTTTGGATGTGATTTCAGTGATTCAGATCTTTTGGGGGGGGGGGGCTGGGTGAGACATTTGAGGGCATAATGTGACACACCATAGTCATCCACAGTCATCCACAGACTCATAGAGATGAGTGTCAGGGGGGGCATCATATCCTATGGATGGAAACACACACACACACTCACACACACACACACACACACATACTTCTCAGTCCTCTGAGTAATCTCGGGCTCAGTCACAGCGCACACCACACACCAGTATATGTCTGGAAACACACACATTGGAAACACACACACACACTTCGGTTACACAGGCTGGCTCCAGTAGCTAGGTTGCGGCTTCTGTGTGACAGAGCTGCTGAGCTTTGCAAATATCTATTACTCTTTCTCTCTCTCTCACACACACACACCCACAGACACACACACACACACACTCTACCTTGTCCACTCAAAGGCATGTCCTCCTAGGTACTCACTCTGTACACTACTCACATTTTATTTCTCTGTCTCTTTCTCTCCGTCTTACATACACACACACACATACACACACACACACACACACACACACACACACACAGGGGTAGACTCTTTGCCATCCACTTTTAGATGCTGTCTCTATCACTCACTCACACACACAGACACAGACACACACACACTACATGCCCAGGATGAGAGAAGAATCCTGTTTGTTATTATTTCCCATGTTCTGCAAACCCAGTAATACCTTCCAGTTTAGAGCATGGCTAGGAATGAACCCGCTACCACTGTCATCCAAACCACACACACACACACACACACACACACACACACACCACTCTGCTGCCAGACTGGGTTTGGGGGTCCGAGACGAGTACAACCACAGGCAGGTCTCACCATTTTCCACCACTTATGAAAAAATGTGTTAAAAGCCACATAGCCACCACACACACACACACACACACACACACACATACACACACACACACACACACACACACACACACACACAGCCTTACACACACACTTCATACAGTGCCGCAGTGTCTCCAGAGATGGTTCGTCTCCGAGGGGGGGTTGCGGGGGGTTTGGGGGGGTTGTTCTCTCACCACCCGTTTAGTCACTTTAATGGTTTTTCCGGCCGCAGCACAGAACAGAAACCGGTCTGAGGACAGCTGGAGCTAAAAACTCAGAAGAGCAACAGAGATGGGCTTAAGAGGCATTGGTGTAAGATAGCCTATTTAAGAGGCATTGGTGTAAGATAGCCTAGTTTAAGGGGCATTGGTATAAGATTCTAAGTCGTGTTGTGATCCCTGTTATGCCCATGTGTGCCTTTGTCTTCGTTTTGTGTTTGTCTTCTTTTCCTTTCCCATATCGTCACAGAATTATTTACACTCACAACCAGAATTATTACTTACCCTGTTAATCCCCTACACGGTCAAACATAAAGCCCATGTGGAACACAGGGACAGGAGCAGCAGAACACTTTGGCAGCAGGGGGTCAAGTGTGTGTGTG
>CM059271.1:31881662-31884162 GCA_030347295.1 Setipinna tenuifilis
TTTGATCAGCGCTCTGTATGTCCCAGAGCAGCACCCGTACCCCCACATGTGGCAGAGCGGCTGGTGTGCTGCGGCCTCAGGTGAAGTCATGTTAGGCTGTAAATATGAGGCTAGTAAATATGAGCTAGTAAATATGAGCGCTAGTAAATATTGTTTTCATGTATTATACACCAGTAAAGCACACAGGCCTGAGGCACAGCATAAGCTGCACTGATGTCTGTGTCTGCTTCCTCCACACGTGTGTGTGTGTGTGTGTGTGTGCTTCCTCCTCTAGACACACACATGTGTGTGTGTGTGTGTGTCTGCTTCCTCCTCTAGACACACACATGTGTGTGTCTGTTTCCTCCTCTAAAGCACACCGACGGCCCAGCAGGCCCTTTCATGGCGCCTCAGTGCGCATCATGGGGTTTTAACAGTGACTGAACTGTATTGTGTGTGTGTGTGTGTGTGTGTGTGTGTGTGTGTGTGTGTGTGTGTGTGTGTGTGTGTCTGTGTGTGTGTGTGTGTGTGTCTGTCTGTCTGTGTGTCTCTGTCTGTGTGTGTCTCTGTCTGTGTGTGTGTGTGTGTGTGTGTGTGTCTGCATCTCTGTGTCTGTGTATTTTCCTGTGTGTTTGTTTGCTGTAAAGGACCATAAAGAGCTAGCACAGACGCTGGTGTCGTGTGTGTGATGAGTTCTACAGCATACTCTCCTGCGCAGCCTGTTGGACTGCAGAGCTGCTCCAGCCAATATTTGGATGTTGCCATGGTTACGCTAACTTGCCTGTCAACACGCTTGAAAACATTTCAGCTTCACAGCACTGCCATATACAGTACCATACACCTGATAGGCACACCCCACCCCCCGATAGCCTCCCCCACCCCCCGATAGGGTGCACACCACTGCCATATACAGTACCATACACCTGATAGTCTCCCCCACCCCCCATAGGCCCCCCCACCCCCACAGGGTGCAGAACACTGACATATACCATACAGCCGATAGGGACCCCACCCCCCGATAGCCTCCCCCACCCCCCGATAGGGTGCACACCACTGCCATATACAGTACCATACACCTGATGCCCTCCCCCACCCCCCATGGCCTCCCCTACCCCCCATAGGCTCCCCCACCCCCCATAGGGTGCAGAACACTGGCCATGGCCAGGCAGCCCCCCCTGTACCCCCCTCCCTATGGGCAACCCCCCCCTTTAGCCCCCTCCCTATGGGCCCAACACCCACCACTGTCCCCCCCTCCCTATGGGCCCAACACCCACCACTGTGTGACTGAAGGGAATAACGTGCTGTATGGACAAAGAATGTTATCTCTTCTGTTTTGGTTTTGGCCTTTATATGTTGATGTCACTCAGCGCTGTGTCCTTCCCTCCTCCTGTGTGCCGCAGGTATCTACCTGTTCGACATGACCTACATAGACTCCGCCTACCCCGCCTCCGACAGCATCTTGGAGACGGAGCAGCGGACCAATCAGATGAACAACCTGCTGCGCATCATCTCCGACCTGCAGGTGTCCTGCAACTACGGTGTGTACGGTGTGCCTCTCACCTGGCCTCTACCCTGGCCTCTACCTGTGTGTGGCCAGCTGTGGCCTAGTGGTTAGGGAGTTGGTCTTTGGATTGGAGGGTTGCAGGTTCAAATCCCATCCTAGCCATGGTTGAAATACCCTTGAGCAAGGCATCTAACCCCACACTGCTCTAGGGACTGTAAATACCTGTAAGTCGCTCTGGATAAGAGCGTCAAGCTAAGTGTAATGTAATGTAAATGTCTTCACCTGGTTCTAATCTGGCCTCTCACCTGAGCTAATGTCTCTTAACTCCCATGTTTAACTACCGTGTGTAGGCCTCTTACTTGGACTGAGCTATCACCTGGCCTCTCACCTGTGCCTTTACCTGGCCTCTCACCTGTGCCTTTACCTGGCCTCTTGCCTTGCCTCTCACCTGGCCTCTCAGCTGGCCTCTAATCTGGCCTCTCGTCTGAGCTAATGTGTCACAGCTCCCATGTGCAACTGTCATGTGTAGGTCTGCTACCTGGGCTAATGTCTATCTACGGCAGGGTGGCCGCAGGGCCTTAAAAAGTCTTAAATGGCATTAAATTTCGTTTTTCTAAAATAAGGCCTTAAAAAGTCTTAAAAAGTCTTAAATTCTGAAGCCAAATGTCTTAAATTTCTGGGGACTACATTCCGTTTCTTCCATGTTGCTTGCATGTCACTGCCCGCACTTCCAGGATGGGGAAGAGCTTCTTCCCCCAGGCAGTCAGACTGCTAAACAGCGTCAGGACTATTAGACTGTAGTTTCATACCAGTACAACCAGCACACCGCACCTTATGCCTCCTGCACTTTCAATTGATTTTTGTGCTTTATTTCTTCCCGAGTTGGTCTTAAATTTTTTTAAAGATGGCATTAAAAAGTCTTAAAAAGGTCTTAAATTTCACTTGGTCAAACCTGTAGACACCCTGATCTACGGTCATGCAGACCACTCACCTGGGATTTCGCTTCGGCTAATGTCT
>CM059271.1:31891662-31904162 GCA_030347295.1 Setipinna tenuifilis
ACTGCACCCCAGTCTAAAGCCCTATCACCAGTACTGTACCCCAGTCTAAAGCCCTAGCACCAGTACTGTACCCCAGTCTAAGTCCTAAGATGTCCTGTGATGCGGTGGCTGTGCCTCTGGTGTGCTCTGGTGTTCTTTAAAGGCTCAGACTACACGACAATCGGCCCGATTCTCCATTGAAAACAGCCCTTACGAGAATCGGTACGACAATCTGTGGAATGTTCCTCCCAAGACTATCGCAAGCGATTGTCGGGCAAGTTTCCCCCGTCGTGTGCGACGTTCTAAGATGGAATTTTGCCGGCTCAACTAGTCGCCGACTGGAAATCGTAGAAATCAAACATGTTTGATATTTACGACTGGAAATAGAACGTCGGGCAACCGCGAGAGGGATCCTTGCCAACAAACTGTCTGTCTTCCGATTCTCTTTATGTGTGAGCTACAGTCCGACGTCAAAATCGGATACGATTTTAAAGTCGTGTAGTCTGAGCGTGGCTTTAGGAGCTTTAATGGGGGAGACTGCGGTCGGGGCCATCGCCTCCACATCCCTAATAGGCAGGAACCAGCCAGTTGGCATCCGCCTGGCACACACACACAGCACTCCCAATGGGGAACACAGCATTCCCATAGAGAACACAGCATTCCCATAGAGAACACAGCATTCCCATGGGGCACAGGCAGAGGAGAGGCCTGTTAAAGACAGTGGGGGATGAGGGGGGTATGGGGAGATGGATGACGGGGGGGGGGGGGTAAGCGTTGTATGTGGAGGGGGTGTGTGGGTGGATGATGGGGAAGTGAATGAGTGGGGTACGTGTGGATGGGGGGGTGGGTGTGGGTGAATGGGGGGGGGGGGGGGGTTGATTACTAACCATGCACACTTCCACCCCACTCACAAATACCTCCAGCTTTTATGGCCTTCTGGAGATAAACAGACCAGACAGAACCAGCTTGTTCTAATCTCACCCAGTTGAAGAGCTACAAGCAGGTTTGTGTTTGTGTTGTGGGGGGGTGGGGGGTACAACATCAACTTAAACAGGACAGGACCGTGACAGCTGGTTGTCTTGTCTGGGTTGTGTGTGTGTGTGTGTGTGTGTGTGTGTGTGTGTGTGTGTGTGTGTGTGTGTGTGTACGGTAGACAGCAGTGGATGTGTGTGTGTATGTGTGGTGCTGCTGGGAGTCGTTTGTAGCATGGCTAGCTCATTAGCGCAAACACCGGTTTTCACCAACAGCATGTGTGTGTGGAACATGTGGTTTTTACAGCTGGTGGAAAGTGTGTGTGTGTGTGTGTGTGTGTGAGTGCTTAATTAGAGAGGGGCAATCTGTTAACGGCCGTGCTGTGCAGAGAGCCGGCCCATGAAGCTGTAAAGGGCTGACTGTGTGTATTTGTGTGTATTTGTGTGTGTGTGTGTGTGTGTGTGTGTGTGTGTGTGTGTGTGTGAGTGTGTGTGGACAGCTAGATGGTGCCGGGGGACAGCAAGCTGCAGGTGATGATGCAGTAGGGCGCTGACAGTTATGAAGTCACTCCGCACTTAATGGAGTAGCGCACACACGCACACACACACACACACACACACTTACACACACACACACACACACACACACACTCATACTTACACGCGCACACACACACACACTCACATTTACACACGCGCACACACACACACACTCACACACGCACACACGCACACACACTTACGAACACACACACACACAGCTAACCCAGGTCTTCCAGTCTGGAACCCGCGACCAACTGCAGTTTGGGACACAGACGCGCTACCAAGTGAGCTAAAAGGCTATTAGCTCAGTCAGTAGCGTATCTTATTGATTGGTCAGGGGAGGTTTACTAATGTTCTACACAGGCCTTACCTCCATTACACAAGACTAAGCCCAACAGTCTGAGCCATGAACCATGTTGATGAAGTGGCTGTGGCAAGGCTAACCCAAACAGAAGTATGTGTGAACCTGATGAAGCCCTCTCTGTTTCCTCTCAGAATCCAGCTCAGATTTTACAAATCCTTGCTTACTTGAGCATGGCACCGGCATTAGTTAGTCAGTCAGAGTAGAAGTGACATGTTTAACATTATCTCTTTAACAGGACTGTGCATCTTGCCTCAACACTTCTCTCTCACTTTTCCCATATTCTCCACCCTCCTGTTCCTCTCTCTTTCTCCCTCTCTCCCTCTATCCCTCTTTCTTTCTCCCTCTCTCCCTCTCCCCCCTCTTTCTCTCCCTTTTTCTCTTCCTCTTTCTCTCTCTATCCTTTCCTCTCCCTCTCCCTCTCTTTCTCTCCCTCTCTTTCTATCTGTGTCCCTCTCTTCCTCTCCCTCTCTCTCTTCCTCTCTTTTCTCTCTGTCCTTTCCTCTCCCTCTCTTTCTCTCTCTCTCTCCTTTCCTCTCCCCCCCTCTCTCTCCTTTCCTCTCTCCCCCCCCCCCCCTCTCTCTCTCTCTCTCCCCCCTCTCTCTCTCCCCCCCCTCTCTCTCTTTCTCTCCCCCCCCCCCCCCCCCCCCTCTCTCTCTCTCTCTCCTCCCCCCCACCTCTCTCTCAGGGCCCTCTGAGGTGTGTGTTTCCCTGCGATACACCCGTCGGCCCACCTGTCCCGACACCTCGGTAGGGGCGCGCCTGCCAACACCCCCCCCTGCCCGCCATCGAAAGAGCCACAGTCTGGGAAACAAGTCAGTTCTTCTCCACACACACACACACACACACACACACACACACACACACACACACACACACACTCACATTGACGTTTGGTTGAAGTTGGTCACACAGCATATGGCAGTCAGTCATGTCATATGTCTTCCTTTCAGTTCAGTGAATTATGTAGCCTTGTCACACACACACACACACACATACACCCGACACACACACATACACACACACACACACACACACACACACACACACACATACACCCCACACACATTTTTCACTGTTCATTTCTAACCACACAGTCTCAAGTGTTTAGATTCAGCCAAGGCATTTAGTTCTGTGGCAGTGTTACTTTAACCCGACATGCTTATCTTACACTAATGCATTCTCTCCTCCTATTTCTCCATTATTCTCTCGTTCTCTCTCACACACACACGAATGGACACACACACACACACACACACACACACAGCATCAGCCAGTTTGGAGTAGCGGAGAGCAGGAGTGATGGGGAGTTTCCAGAGGAGAAAGCGCGCCACCTACTGGACGACAGCTTCCTTGAGTGCCACAGTCCCGCTCGCAACCACACACACGACTCCGTCTTCACCAACGGGCTCTCGCTAGGTACACACACCCTCTCTGTCTTCACCAACGGGGTCTTGCTAGGTACACACACCCTCTCTGTCTTCACCAACAGGGTCTCGCTAGGTACACACACCCTCTCTGACACCCTGCATGTTGCCCAGTGAGCATTTCTACATCTGGCGCTCTTGTACAGCTGTGTAGTGCATAGGAGTGGCCACCATTGGGCCATGTTCTCCTCCAGCCCCCTACTTTAGTGTTCCCGGTCAAAATTGACCGGTCTGTTTTAACTGCTCTTAAATTAGCACAATTTTTTTTTTCACCACCAATTTTTTATTAAACATTCTTTAGTTGAGAACAATGTTTCAAAGTAGTGTCTAACAACAATTTATAGAAGTAAACATTAAATAACATCAGTGAAAATACAATTGGGAATATGAAAATGAACTACAAAAAGAACATATTTTCTGTATGTTGAATTACAGTAATTTAGTCTGGATACCCATTCATTATGGCGGTCACTTTTGACCAGGAACACCACAGGTGTAACAAGGTTGATTAAAACACCCAAAATTGAATGAAATAGGTAATCATCACTTTTATATGTTCAAGTATACAGTGTGGAGGAGGTCTTGAGGTAATCAGATGTAAAACATAATATTTATGAGTATTATAAGTTGTAAAACGGTCAGATTTGACCCGAACATGACTAATTCCGTAATAAAAATAACCTGTGTGTGTTGGGCTAGGCCCACCTGATATGTTCCTAGGCCCACCTATTTCATGCTTACTGGCTACAGCCCTGGTGCAGTGACGTTACATTACTGTTACCTTATGTTGTTCCCCCAAATTGTCACTAGAGGGCAGCATAACTCAAGAGGTTCACTGCAAAACACAATTAGAGAGAATTAGCATTTTCACACAGAATGTGGCCTTAATAGCAAGTCAAGTCAAGTCAAATTTATTTGTATAGCACATTTCATACACAAAGGCAGTTCAATGTGCTTAACAAAAATAAAAGCAAAGGACAATATAAAAGCATAAAAGATAAAATAAGTTTAAAATATGTGTAAGATAAGTAAAAGACTCAGTAGGCTGTGCGGCTAAACTCAGTAGGCTGTGTTGTGTGTGTGTGTGTGTGTGTGTGTGTGTGTGTGTGTGTATGTGTGTGTGTGTGTTGTGTGTTGTGTGTGTTTGCAGGCAGTAGAGATAGCTCCTTCAGTGATGATCTCCCATCTGCTATGGAGAGGTAAGACCTCAAGCATACACACATACACACACACACACACACACACACACACACACACACACACAACCAAGCACACACACACTCAAGCACACACACATGGCTTCAGTCAGTGTAGAATCTGTTACCCCCTGCTTCATCATGTAACCAGTGGGAATGTAGAACACCCCTGTCATGCCTTTCTCTCTCCGCCTCTCTTTTCATTCAGCTGATTTCTTCCTCTCTTTCCCTCTCTCTCCCTTTCTCTATCTCTCTTCCTCTCTCTCCGCCTCTCTTTTCATTGAGCTGATTTCAATTCATAGATCAATTTTAAGTAACACTTCCCCCTCTCTCTGTTTCATTGTCTCTTTCATCCTCAAAAGGGTTTGATTAAGGTAGAGCTGTGTTAAGATAGAGCTGTGTTAAGGTAGAGCTGTGTTAAGATAGAGCTGTGTTGATTAAGATAGAGCTGTGTTAAGATAGAGCTGTGTTAAGATAGAGCTGTGTTGATTAAGATAGAGCTGTGTTAAGATAGAGCTGTGTTAAGATAGAGCTGTGTTGATTAAGATAGAGCTGTGTTAAGATAGAGCTGTGTTAAGGTAGAGCTGTGTTAAGATAGAGCTGTGATAGAGCTGTGTTAAGATAGAGCTGTGTTAAGATAGAGCTGTGTTGATTAAGATAGAGCTGTGTTAAGATAGAGCTGTGTTAAGGTAGAGCTGTGTTAAGATAGAGCTGTGATAGAGCTGTGTTAAGATAGAGCTGTGTTAAGATAGAGCTGTGTTAAGGTAGAGCTGTGTTAATTAAGATAGAGCTGTGTTAAGATAGAGCTGTGTTAAGGTAGAGCTGTGTTAAGGTAGAGCTGTGTTAAGATAGAGCTGTGTTAAGGTAGAGCTGTGTTAAGATAGAGCTGTGTTAAGATAGAGCTGTGATAGAGCTGTGTTAAAATAGAGCTGTGTTAAGATATAGCTGTGTTAAGATAGAGCTGTGTTAAGGTAGAGCTGTGTTAAGATAGAGCTGTGTTAAGGTAGAGCTGTGTTAATTAAGATAGAGCTGTGTTAAGATAGAGCTGTGTTAGAGCTGTGTTAAGATAGAGCTGTGTTAAGATGGAGCTGTGTTAAGATAGAGCTGTGTTAAGATAGAGCTGTGATAGAGCTGTGTTAAGATAGAGCTGTGTTAAGGTAGAGCTGTGTTAAGATAGAGCTGTGATAAGATAGAGCTGTGTTAAGGCAGAGCTGTGTTAAGATAGAGCTGTGTTAAGATAGAGCTGTGTTAAGATGGAGCTGTGTTAAGATAGAGCTGTGTTAAGATAGAGCTGTGATAGAGCTGTGTTAAGATAGAGCTGTGTTAAGGTAGAGCTGTGTTAAGATAGAGCTGTGATAAGATAGAGCTGTGTTAAGGCAGAGCTGTGTTAAGATAGAGCTGTGTTAAGGTAGAGCTGTGTTAAGATAGAGCTGTGTTAAGGTAGAGCTGTGTTAAGATAGAGCTGTGTTAAGGTAGAGCTGTGTTAATTAAGATAGAGCTGTGTTAAGATAGAGCTGTGTTAGAGCTGTGTTAAGATAGAGCTGTGTTAAGATAGAGCTGTGTTGATTAAGATAGAGCTGTGTTAAGATAGAGCTGTGTTAAGGTAGAGCTGTGTTAAAATAGAGCTGTGTTAAAATAGAGCTGTGGTAGAGCTGTGTTAAGATAGAGCTGTGTTGATTAAGATAGAGCTGTGTTAAGATAGAGCTGTGTTAAGGTAGAGCTGTGTTAAGGTAGAGCTGTGTTAATTAAGATAGAGCTGTGTTAAGATAGAGCTGTGTTAAGGTAGAGCTGTGTTAAGATAGAGCTGTGTTAAGATAGCGCTGTGATAGAGCTGTGTTAAGATAGAGCTGTGTTAGAGCTGTGTTAAGATAGAGCTGTGTTAAGATAGAGCTGTGTTAAGGTAGAGCTGTGTTAAAATAGAGCTGTGTTAAGATAGAGCTGTGATAGAGCTGTGTTAAGATAGAGTTGTGTTAAAATAGAGCTGTGGTAGAGCTGTGTTAAGATAGAGCTGTGTTGATTAAGATATAGCTGTGTTAAGATAGAGCTGTGTTAAGATAGAGCTGTGATAAGATAGAGCTGTGTTAAGATAGAGCTGTGTTAAGGTAGAGCTGTAATAGAGCTGTGTTAAGGTAGAGCTGTGTTAAGATAGAGCTGTGATAGAGCTGTGTTAAGGTAGAGCTGTGATAGAGCTGTGTTAAGATAGAGCTGTGATAGAGCTGTGTTAAGGTAGAGCTGTGTTAAGATAGAGCTGTGATAGAGCTGTGTTAAGATAGAGCTGTGTTAAGATAGAGCTGTGTTAAGATAGAGCTGTGTTGATTAAGATAGAGCTGTGTTAAGGTAGAGCTGTGTTACTGTGTTAAGTAAGAAAGACTACAGTGTTTTTCTCACCTTCTCTCTCCACACCAACCCCCCCCCCCCTCCCCCATCTACTTCTGTCTCCCTCTATCTCTCTTCCTCTCTTTCCCTCTCTCTCCCTTTCTTCTCTATCTCTCCCTCCCTCTCTCTGCCTTTCTATACTTCTGTCTACCTCTATCTCTCTATCTCTCTTTCTCTCTCTCTGCCTTTCTCTACTTCTGTCTCCCTCTATCTCTCTATCTCTCTTCCTCTCTCTATCTCTCTTCCTCTCTTTCCCTCTCTCTCCCTTTCTCTATCTCTCCCTCCCTCTCTCTGCCTTTCTCTACTTCTGTCTCCGTCTATGTCTCTATCTCTCTTCCTCTCTCTCTGCCTTTCTATACTTCTGTCTACCTCTATCTCTCTATCTCTTTTCCTCTCTCTCTGCCTTTCTCTACTTCTGTCTCCGTCTATCTCTCTATCTCTCAGGGGTCGCATGTACGCTACTTTGGGCCCCAACTGGAGGGTTCCAGTCCGCACTTCTCCTCGTAGTCGCAGTTACATCTACAGGTAAGCAGTGTCTACAGGTGAACAGTGTCTAGAGGTGAACAGTGTCTACAGGTAAGCAGTGTCTACAGGTGAGCAGTGTCTACAGGTGAACAGTGTCTACAGGTGAGCAGTGTCTACAGGTGAACAGTGTCTACAGGTGAACAGTGTTTACAGGTACAGGTCTACTGGTAAGCAGTGTTCACAGGTACAGGTCTACAGGAGTGTCAACACACAGCAGTGTCTACAGGTAGGCAGTGTTCAGAGCAGCGTGTACAGGTGAGCAGTGTTCACTTAGCAGGCCAAACTGAGACTGCAGTGCTGTTAGTGTCCTCTGCGGGCTACATTGAGGCTGTTATACTATACGTGTGCCCTTTGCAGGCTACATTGAGACTGTTATACTATACGTGTGCCCTTTGCAGGCTACATTGAGACTGTTATACTATACGTGTGCCCTTTGCGGGCTACATTGAAACTGTAATGCAGTAAATGTATGCTGTACAGGCTACATTTACTGTACGTTGCTGTGAGTGACTGTGATCTGTGGACTGCTCCTGCTGTGGCTTGACTGTGTCCTTTACGGGCTACATTAGGACTGTCATGCAGTGAGTGTGTCCTTTACGGGCTACGTTAAGACTGTCATGCAGTGAGTGTGTCCTTTACGGGCTACGTTAAGACTGTCATGCAGTGAGTGTGTCCTTTATGGGCTACATTAGGACTGTCATGCAGTGAGTGTGTCCTTTACGGGCTACGTTAAGACTGTCATGCAGTGAGTGTGTCCTTTACGGGCTACATTAGGACTGTCATGCAGTGAGTGTGTCCTTTACGGGCTACGTTAAGACTGTCGTGCAGTGAGTGTGTCCTTTACGGGCTACGTTAAGACTGTCGTGCAGTGAGTGTGTCCTTTACGGGCTACGTTAAGACTGTCATGCAGTGAGTGTGTCCTTTATGGGCTACATTAGGACTGTCATGCAGTGAGTGTGTCCTTTACGGGCTACGTTAGGACTGTCATGCAGTGAGTGTGTCCTTTACGGGCTACGTTAAGACTGTCATGCAGTGAGTGTGTCCTTTACGGGCTACATTAGGACTGTCGTGCAGTGAGTGTGTCCTTTACGGGCTACATTAGGACTGTCATGCAGTGAGTGTGTCCTTTACGGGCTACATTAGGACTGTCATGCAGTGAGTGTGTCCTTTACGGGCTACATTAGGACTGTCATGCAGTGAGTGTGTCCTTTACGGGCTACATTAGGACTGTCATGCAGTGAGTGTGTCCTTTACGGGCTACATTAAGACTGTCGTGCAGTGAGTGTGTCCTTTACGGGCTACATTAAGACTGTCATGCAGTGAGTGTGTCCTTTACGGGCTACGTTAAGACTGTCGTGCAGTGAGTGTGTCCTTTACGGGCTACGTTAAGACTGTCGTGCAGTGAGTGTGTCCTTTACGGGCTACATTAGGACTGTCGTGCAGTGAGTGTGTCCTTTACGGGCTACGTTAAGACTGTCATGCAGTGAGTGTGTCCTTTACGGGCTACGTTAAGACTGTCATGCAGTGAGTGTGTCCTTTACGGGCTACGTAAAGACAGTCGTGCAGTGAGTGTGTCCTTTACGGGCTACGTTAAGACTGTCATGCAGTGAGTGTGTCCTTTACGGGCTACGTTAAGACTGTCGTGCAGTGAGTGTGTCCTTTACGGGCTACGTAAAGACAGTCGTGCAGTGAGTGTGTCCTTTACGGGCTACGTTAAGACTGTCATGCAGTGAGTGTGTCCTTTACGGGCTACATTAGGACTGTCATGCAGTGAGTGTGTCCTTTACGGGCTACATTAGGACTGTCATGCAGTGAATGTGTCCTTTATGGGCTACGTTAGGACTGTCATGCAGTGAGTGTGTTCACAGGTACAGGTCTATGGGAGTGTCTAAACACAGCAGTGTCTACAGGTAGGCAGTGTCCTGTGCAGGCTGGACTGACACTAGTTGCTGTGAGTGTGTCCTTTACGGGCTACGTTAAGACTGTCATGCAGTGAGTGTGTCCTGTCAGACTGTGTACTGTACTGCTCCTGCTCTGCAGCTGTGGCGTGTGTGTGCGCGTGTGTGTGTGTGTGTGTGTGTGTGTGTGCCACAGCAGGCCGTCGGGGGCGGTGTCCAGCTATGAGTGCAGTGCGCTGTGCAGCATCACCATGGAGGGGCCCCTGCGTAGGAAGACCCTCCTAAAGGGGGGGCGCAAGCCAACTGTACGTGTCACCATTACACAACACACACACACACACATGCACACATGCAAACACTTACACACACACATGCACATGCACATACACACACACACACACACACACATGCAAACACTTACACACACACATGCACATACACAAACACACGCACACACACACGCACATACACATACATACACACAAACACACATAAACACAAGCAAATATACTCATACACCATATGTATACTTAGCTTAGAGGGGACACACACACACACACACATGTGCACACACACACATACATAAACACAAACAAACATACACCAAATGTGTACTTAGCTTAGAGGACACACACACACACACAGTGTGTCCCCAGCTCATATGCTGTCCTGTGTCCCCAGCTGTCATCCTGGACTCGGTACTGGCTCAGTCTGTCCGGGCCCACGCTCGTGTACTACGCTGCCAAAGCTCTCCGGGCCAGCGAGAGGAGACACGTGAGTGTGGACAGGCAGTCTCAATCATCCACCACCCAGTAGGCTAGCCACACTTAGAGTTAGCACACAACCAGTAGGCTAGCCACACTTGGAGTTAGCACACAACCAGTGGGCTAGCCACACTTGGAGTTAGCACACACCCAGTAGGCTAGCCACACTTGGAGTTAGGACACAACCAGTGGGCTAGCCACACTTAGAGTTAGCACACAACCAGTACGCTAGCCACACTTAGAGTTAGCACACAACCAGTAGGCTAGTCATCCTTAGAGTTAGCACACAACCAGTAGGCTAGCCACACTAGCACACACCCAGCCCATCCAGTTATGAATTTCTCTGAATGAGGGTTTGTCCAGTTCTTATATATACAGTCTGTGGTTATGACCAACACAAGTTTAGTGTCCTTCTCAAGGGCATTTCAGAACTCGAGCATTAGCAGCCTGCCATGAGTCTCAATGGCTAACACCTCCAGTTAAAGTGCTGTCCAATGCCTGTTTAATAACCATGCGACAATTAGCATTTATTTATGCCAAGCCAGTGTTGTCAGTCCTTCCTTTTAAATGTTTAGCTTGTAGGCAATGTGTTTTTAAATGGTTAGCTTGTAGGCTATGTGTTTTTAAATAGTTAACTTGTAGGGTGTGTTTTTAAATGGTTAACTTGTAGGCTATGTGTTTTTAAATGGTTAGCTTGTAGGCTATGTGTTTTTAAATGGTTAGCTTGTAGGGCATGTGTTTCTACAGTTTAATGATTGCTTATACACTAATTTTAAAATGTGGCTCAATGTTTTAAAACTTTAAAGTGACATAAAACAGAGTTGAGCTTTTATTCTCAGATCAACTAATAATGCTATGACTAATGTGTGTTCAGTTTTCTTTGCTAGAGTTTGTAGGTGTGTGCATGTTTTTTGCCAATTGACAGGTGTTGTTATGTGTGCTAAATGAAAGTGTTTCCCAATAAACAAGAATTTTTGTTAACAAATGAAGTGTCTAATGTAAGAAAATGTGTGTACTGTTTTGAAAACATGTGTCAATTCATTGCAACAAAGTGCAAAGTAGAAATAGTGTTTATAGTTTGGGTACCTTAGTTTAAAGTATAGATACATGAATAAGAAGTATCAAGGCATTTGTCTAAGTAATGATATTTAGTGTGTAAGGAATAAACAAAAACTGTAAATAGTTAGCTTGTAGGCTGTGTGTTTTGGGTGTGTATATTCTGTATGTTGACATCCCCTGCAGACATCCTTTTATCTGGCCCACTGGTAGTTTTTCCCATCCAGCAGTTAGTGCCTTAAAAATGCCCATGGACCACTGCCTGCAAACTAGCAGCCGGTCCAGACTACATAACTGTAGAAACTCCCCCTCAGTTACCTCCCCGTTTCCTCCAGTATAAATCCAGCCCCTGTAAGAAGATCACTCTGACAGGGTGGATCGCGGTGCTGCCAGATGATCCCGACCATCCCAACATCTTCCAGCTCAATGATCCGGAGAAAGGTACACATGTCTAGCACAGACTAATAAATTACTCTTAGCACAGGCTAATAAATTACCCTTAGCACAGGCTAATAAATTACCCTTAGCACAGGCTGATATTACTCTTAGCACAGGCTAGGATATTGCCTCTTAGCACAGGCTAATAAATTATTCTTAGCACAGGCTAGGATATTGCCTCTTAGCACAGGCTAATAAATTACTCTTAGCACAGGCTAATAAATTACCCTTAGCACAGGCTAATAAATTACTCTTAGCACAGGCCAGGATATTGCCTCTTAGCACAGGCTAATAAATTACTCTTAGCACAGGCTAATAAATTACTCTTAGCACAGGCTAATAAATTACCCTTAGCACAGGCTAATAAATTACTCTTAGCACAGGCTAGGATATTGCCTCTTAGCACAGGCTAATAAATTACTCTAAGCACAGGTTAATAAATTACTCTTAGCACAGGCTAGGATATTGCCTCTTAGCACAGGCTAATAAATTACTCTTAGCACAGGCTAATAACTTACCCTTAGCACAGGCTAATAAATTACTCTTAGCACAGGCTAGGATATTGCCTCTTAGCACAGGCTAGGATATTGCCTCTTAGCACAGGCTAATAAATTACCCTTAGCACAGGCTAATAAATTACTCTTAGCACAGGTGGCTGTGTGTTGACTTAAAATAGTCCTGTATGTGTCGGAAATAAAAAGAGGTTGTGTTTGACTTAAACAGTTGTGTGTGTGTGGAATAAAATAATTGTGTGTGCAGTCTAAGACGTTGTGTGTGTAGTCTAAAATAGTTGTGTGTGTAGTCTAAAACAGCTGTGTTTGTAGTCTAAAATAGTTGTGTGTGTAGTCTAAAGTGTGGTGTGTGTGTGTAGTCTAAAGTGTGGTGTGTGTGTAGTCTAAACTTGTTGTGTGCGTAGTCTTAAGTGTGGTATGTGTGTATGTAGCCTAAAGTGTGGTGTGTGTGTGT
>CM059271.1:31906662-31929162 GCA_030347295.1 Setipinna tenuifilis
GCTGGAATAAGTGTGTGTGTGGTGTGTGTTTTCTCATGAATAAGTGTGTGTGGTGTGTGTTTCCTCATGAATAAGTGTGTGTGTGGTGTGTGTTTTTTCCTTAATAAGTGTGTGTGTGGTGTGTGTTTTCTCATGATGTGTTAAGTGTTTTCAGTGGTTCCAGTGGTGTTGATGAAGTTCTAGTGTAGTGTCCCTATACATACACACACACACACACACACACACACACACACACACACCACACTCTCAAAGTAAGAATGTCATTGTGTGAAGTTGATCAAGCCATGAGGACATGGAGGACTGAGTGTTGTTTTGTAAATAAATTGGAGTCCTTTTAAAGTGCAGTATGACAGCATGGCAGCTCCTCAGTGGCTACTACATTTGCCCCTGACCTCCACCTGACCCCCACCTGACCCCCACCTCCACCTGACCCTGACCCCCACCTGATCTCCACCTGACCCTGACCCTGACCCCCCCCCCCCCCCCCCCCGACCCCCACCTGCACCTCCAACGTGTGTTCTCGTCACTGTTCCCTACTGCCTCTCCTGTGCCTCCCTGCCCTCTGCACACGGCACAAACATCTCTTGGCCTGCCCTCTGCACACGGCACCAACATCTTTTAGCCTGCCCTCTGCACACGGCACCAACATCTCTTACCCTGGGAACTGACGCCATGGACACAGACATGATTTAGCCTGTATGTCCCACCTGTATGACCTGTGTTTAGGTTTTTTTCCCATTTAAAGATGATATGGAGATGCCTACCAATCTGTATGTTTGTTTTTTTATGTTTTGTTTTTGTTTGGTTTTTTTATATGTTTTTGGTAATACCACATATGTATTACGAATGGTGTAAAATTGACCATACATAACAGTGACCTCACATTTCAGCTTCTGTCATGTGACCTCACATTTCAGCTTGTGTCATGAGTGACTGTTTATCGCGAAACACTAAGCGCATTCGACTTGATGTAAACGTTTGCAGCCGTTTGCAGTCAGTGATGCATTGTGGGATGGAGATGTTGCATGATGGTTAGAAATTGTGTCAGACTTGCCAGAAAGGTGTGAGGATGTCACCAAAGTGTGACAATGTCATATGACCTAAACACTCGTGGGCAGTGGCGGTTCTAAAGTGTTTTACTCCCCAGGTGAGACCACCTCTCAGCCTCTCACCTCTGATGCTGTCAAGCTCACTCTTTTAATTATTCATGTGTTTGTTACTCTCGTTTTCATTTTATTGCCTTGTGTCAGCAGGCTATACCTATTAATGGTCTTTGCGTTATGCTTTTGCTGTCTTATTTTTCATCCTTGTGTTGTGAAGCACTTTGGGGCATCTCTGTTGTTTTGTTAAAATGTACTATTAAAAAAAAGACTCGACTTGACTTGAAGTCTCAGTGCACCCTACTACAATCGCCTGCCCCCACCCTCTCCCTCCCCCTCCCCTTTTCCCTCTCCCTCCCCTTCTCCCTCTCCCTCTCCCTCACCCTCCCCTCCCCTCTCCCGTAAAATGTGGCCAAGAGAAAGGGGGCGTGGAATAATGTGTTTTAAGCAGGTCGTCATCATCCAGATGGGGCTACATCCCCAACAAGTCTCCCGGTCTTTCAGTGTTCCGGGAATCTTTGACACAAAATTGGTAAAAAAAAAACACAACTTCAGACTACGGCTATATGACTGTGCTAACGCTAGCGGTGGTCATGGTAACAGGCCTGACTCATGAAGCGCACGATTGATGTTGGGAATCAGCTTCTCCTCAAACTCCCAAAGCTTCCTGTCCTCGTACAGCTGCTCCTTTCGTCTTGGTGGGGTTATAGACGTGCTTTCGGTCGGGCTCACGGTAAATGTGCTCCAGGATATTTAAACCCGGCACACTCTTCCACTCTTCTCCAACCGCTACCCCAACATCGACCTCTCCTACGAGCTCGCCGACAAGGACAGCATCAAGAGGTCAGATTACTCTGTGTGTGTGTGTGTGTGTGTGTGTGTGTGTGTGTGTGTGTGTGTGTGTGTGTGGCACGCTTCTGTAACCGCTACCCCAACATCGAACTCTCCTACGAGCTCGCCGACAAGGACAGCATCAAGAGGTCAGATTACTCTGTGTGTGTGTGTGTGTGTGTGTGTGTGTGTGTGTGTGTGTTTAGGACGGCATCAAGAGTTTAGATACTGCATTACTGAGTGTGGACTCAAGTGTGTGTGTGTGTGTGTGTTTGCGTGCTTCCTTTTATGGGTTTGTGTGTGGGTGGATGTGGATTTATATTTTGTGTAGGTATGGTGTGTGTGTGTGTGTGTGTGTGTGTGTGTGTGTGTGACTGGGTATTAAATGTGAGTGTGTGTGTGTTGTAGTGGTGGCCCAGTGCTGGTGTTGGTGCAGCTGGAGAGGGAGGAGGAGGTGACCGGACCAGTTATTGCACCATTTTTCCCTCAGGTGAGTGGGACTGTATGCATGCCTGTGTAATAACACACACGCACGCACACACACACACACACACACACACACACACACAGGCATGCATACACACACACACACACACACACACACACAGGCATGCACACACACACACATATGCATACACACATACATGCGCACACACACATGCACACACACACACACAGGCATGCACACACACACACACACACAGGCATGCATACACACACACACACACAGGCATGCACACACACACATATGCATACACACATACATGCGCACACACACATGCACACACACACACACAGGCATGCACACACACACACACAGGCATGCACACATACATGCGCACACACACACACAGGCATGCATACACACATACATGCGCACACACACATGCACACACACACACACAGGCATGCATACACATATACATGCACGTACAAAGACAAAAAAAACCACACACACACAGATGCGCACACACACACACACGCACACAGATGCGCACACACACACACACGCACACAGATGCGCACACACACACACACACACACAGATGCGCACATGCACACACACACACACACAGATGCGCACATGCACACACACACACACACACACACAGATGCACACAGACACACACACACACACACACACACACAGATGTATGGAAGAGACATTAGCTGGCATGCCACGTACACACTTTGGTTACTATGGCAATGATGCTTCATCACCAGGTAGAGGGATGTGGACATTGATGTTTAGTGTGTGTTTGTGTGGTAAGCATAAATGTTAATGTTTAGTGTGTGTGTGTGTAATGTAAATGTTAATATTTAGTGTGTGTGTTTAACATAAACGTGGTGTGTGTGTGTGTGTGTTCCCCCAGAAACGTGAGGAGGGCTGGTGGGTGGTGATCGGAGACCCCAAATCCAACAGTCTCATCTCCATCAAGAGGCTCACTCTGCAGCAGAAGGCCAAGGTCAGTCACACACACACACACACACACACACACACACACACACGCACACAGTGTTTCATCTGTACCCTTAGGCCATCGTCCTGAGTGTGTGCCTGTCGTTAAATCGTCATCTCGCCGCAGTGTAATTGATCCTGGTGTGTGTGTGTTGTGTGCGTGTGCGTGTGTGTGTGCGTGTGCGTGTGTATGTGTATGTGTATGTATGTGTGTGTGTGTGTGTGTGTGTGTGTGTGTGTGTGTGTTGTGCGTGTGTGTGTGTGTGCAGGTGAAGCTGGACTTTGTGGCTCCGGTGCAGGGCGTGCACCACTACACGCTGTACTTCATGAGCGACGCCTACATGGGCTGCGACCAGGAGTACAAGTTCAGCACGGACGTCAAGGAGGCAGACAGCGACGCAGAGAGCGACTCTGACTGATAGCCTGTGTGTGTGTGTGTGTGTGTGTGTGTGTGTGTGTGTGTGTGTGTGTGTGTGTGCCTACATGGGCTGCGACCAGGAGTACAAGTTCAGCACGGAGCCTTCGTAGCGTTTGATAGTGGTACACCAGTGATGCTTATTGTAACACACCCTTCTTGTGTTCGGTGTTGTGTAGTGTGTGTGGTGTTTAGTGGGCTCATGACCGTGGGGGGGGGGGGGGTTAATGCTTGTTGGGAATGTAAAACACATTTTACAGTGATGCCACAGACTGCTTTTGTTTTGTAGCCTACCATGCCAACATGAAGAAAGTCAAATAAAAGTGATGTTGGGAAGTATTTGTGCACGTTGTCATCAAACCTGATTTAGTGTTATTGCAATACATGCCAAACAAAGTCCTTTTCATCAGTAAACACACACAACAATCATTATAGACTGGGAAAAAAAGCACCCAACCCCCCCAAAAATGACACAAAAGGTTTTTCAACTGATTATGATGGATGTCCCTAATATGATATTAAAAACCTATTAAAATCTGATCACGGGAAAGGTGTCATTTTTGGGATGGCATCCACGACCCGCGCACAGGAATTTTGAGGGCCAGTTGTTCTGACCTCAATAAAGGGCAAACCAGCCCCCCCACACAGGGAAAAATCACAGGTTGTATGAAGCCCAGGGTGTTTATTAATATATTTTGATACTTTATTGGTACAAACAATTGAAACATAATTAAACACGATATCCTATCCTATTAAGTCACTAAGCTTTCAAAAGGGAAGCCACCTATTCGTGGTCATTTTAACAAAAATCTTCAGAACCTCCTTTTTGTCAATGGCTGTGTCCCATAACAGTGGTAAGATTTGGGCATTTAATCATTTTGAATGAAAGATTTCATGTGATGCATTTCTTTTATCATTCATTCTGCTTGCTAAAACGAACTGTTAGAAACTAACTGCAGACATGTAGCTTAGTTTGCCTACCACCAAATCAGCAGCCTATGCAAATACCGGGCTGCTTGGTTGTCAGACAGCAGCGTATGTTACTGTGGTTAAGTGCTGCTAACTGGTGAAGGGCGGTATTATAGTTATCTGACAGTCACATTTAGTAGACCTATGCTACATCGTTAGCTTGCTAGCTCGTTTTAGACATCCGGTGAATTCAGGTAAACTGGGCCAAATAAGCATTGCGTGTGTCCTCTCTTTCAGTTCTTTGTGGCATTCATTACCATAGACCATTGAATTGAATTGTTTGTGGTAATGAATGCAGCGCTTTTATGTGCGCAATAGCAGACATGCGCTGTGTAGGAAGTGATAAGAAAAGTGTAAATATTTGTACAGATTGCATCGACATACAGACTTAAGACAGACCAGCCTGAATGATCAAATGTAATTTGGGTTACCAGAGGGAGATGTTACCAGTGAATGACATTCATTTGTATTCATTTTTTTGTCATTTCTATCAGACATATTTTTACTCGTGTAAAGACCATCTTTTATGAAATATATACAACACAATTTAAATACAAATCAACTTCATCACACTTATATTAACTTGAAATATATAAAAAGGCAACATATGTTATCTCACTTATCTATTTTAGCTGTAGCCCCCATTGACTGTTTATATTGTGTGTGTCTGGGGGGAGTGGTCTACGAAGTTGTGGTTGAAGACCGCATGGTATCTGCGAGGGTCCTCTGGCCTCTAGTCAAAGTAACCAAAAGTGAAGATTGTGGTCAAGGCAGACACGACGTAACTCCAACTCAATGTCATGGCCATGACTACAGACTTTGCGTTTTCAGTGTACTTGTAGCAGAATTAAGAGGGAAACATTGCCCTTCATATTCAGATTAAAGTGATATATCTCCCAACTCATGTTCAAAATGTTTCCCACTTTTAAGTTCGTAAAACGTGAAAAAGTAACGATGGATTTAAGCTGCTAAAGCAAAGTATTCTTCTAAAGCAAGTATTTAAAAGCAACTTAACCATTAATTATATGGTGAGTCACCATGATGTTAACCAATAATGTTAAACAATTAAAATCTTAACCATTTTTTAATTTTATCATAATCATGTTCACATGGCCACATTCTAATTACCCAGTTATTTGTTTACCTTCCTGATTAAGATGTGTTATGCTTATACTAGAATAACACTTTTCAGTTATAAATATCATACAGTATGCATATAATTTTTTAACTCAGAGAAAAACATGAGCTTTGCCATCTTTTATTCTTTTCAGTTTATTAAGTTTCTGTTTCATAACATAATTGGCAGCTGTGTAAAAGGGATGTGAAGACAAGTTACGGTATGCGAAGACAATCGGCTCTGAAGTTGATGGTGGCACATGATGCAGGCTGGAGGGTGGTACCTCAGCTGTTAAGTTGGTGGCGAAAGCAGCAGTGGTGCAACCTGGAGTGTAGATCTTCAGCCATGAAATTGTTAGTAATGGTACATAAAAGGGAATTGAGAACAGGACCCCATTTCCAGCACAACCACCTTAATACAAAACCAGCAATTCAGATATGTAATACAATATTTACAATATTTATTTAGAAGTGAACCCTTAAAGCGTCTGTTATACAGGGCTCCATCCAGGGCTTCATGTTTGACCATTAGCTGGTCCTCCATTCATAATATACACTTTATGGTACCACTATCTATGTGAGACGTGCATAACAATGCCAACCTATACAATGGTGTGAGTGACAATAACATCCTCAATCAAGGTGAACTGATCTGTATATGGAACTTAGTTTGTAACTAACCCTAACCCAAGACAACAACTGTTATATAGACAAATAGGGCTGCTCTTAAAGTGTCAGTGCACCACGAAAGGTTATTTTGAGCTGTTAACATCATGACATGACTGATACATGATGAAGCCATCAGTGCTTACACAGACAAAAATCACCAGAACTGGGGGTAATAATTATTATAGGCCTTGTTAAAAGCAATACATTATTAAAATGTTAAAATAAAGATGAGAATATAAAAAGATTCCCTGTGCTCTCATGAATTTCTGTTCCTTGTCCTTCAAATAAAGAATATGTCTTGGATCACAAAAACGTTTTTTTAGAGCCTATTTGCTGGCCCACTTTACCTGAACAGGTGGCCCGTATTACCTGATCACAAACTTTTTCTCCCGGGAAAGAGCACCTGACATTAAAACAGTTATATTTACACAATATTTATATATACTAGATAGAACACATTCTTGATACCAAAGAATAGTAGAATACAAGTGATTTTATAAAAACAAATTCAATATTTGCTTTCATTTTCATCCAAATAGCCCAAAATTTGCCCCAATTTACCTGATTTCACCCTACAGCAAATTGACAGATGAACGCCCTCGGACTAGTTAGTTTACTTTCACTTTTTAGATTTTACCCCAATTGCGTAAAATGTGGCCAACAGAAAAGGGCGTGACAGAATGCCATGGCATAAAGGCAGGTCGCCATCATCGTCCAGATGGGGCTACATCCCCAACAACTTTTGTGTTCCCCGGTCCTCCAGTGTTCTGAGAATCTTGAACAAAATCGGTGGAAAAGAAAAACCTCAGACTAAGACTATATGGCTAACAGGCCTGACTCATGAAGCGCACGATTGATGTTGGGAATCAGCTTCTCCTCAAACTGCCAAAGCTTCCTGTCCTCGTACAGCTGCTCCTTGCGGAGGTCAGGCTGCTCTGCGGACCTGATATGCATAAGGCGGCAGACGTCGGGCGGAACCTCGACCATGGGCCCCAAACACTTCGCTGCCTCATGTACGGACGTCTGTTCCACAAGGCGGGGGTTGATGATCATCTTGGTGGGGTTATAGACGTGCTTTCGGTCGGGCTCACAGTAAATGTGCTCCAGGATATTTAAACCAGGCACACTCTTCCACTCGGGCCGACTAAAGTGGCCACTGTCGTCCCACTGGGTTTTGGGGAAAACGTGGCTCCGAAATCTGAAGACACCTGCGTCAGAATGCTGCTTCTGCAGGGTGTCCATTAACTCCCCCAGGCTGGCGTGTTTGTAAGGCATAATGATCTCATCAATGTCATTCAGAAGAAGGTATCGTGACTGATACATGTATCTGTACATGCAGTCGTTCAGAGTGGTGACCTGGCCATAATAATGTAGGTCCCCAGTGAATAACCGTGGTGTATACCCCGGAGAGGGCTGTAGGAACTTGTCTATTGGCCAAGGTACAACCTCCAGTATGCCCTCTCTGCTGTAATGCTTGAGAACTTTCTCCACGTCTGGCCCACAGCTGGTATTGTAGATGACCACTCGCTGAATCCCAATCAGCTTGTACACCTCCATGGTCTGCACAAACTGGAGGGCATTATTGAACTCCCCAAAGAGGTTGGATATGCACAGGGTAAAGCTGTATTTAAACGATTCCTTCATTTTCTTGTTTTGGATTGGTAAATATTTTAAACTCTGGACTCTGGCATTTGGGTCGGTTGATATGCTGACATGTGAGGCCTCGATGGATGACGGACTGGTGCACAATATGTCTGATATGCCATAAGGAAATTCAAAGTCCTCGCTGCTTATTTCAACTTGTGCCTCTGAAGACACACACTGGCTCACAGCCCATTTCCCCTTAGAGCTAACGCTAGCATCATCACAGAGCACACAGTACAGCTTCTGGAGCTCCTGCCTCTTGGTGATGCTAATCACCCGTATGGCCCCGTCTCTCCGGTGGTCCTTAAAGGCAGACACCATGAGGTGCTTGGAGTTGGGGATACGTGTGATACGTGTGACGTCTGCAGTCTCTGCCTGTTGAGGCCGCACTGATGATCTGGGTCGATTTTGCGGGATTATCCCCCACTGCCACCACACAAACAGCCAGGCAGTGAAGGTGCAGACGCCAGCCAGCAGCCCAAGGTACCTCTGCTTCATGTCTTCACTGGGGGTTTCCAAATCAGCACACAACTGCAACACACACATGACCACATATTATCTTATTGTTATTATTATCATTCCTATCATTATTACTATGGTTAATATTTTCATGAAAAACACCTTTACACATACTTACAGTCATACCGATTACATGAGATTCATGATTGTTACTAGTAATATTCATTATTATGTATATTCCATGTATGTCCGTATATTCTATGTATGTTCCACCTCGATTGGTGCTCACAGTCCAGGACACAATGTTCAATATTCTGGATTAAGGAGCAAGACCGGAGCACTCCGTTTACAATGTTTTTAATGGTGCAGAAACAACACGACTGACGTTTCGACGGCACGTCAAGCATGACCCTTTAAAATCTGTACACCATTGACATTTGACTGTTTGACTCTGAAGAAGACGCAGTGCCGTCGAAACGTCAGTCGTGTTGTTTCTGCACCATTAAAAACATCGTAAACGGAGTGCTCCGGTCTTGCTCCTTAATCCAGAATGTTATTTTGATTATTATGGATCATTATTCATATTTGAGGAGCACATGGAAAAATGGCCAAATCAGCAAACAACTGCAACACATACATTACCACATATTATCTTATTACTGTAGTATTATTGTTATTGTTATACCTCCACCAAGGAGGTCATGTTTTGTCCAGCATTTATCTATCTATCTGTTTGTTTGTTTGTTTGTCTGTTAGCAAAATAACTCAAAACATTATGAACGGGTCATTCTAAAACTTACAGTAGCCTATGTCAGTACTGTCACTGCCACGAGGTGATTCTTTTTTGGTGAAAATTGGTTCATTGGTTACCTCACAAAAAAACGGCAGTTCAAGTCTTTTTTCTATTTCATCAATGGGATTGTTAATCTTCCTCATTTTCTGTGAGGTAACCAATGAACCAACCGCCCGGGGAGTAAAAGGCTGTAGAACCGCTACTGAGACTGATATATTTATTTATGGTGCCCCGGCTCGAGAATTAGCTACATTTATTTGTTCAGATCCACGCAAGGAGTGCCAGTTGGTGGAATGTGGTAGAATCACATTGTGCGGTTAATCTGCACAACATGGTTGTGATTAGGACCTTAAAGCAGCAGGTGGATAGCACATGCCTGGAAGTGTGTAACTAAAGTACATTTAATGTTTTAAAATAAATAGATAACTTTAACTTCTCCACTTACTTTGCCTAACTAAACAACTAAAAAATTAAAGTGATCGGGAGTTTTCCCGGCCCAAACCATCGACGTGGACCACGGGGACAACTAATTTTAACAATTTTTTTGTCACTTTTGTCTTATTCTTGCATTAATATCAATTAAGTTGCAACCGCCCGCTGCATCATAGTGGATTAAATAGGTCCACAGCCCCTTCCAAATCTGTGGTTCTACTACCATGTAAGCAGCATAATTACCCCCGACCCCTCCCACGTGTTTCAGGTGGTTTGGCCCAAGGTATGGAGGTATTTTAGTAGCAAAAGTCTTGTGCACTCGTAGAACTAAATTGTGTACTTGTACACAAAATCCACAGATGTGTGTCATAACATTTGAAGTCGCAGAACCTTTTTTCTACCCTACATATACAACATAGAGGTTACAAGTGCACAAATTCCTTATTGCAAGTACACAAATCCCATGCTACGCCTCACAAATATTTTTTTTTCTGCGCTCATGGTTTTGCTACCAGCTTGGCATCATACATGGTGCAAAACACCTGTATATGAAAAAAGGGAAAACTGTGTCTTGTGGGGAGATAGACAAGTACAACGTAGCAGTTACACCATTACAAATTCGACATTACAGGCACACAAATCCTGTTCTGTGCACCACAAATGAAAAAAATAGCACAGTTACAGTTTTGCTCCTACCACTGTAGTAGCCTATATCTGGTGCAGAACACATTTGTACACCTGTGTTTCATAATTTGAAAGCATGAAGAAATTTTGTGCACTTGTAAACCATCATCTGAATGTATGCAAAATAAGTTTTTCACCTGCACACAAATCACTAAACACAAGTGCTTGAATCTGCTGTTACGAGTCACAATTCACTAAACACAACTCTGAAGAGTTCGCAAAAAATGAATGGGTTTCAATGAGACTAAAATAGCTATTTTCTGGTCCTAGTCGTTGTATGCCCCTGAAATTAAATGTGTTGTTTGTGGATTAAAATGGTGTTTTTTCATGTAAAACGTTTTACCGTTTGTTGTGTTGTTGTTCAGATAAAAGCTGTAGCGAAAACAAAATTGAGAAAGACTACGTCGCGTTGTTGACGTCACGTCCCATCATTAGCCTACTCTTTCTCCGATCTATGTTAGCAGTAAATATAAATTTATAACAGAGATGCCAGTGTGTTTTGTGCCTCAATGTCCGCATTCCAGCAGGAATGGCTGTTCCTTCTTTCGTTTCCCAACAGACGCAAGGACCAAGACTCGCTGGCTGAAACTGATCATGTCTTTCAGTCCGAGTCCGCACAATTTCAGTGATGACGTATTTCATTCGCGTCGACAGCAGCGAAGAACTGTAGTTCACAAAGCGGCCTCTCACAAAACCTGCCACCATCAAACTTCTTCGCTGTGAATCGTGGTTTTCTTCGTATGAAAAATTATATTTAAAACTGACAAATATCATATGTCCCATTCATGGTACAATTCATACGGGACCAGAAAATAGTTTTTTGCTCTCATTGAACCCCATTCATTTTTTCTGACTTCCGAGGTCCCATGTAGCGGAAGTAATACGGAAGTCACTGGGGCACTCAATACATTTTGGGCGGGAACTGTCGAAAGTCTGGCCAATCAACATTTAGCCTTTGGGGAGCCTTTTGGCCAATCGACATGACGCCTAAACCACAAGAGAAAAAAACGGAACCCCCGCAGAGAAGAGAGATCGCGAACCATGGCAGAGGTAAGATTTCCATTATTATTCCATATCCTACTTTTGTAGATACACAGATGTTGTCACATACACCTATACGTCAGATGTATGTTTTGCAATATTATTTCGTGATATCCTGCTTTTGCACATATACACGTAACAGTTCATTTGTTCAAATCAACACAATATGCCCACTGGATTCGCCGTTTCGTATCGCCTAGCCTGTCTGGAAAGACCACGTTAGCATACCTGTCAACATCTTAGTAACAAAATCAGGGGTTACATTTGGTTGTCAGAAATTATGGGTGAATACTATAGACTGTATAATGAGAATATTGGGGGGGGGGGGGGTTGTTGGTAGCTATGCATTAGCCAGCTATGGACATCACTTGCAACTGGCCCGTTTTAGCTTACCAGAGTTATCGTGGTTGATATACACTGGACATGTTGGATGTGTTGTAGACCACAGGTTTTAGTGGAGTGTATTCTCTTAATTCAACATTCTTTTACAGTGCTGTGCTCAGGGGGTGAGTTATTTTGTTCCCTGTATGGAATTCAAAGCGAACAATCTATAGCTTCATATAACTTCGTGTTAAATGTTAACTGCAAACCGCTATGAATGCTGAACGCATCGAGTGATCCATTCCCTTTTTCCCTCCAGGTTATTTTTTATGATGGACCAAAGAACACAGGCTGGCAGATCTTCCGCAAGTGAGTATGAGAGTATTAATAGGCCAGTCTGCCTTGCAGTGAAACAGTGGTGTGTTGACGGCTTTATAACAGGTTAGAATAATATGTAGTCTGCTCATTTTATCAACAAAGCAAGCTAAGTTAAGCTTTTTGAAAAGGATTTATGTAAGTAAATACGCATAGTCTCAATGTAGAAGCAATTCAATATGGCATTGCCTATAAAATCAAATGAAAAAATAAAGTTTTAAATCATATGTTATCAATTGCATTTTATCAACTTGAATAGTGGGCTTATAACCCATTACATGGATACATGGAGGGCTGCAAAGCGAATTCTAAAGTGCCACTTACCCTGTTAGAACTTGATGAACCACAGACGATTTTGTAAACATTATTTTAAGGTTGAATAAAGTAGCAGTGTTACAGTAAAGAATATTATGTATTTTGTAATATTTTTTGTAATAATTTTGTTTTTTTTCCCCCATGTGCCGGAGACTGACCACTCTTTTACACCCAATGAAATAGCTGGACTTCATGCAGCTGTTGACCCCCTTGGACCCTCCCCAAGCATGGGTGCTGACCTATATGTAGCTGCTGTTCAGTTTATGCACAGCATAGGGCATAGGGCATGTTTAAGGACTTGTGAGACTGCACCTGCTGTACCCCTTTGTGAAACAGTTACTGCATTTGGTAAAAAAAAAATGATAATAATAATAATAAACTTGCATTTAATAACAGTTTAATGTTTGACACCCATTTTCTGCCTTTGTAGCTGTGTGACTGAATCAATGACTCAAGTAAAAAAAAAAATGGCATGTCTGATTTGATGGCCCAAGTGTCTTCATTTTAAGGTTGAGGTTTGCTGTGCAATGTATAAAACCAGATATTCAAGTCTGAAGTCTGAAGTTCAGCCAAATTGAAATAGCTGGAAATTACTCACATTTAATGTCAAATTTTTATTTAAGCATCAATTTCACAGTGACATTGAAAATCGAATTTTATAAAATTGGACATTAACATGAGTCAGTTTACACTCCAGCATTGGAAGACCCTAGCCCAAATGGAACAAATGGAATGAATGCTGTAATGACTGCATCTATAGTAGGCCAAACCCAAAGTCATTGCAGGCCAGGCACATTTCCAAGTCCTGCTTGAAGTCATCGTAAGTACTGTAGTGCTTAGCCAAACGCATGGTCCGGAAGCACATTGATGCTGTTGGATGTACACATTGATGCTGTGGACCACCTCCACCTTCATTCATCCATGGGCATCTCCCAACCAACCTAAAACTTGACAAGTTGTCAGAGCTGCTCTGGGCACACTAAATTTAAAAAAAAAAAGGGGGGGGGGAGCATCAGGTAAGAGGTAAAAAAGGTGACAAGTCATACAATTGGGAAGAACTAAAGACAACAAATGCCAAACAAATGCCATTTTGCAGCTTTTGCAGCTTTAGCATTCATAGCGTTTTACCAGTTAACATTTAACACTAAGTTATATGAAGCTATAGATTGTTCGCGTTGAATTCCATACAGGGAACAAAATAATTCGCCCCCTGAGCACAGCAATGTAAAAGAATGTTGAATTAATAGAATACACTCCACTAAAACCTGTGGTCTACAACACATCCAAAATGTCCAGTGTATATCAACCACGATAACTCTGGTAAGCTAAAACGGGCCGGTTGCAAGTGATAAGTGATGTCCATAGCTGGCTAATGCATAGCCACTAACAACCCCCCCCAATATTCTCATTATACAGTCTATAGTATTCACCCATAATTTCTGACAACCAAATGTAACCCCTGATTTTGTTACTAAGATGTTCACAGGTATGCTAACGTGGTCTTTCCAGACAGGCTAGGCGATACGAAACGGTGAATCCAGTGGGCATATTGTGTTGATTTGAACAAATGAACTGTTACGTGTATATGTGCAAAAGCAGGATATCACGAAATAATATTGCAAAACATACATCTGACGTATAGGTGTATGTGACAACATCTGTGTATCTACAAAAGTAGGATATGGAATAATAATGGAAATCTTACCTCTGCCATGGTTCGCGATCTCTCTTCTCTGCGGGGGGTTCCGTTTTTTTCCCTTGTGGTTTAGGCGTCATGTCGATTGGCCAAAAGGCTCCCCAAAGGCTAAATGTTGATTGGCCACACTTTCGACAGTTCCCGCCCAAAATGTATAGTCATTGGCTCAATCACACAAATTACTTTTGCACCACATATCTCACTCGCCATGGTGCAAAACTGAGACCCGTAGCTTCAGAGTTGTGTTTAGTGAATTGTGACTCGTAACAGCAGATTCAAGCACTTGTGTTTAGTAAGTTGTGACTCGTAGCAGCACATTCAAGCACTTGTGTTTAGTGATTTGTGTGCAGGTGAAAAACTTATTTTGCATACATTCAGATGATGGTTTACAAGTGCACAAAATTTCTTCATGCTTTCAAATTATGAAACACAGGTGTACAAATGTGTTCTGCACCAGATATAGGCTACTACAGTGGTAGGAGCAAAACTGTAACTGTGCTATTCTTTTCATTTGTGGTGCACAGAACAGGATTTGTGTGCCTGTAATGTCGAATTTGTAATGGTGTAACTGCTATGTTGTACTTGTCTATCTCCCCACAAGACACAGTTTTCCCTGTTTTCATATACAGGTGTTTTGCACCATGTATGATGCCAGGCTGCAGCAAAACCATGAGCGCAGAAAAAAAAAATATTTGTGAGGCGTAGCATGGGATTTGTGTACTTGCAATAAGGAATTTGTGCACTTGTAACCTCTATGTTGTATATGTAGGGTAGAAAAAAGGTTCTGCGACTTCAAATGTTATGACACACATCTGTGGATTTTGTGTACAAGTACACAATTTAGTTCTACGAGTGCACAAGACTTCTGCTACTAAAATACCTTCATACAAGGCTCGTCTTTAAATCACACTGAGAGCGCCAGTGATGGAAAGCAGAAAGAGGCTGGGCGGAACGGAGAGGGCTAAAATAAAAATAAAAAGGAAGTTGCAGCCAAATGTGCCAAATTAACTGACATCTTCTCAAGACAAGCTGGTAGGTTACTGAAAGAGATATGGATAATTGGCCTGTTTGTGAATTTTATCATATAACGTGGCGAGCGTTTGCAACTGTCACAACTGTCAACTTACTGTCAACCTTTAAAAATGTCACAATGTAGGCTATATGATTAACTATGCTTAAAGTGCATTCCTATTTCCATAGAAGAACCGAAAACTTGTTGCTTTACGCCCCGGGCGAGACCACTTCTCAGCACTCTGTAATTTACCGGTTTTGCTACTTCATCTCTCTAGTTTTCTAGAGGGGGGGCGCCATTGGTGGAAGAATGTGGTAGAATCACATTATGCGTTGAGAACCACAACCTGCACAGTCATTAAACTTGCAAAGTTTAAAAAAAAAACCATAAGAGGGCACCGATACACAAAATCAATGAATAAAAAAATACAGACAAGACTGACGTCTTCCTCAGAGTCCAAACGCACGGCGCCGAAACGTTAGCGTTAACTTAGGGCTGTGTTCTGACAACATGGGTGTGATTAGGACTATAAAGCAGCAGGTGGATAGCACCTGTTTGTACATGCCTGGAAGTGTGTAACTAACGTAGATAAAACTAAATATATAACTTTAACTTGTTTAAGCATCTCCACTTACTTTGCCTCACTAAACAACTATCTGTCTTTGTTTTTTGGGTCTGTGCTATGTCTAAATTTTATTTCCAGTAAAACATAAAACTAAAAATGTGAACTGTATACTGTTTCTGTACTTTTGGTGTCAAAAATAATGTCGCTTGCAATGTATTACAGCTTTTACATCTTTCACAACTAGGCTGCTGTCAAACATGTAGGCTATGGAAAAAATCTGTGTACTGCTGCTCACTGCGCTTTGTGCACTATTTAATGTTATTAATTATGAATCACCTGTTATTTATTTCATCTCTGTGTTTTTCTAAACGTCTGGTTTGTTGCTGCTGTCTTGATAAGATATTTGGCAGACTTTTGTTGTAGCAAAAAGTGAATAAAGTCACTTTTGTCCTTACACTGCGAGCTGAATTTAACAAAAATAATAATAATAATAAATTATATATTAATAATTTATTCCTTACGGTGTAGTGAGCTGCTTAGCAAGTGCGCAGTGATCAAACATTAGCCTGAAATCAATCCCCCGCCCGGTTACTTCCCTGAAGGTAGGCTATCCGAAGTTCTCAAGGTAAGGTAGTACAGGTAAAATTACGATGTTAGATTACGATTAATTATGAGAAGTTATCCTGACAACCACAAACACAAACACTTGAGAAAAAGAAAGAATGCGTGTAAGGTAAATGAAAGCACAAACCTTTCGAAAAGTTGCGATGGAGTTGAGTCATCTGTGAGCGTACCGACAATTTAAAACATGATCTGCAGTGGTTACCAGTTGGCTCATCCTTTTTGTCGTGCGCACGCGCACGTGGAGTCACCGTGCCTCGTCTGGCATACTGTAGACAGTTTGGCAGTTGCTTGTTTTAAAGGCATTTATTTGTGTATGTATGTATGTATGTATGTATGTATGTATGTATGTATTTATTTATTTATTTATTTATTTATTTATTTATTTATTTATTTATTTATTTAAGCATAGGCTAGTTACTGCAATGCACTCATGTACACATGTCAATGCGTAAAACAAAGCTTGGATAACCAACTTCTCCTAACCCTGCTTCCCCTATTTTGCTCGCCAATAATTGAAACATTTAGCCCATTAATTTACCGGTTTTGCTACTTCTGCTGCGCTGCAGTCATCTAGCTCCAGTTTTCTCACTCAGTATTTTGCTATGAGCGAAATGGCGCCTCCCCACCCCACTCCCCGATGTAGCCCAGCAGGCTACCAATCTGTGATTTGCAGGCACGGCATGAAGGGCGAGCCTTTACCTCCTCCACAGAATTGACCTATACCCAAACACTACCATCAGAGAAAGTTGTTAGACAGGCTCCGCTACAAACATCCATACATATACACACACGACGTACACATTTAAGATTAGATCAATACGATGGAGTACTTGGTGACCATAGGGGTAGCCATACCACCCCACCCCAATACAATCCCATCATTCCGATTAATAAATATATTAATTGTTTTCAGTAAATTGGTCACTAAGAAAACTCCTTTCTAGGAACAATAAAATCTTGCAAGAATGCATTTTCCTCATGAGACAAATTTCGAGCCAAGGGGAGTTCATGTGAATATCCTAATCAGTAACATGAAATACCTGAAGTTGAAGTATAACATTGCATAAAGACTGTAAGCTAAATATTACAGTAAAATTATGTGGGAAACACTGAAACAACAGTGAAAATGAAAAGCATTCTTAATATGCTAAGTAAGGAGGTGCAGCCAATGAGAGAGGGAGAGGTGAGCAGAGACGGAGAGGTGAGGAGAGAGGGAGAGGTGAGCAGAGAGGGAGAGGAGAGCAGAGAGGGAGAGGGAGAGGAGAGCAGAGAGGGAGAGGTGAGGAGAGAGGGAGAGGAGAGCAGAGAGGGAGAGGAGAGGAGAGAGGGAGAGGAGAGCAGAGAGGGAGAGGAGAGCAGAGAGGGAGAGGTGAGGAGAGAGGGAGAGGAGAGCAGAGACGGAGAGGTGAGGAGAGAGGGAGAGGTGAGCAGAGAGGGAGAGGAGAGCAGAGACGGAGAGGAGAGCAGAGAGGGAGAGGAGAGAGGGAGAGGAGAGCAGAGAGGGAGAGGAGAGCAGAGAGGTAGAGGAGAGCAGAGAGGGAGAGGTGAGGAGAGAGGGAGAGGAGAGCAGAGAGGGAGAGGAGAGCAGAGACGGAGAGGAGAGGAGAGCAGAGAGGGAGAGGAGAGCAGAGACGGAGAGGAGAGCAGAGAGGGAGAGGTGAGGAGAGAGGGAGAGGTGACCAGAGAGGTAGAGGAGAGGAGAGAGGGAGAGGAGAGCAGAGAGGGAGAGGTGAGAGGAGAGAGGGAGAGGAGAGCAGAGAGGGAGAGGAGAGGAGAGAGGGAGAGGAGAGCAGAGAGGGAGAGGAGAGCAGAGAGGGAGAGGTGAGGAGAGAGGGAGAGGAGAGCAGAGAGGGAGAGGTGAGCAGAGAGGGAGAGAGAAGAGATGACAGAGGAGGTGCAGAACTTGAGCAGGAGGAGACGGAGGAAGTACAACAGGTGAAGAGAGCGAGAAAGAGAAGGACGCGATGGCGGTCAGGTGACCAAGGAAAGGAAGGAAGAGAACAAAGGCAGGTGACCAGGAAACAGACCTAAAAAAAACCTAACTGTGCATGCAGACACAGTGTCAGACGACTGAGCTGATTTGCGTGTGGTTCGTGAGCAGGGCGTCTTCACGGGACGATTCTTGGCCCAGATGAAGCTTGTAGCTGGTGCCAGTCCCATACCCACTATGAGTGAGTTCCTCAGGCCATGCAGACGTTAAACACACATCGCCTCATGCCCCCCCCCCCCCATCTCCACCTTTGAACCTTTGACCAAAATGTAGCCAGAAGTATTTTAAAGAGGGCCCGAAACCCCCCAAATCTTGCCAAAACTGACCCAAAGTGATGCCATAATTGATCAAATCTATTTATTTATTTATTTACCCATTATAGCCAGGTAACACACACACCTAAACACACACACACGGAGATGGACTTCAACAGTGAAAATGAGGATATTCTCACCAACTGACACGTTGCAGTAAATGGAATGGGGCAGGGATGGGTTTGCAGATGTGTGTTCTACACACACACACACACACACACACACACACACACACACACACACACGGGTGTGGGACAGGGATGGGTTTGCAAATGTCACACCTGCCACTTTGCCTTGTAGCCTGAGGCCTGTGCAGCGTTCCACACACACACACACACACACACGCAAAGACACCATAATAGACACCACAAATAATCATTTTTACTCAGTATATGAGAAAACAAACTTCTAAACACTGTAACATCCCACTGCCTACCTCACTGCCCACCAGTAGCAGCTCCACGCTTGTGTGCTGACGGAAGTTGGGCGATGGGGGTTTGCAGGTGCTGCGTGGTGTCTTTGTGCCTTTCAGCGGTGCTTCGTCTGTGCTTGCGTGGAACATAGTCCCTCTAAATGGCACTTGGTCAATACCTTCGTGTTTATTTGCATTGTCATTTGTACTCGATCTGACCCCATCACAGACATGACTGTGTGTGTGTGTGTGTGTATGTTTGTGTGTGTGTGTGTGTGTCTGCGTGTGTGTGTGTATGTTTGTGTGTGTGTGTGTGTGTGTGTGTGTGTGTGTGTGTCTGTGTGTGTGTGTGTATGTTTGTGTGTGTGTGTGTGTGTGTGTGTGCACGTATGTTTGTCTGTGTGTGTGGTGTGTGTGTGTGTGTGTGTGTGTGTGTGTGTGGGTGCTCATGTGAGTATGCCGCTCCCCATCACAGACGTGACTGTCTGCACAGATATTCATCAACAGATTGTACAGCAGTTGGCCACTGTAGCTCATGTAAGTATACACAATGGTGTGGAAGCATCTCCATTAGGGCTTTAACGTTAAGGTGAGCAGGACAACGTTGACAGTCTGTCTTGGGTGTGTGTCCCACACGCTGCAACATGAGACTCTAATGTCACAACAGCAAGTTTCTGAGTGCCTGGGGCATGAGTGACACTAATGTCAGGTGGGCCAAGCAGGTCTTGTAGTTAGGCAACGAGACATGAAAACCAGTTTCGAAGGTATCAGGTGCCTGGGGCATGAGTGACACTAACACCCAACCAGACCCCTCCCCATCCCTCGGCACTGAAACCTTAGTCTGCCATGTTACTGCTCTCTGAAACAAAAACAAAATGAAGGTAAGAAAGTGCACCCCTCCCCATCCCTCTGCATCCCACAGGTCATGATATAATGGGGTATTTTGTCATCGGGACTCAGAAAAACCCGACCTCCGCCTCGGGAAAAGTGCAAAAGAACGGGCAGTTCCGAACGGGAGTTCCGAAACAGCAACTCGGGACAATTTCAGGTCCTCCGAGTTCTGTTTACGTCGTTGTAAGCAAACGCTACCAAAACAAACATTAAATTGTCAATGGCATCCATGTTTTTCCCAACTGTCACAATAGAACGCATTTACATTGGATATCGGGAGAACAAACTCGGAGTTACCGACAACCGAGTTTCAAAAGAATAGCCCATAAGCACACTCCACTGTGTGTGTGTGTGTGTGTGTGTGTGTGTGTGTGTGTCTGTGAGAGGGTGAACTTCCCTGTCTCCCCCTCTCACCGTTTTTAGCACTTGAGCACAAACCGAACACTTGAACTTGGTACACCTACACACACTCACACACACGCACACATCCGTAATCAAACCAGTCACAATACAACTTGAAATGTTAAATCGTTTATTTTCAATACCAACATGTAGTGTGGTAGGCCTACACACTAATGTTCCATTTACCATGTCTTTCTGTTTACATATCTGGTTCAAACACTCCGTCATGGCCTACTTACTTCCTCATCTCCGGTCCTTTGCCTGCTAGCGGGTGCACGCCCCGCTATGGCAGTGTTGCATTCATTGGGAGCTGGGACTTGTATGTTGTAGAGGGGTGCCACGGGTGTTGGTTTGGATGTATGTGTATTGTGAATCACCAATTTGGTTGTTAATGTCTTTATGTGTGTGGGTATACATGGGGGTGTTATTGTCGGGTGTACGGATTGTCTCTAGTCATGTGTTTTGTTATAATGTGCGTCAGGTGGTGGGATGGACCAATCAGCTAAGGATTGGTCCAATTGAATTTGATTAACGTTTGTATTTAAGAAGTGCTTCATTTCCACCACGGGGAAGAACGAGAGACGACACGAGCAAGAGACTCATGAGCAAATAGAAAAAAACAAGAAGCTGAGTAGTAGGGCTGCTGCTGGTAACCGGGAGGTCGCGGTGAGCCTAAAGGCGTTGTTTCATTTCTCTTTGCTTTAGTTTTGTAGAATTTATTTTCGGTTTAAGTGTCGTTATTTTTAGTTATTTATGGTTTATTTGTGCACGGGTTTTTTGTATATAAAATAAAAGACATATATTTTTCTACACATACGTTCGTGAATTTTGGAGGTCTTTTTGCACCGCTTCACCCTTACTTCCAGTCACCGCTCGCATCCTACAAGTGAGAAGCCCGACCGGCTTTTTCACAGTGTCCATGTCCATAAGCACACTCCACTTTCCCATGAGGTGACTCCAGATGGGGTGTGTGTATGTATGTGTGTGTGCGTAGGTATATGTGTGTGTGTGTGTGTGTGTGTGTGTGTGTGCGTGTGATATACAGTAAGCACACTCCATTTTCACATGAGGTGACTCCAGATGGGCTGTGTCCTGGCTGGTTCAAGCAGGTCGTGTAGTTAGATGATCAGACAGAATTGTAAGAAAACATTGTGCTCCAAGGTTGTGTCAAACTGGTTAGTCAAAGTCAAAGTCAGCTTTATTGTCAAAAGCCATATGAAAGAAAAAAAGGACTTCTTCTTCTTAAAGCAGTCATTCCATCTTTATTTACAGGAAAAAGTAGTAGCACAGATACTGTGGAAACATGGGCGTCAGAACGAATGAATCTCCTCGAGATGCCCCTACCTATATACCATGGACTCAGCTTTCACTGCTACGCAGATGACACTCAGCTTTACATCAATACCAAAACCATCACTCCAGAAATCCTGTCCCCCACACCTCTCAAAATGTCTCACTCTCCATCGATGGTCACTCTGTCACCCCCGCTGCTCTTCTACGAAGCTTAGGGCTCCATATGGATATTTCCTGTCCCGCTGTCTCCCCTTACCTCTGTTTTGCCCAATACTGTGTACTGTATGTAATGCATGTCCCTATACTGTGTACTGTATGTAATGTATGTCCCTATACTTTGTGTCTGTACTGTCCTGTACTGTATGTAATGTATGTCCCTATACTGTGTGTCTGTACTGTCCTGTACTGTCCTGTACTGTATGTCCCTTTACTTTGTGTCTGTACTGTCCTGTACTGTATGTCCCTCCACTCTGTAAAGCGTCTTTGAGTATCCTGAAAAGCGCTATAGAAATCTTATGTATTATTATTATTATTATTATTATTATGTAATCACGAATGGTTTTCCGGTATTAACAACGAAGTGGCTAATTGGATAATGAGATCATGTCTGAGGTGTGGCAGGGGGGTAGCTTGGTGGCTGATGGGTCTTGGATCACCTCCTTCCTGCAGACACGTTAA